>CM062816.1:865719472-866319472 GCA_031772625.1 Pinus tabuliformis
TAGTCTCTGTTTCCAGCCCGTCTTAGGGTTCACTGACTAGCTATTACAGAATACAATGGGTAGAAATTGCTTTGTAAGCATTATGGTTGAAGCATGAGCTATCAAGTTGAATGATGTTCCTTTAGATAACGGTCCACTTATTGGAGCCATAAGTGAGTTTAGAGCTTTGTACAGTGCTGCAAATTTGATGCCTTCGATGTTGAGATCAAAGGCATAAAAAATACAATGTATAAAATGCTCTTAGAGAAAAGATCATCCAAAGATTAATGGGTTGAGTGTCAAACCCATCTCTCCTAACATCTGATGTCAAAATTTATTGACCACATGAAAAGCCATTGAGCCATTGAGGTGCGAACTGTCTAGCCATTGAGCCATTGAGGTGCGAACTGTCCACTAAGTAGAAGAACCGAGACATATTAATATGGAACCACATATAGAAATCGAAAGAATGTTCAATACGGGATGATCAAGAGTATCTGTCTTAGGGTTTCCATCTGATTGTGAGGGAGTTGAGTGGACAAAGCTATACTTCTCCCTCCTTCACTTCCAGCGAACAACGTCATCCCTCCAATTGCTCCCAAGAATGGGGCTTGCACATTCAGTGGCCTTACTTTTCATTTTAATTTAATTAAGGATGTGGATCATGTAAATGAGCAAATATGACTTATTCCTAGGTCCCTCTGATTCAGTTGTTCACTTCAAAGTTCTAATGTAAATTAGTATATGATATAATAGTTTACTCATTGTGTGAATATCTGAAGTAGTCTCTGTTTCCAGCCCGTCTTGGGGTTCACTGACTAGCTATTACAGAATACAATGGGTAGAAATTGCTTTGTAAGCATTATGGTTGAAGCATGAGCTATCAAGTTGAATGATGTTCCTTTAGATAACGGTCCACTTATTTAGCCTTTTTCATGCTCAACTTGATAATGAGAGCAACTTGATAATGAGTGCTCTCAATTTCTCAAGTGTCCCCTCAATGAATAAAATTATTAGTGGCTTTTTCACATTTAATAAAACTTATTATGAGGTACATTGCCTCCTCATTGATTTCTGTATTTAGCCTTTTTCATACTCAACTTGATAATGAGTGCTCTCAATCATAATAAGATTGTCTGGTCATTTGATTTCTATATTTAGCCTTTTTCATATGCAACTTGATAATGAGTGCTCTCAATTTCTCAAGTGTCCCCTCAATCAATAAAATTATTAGTGGCTTTTTCACATTTAATAAAACTTATTATGAGGTAGATTGCCTCCTCATTGATTTCTGTATTTAGCCTTTTTCATACTCAACTTGATAATGAGTGCTCTCAATCATAATAAGTCTGTCTGGTCATTTGATTTCTATATTTAGCCTTTTTTATATGCAACTTGAAATGTTATTATTGAATTCCCAAACATCGCAGCAACGGCCCCAAACAAACCTGTGAAATGGCGCGAACACAAAGTTTTATGCAATGATATGATGGCCAACACATGAGCTCCATGGTGGACAGGTGTTGTACCGGCTCCATGTGCTTTTACGCGTGGTTTTCTGACGTGGCGGGGAGGGCGCACAGAATAACTTATAGAAATAGTTTTATCATAATTAATATTTTACAGAAAGACATATTCCATTGAAAATTTCTTATCAACACACAGTTAGGTTGCCACAAGAAATCACTACTAGGTTGTTAGCCAAAATGTTTCTTGGGACAAGAAAAAGATACAATCTAGTGTTGTAAGCCAAAATATTTCTGTGACAAGAAAAAGATACAATCTAGTGTTGTAAGCCAAAATGTTTCTGTGCCAAGAAAAAGATACAATCCATCCAAAATCCACATCATAATGTGGTTAGAACCAAAAACATATGGCACCCCTATTCTTTATGGCCCTGAGAATCTTGAGTGCCAAAACTCCCCGAGTTACCTTCTTGAGCCAGGTAGGTTGGCCTACCAGTCAAGGGCTGATTAGGAAATGGTTGATTGATGCCATATGATTGATTCCAATTTGCAGCTTCCAACCATGGAGGTACTGAGTACCCATACCTCACATTTTCCCTACTGACCCTTGCATTAAGTGGAGGTGTGTAATGAGCATACAGAGAATTGACACCATCTCTGGTAGGAACAAGGCAAGTGGGTAAACCCTCAGTTTGATAGTGGGGCACTTGAATGTTTATGAGATCTTGGAATAATGGTGTATTGTCTGCAATGGAGTCCAATGAGTTTGAAATAATCCTGGTTTCATCAGCTATTCTTGTATCGTTGATCATCCCTTGTTCCATTTCAAGCATTTGTTGTGCCTTTCGTTTTTCCTTTTCCTATCTTGCAATTTGCTTTTGTTGGTCCTTAACTTGCCTTGCTTTATCTCTTTCAATCCTTTCTTCTGCTCGACGTTGTGCTGCAACAATCCTTGCTGCCTTCTTCTCCTTGACTGTATCCTTCTTTTTCTGTTTTAATTCTTGCATTTCAAATTTCTTTTTTTCTGACTCAACTAACAGGTTTATATAGTCCTCTGAGGTGAGTAACTGTGAGCTTCGGCCTAGACGAATACTACCCGGTGCACCTTGCTTTTTTTTCATTGATACTCTCTCTACTGGTAGCTTTAGGAACCGTCCAAGTGTCTTCTCCACCCCTCCCACCTGCATGTCATTGCTTGGTACTTCCCTTTCAGTATCTGTTGGAACTAATTGAACCATATCATTATCTTCATTTGATGCCTCATTATGTCCTTCATCTTCTTCCATTGATCTATTGTCCACAAAAAAATGAACAATTTCACTGTTCAATTCTGCTGGTTGTGAGGGCACGTTCATGCTTTCTTCATTGGTTGCTGAGACACTATGTGCATTCATATTGATCATTGCTTCTGCTAGCCATGAAGGTGGGGTTACTTGGCTTGGCAATGTCAATTGGTCATTGTCAACTGCATGTTCAACAATATCATTAGCAATATTAGCAACAGGAATTTCATGTTCTTGAGTTGGTGGAACAATCTCCATGTTACTAGGAATTTGTTCATTGTTATATTGTGTTTCACATACAGTTTCATCATCTTCAGCATATAAGTGTCCTTGAGATAGGGAAATCATATTACCAGCTGCAACAACATCATCTTAGTCATCTACTTCTTGCACTTCAACACCTGTTTGGACATTCCCTTCTTCCTAACCATCCACATGAAACGCTTGGCTACAACCAGTATCATGCATAAGAGCATCATAGTTCAGTGGCCAGATTCCTGTCCTCCTAAAGCCAGCCTTGATATTTGATGGTGTCAAAGCCCTTTTAAAAGCTTTACTTGCAAGCTCTGCTAGCTCAAACCTTTTCACTTCAACCCCTGGATTCTTTGCCATCCATGCAGCACGCTCCGACCTGAAATAGTTCTTGAAAGGGCCAAACGCACTAACATCAAGGGGTTGCAGCCTATGAGTGGTATGAGCGGGCAATGTCAACAGGTCGATGCCTAAATTGTTTGCTTCCTTAATTGTTTGTACAGCCATGTGGCTCCCATGGCCATCTAATATCAAAAGGTGTCTGTTATTAGGCGAGACGCCACCTGGTACCGATGCAACAAAGTGAAAAAGCCAACTTAGAAACAGTTCTTTAGTCATCCATGCATGGGGATGTGCAGCCATGCATGCACCTGGTTCACAGTTCTGTATATAGTTTTTCAGTTGATTTTTACCTTTGAATAGATAAAATCCTAGGATTGAAGTACCAATTGCATTAACACAACATAAAATAGTTATCCACTCCCTGCTCTTGGGCAAAATCTTTGGCACATTTTGGCTCCCTCTCTTGGCAATTACCCGCATGCCACAATTCCTCCCTGCCTGTAAACCTGTTTCATCACAGTTCCATATATGGTCTGCTCCATAAGAATGTTTATCGTAAGCACTAGAAAGTGTGTCATAGAATTTTTGCACAACTGCAGGGCGCAAATTTAATGCTCTGTCTCTGTCAAGGCCCTCAGCAGTACGCAATACAAGTTCTGGATGCCTTTTTTTAAACCCAAACCACCATGATTTACCAGGAAACCCATCTTTGAATGGGTTTGGCCTCCCTTGACAGATTTGAGCAACTGTTGATTTGAGTTGTATCAACTCTAGCCCATGTCCCAGTTGAGCCATCTCTTTACACCACTCAACCACCTCGGCCTCCTCCTCCTCAGTCATAACTGTAAGAGGCCCGCTACGTTTTGTATGAGTCAGTCCATTTATCCAATAATGTATTGATGAGGGAGGAATACCATGTTTTTTTGCAGATGCCCGAACTGAGTATCCATTAAACTCTATGTCGTCAATTGCAACTAACATTTGTTCTTTTGTCCATCCTCTTATAGCACTGATCTTTTTAGTTGAGCTTGCCCCTTGGACTGTTGTTGATGGTGGTTCTGTGGTTGATGGTGTGTTAACATCAGCGGCTGTCACATGGTCATCTTCAACAATGTTCCCTGGTGCATTGCCGGCATTGACATCAGCTGGCCTGTCATCATCAGACGATGTGCATCGCAGCTGCGCACCCCTTGTCACTCTCCTGCCACTTCTCCTTGTACGAGCAGAGTAACTTCCTTTTGCCATAGATGCAAAAACCTGTAAAATTATTGCATGCATTTAGACATTAGAATATATGTCAAATTATGCTTTATTACTTCTGCAAAAATTAATTTTCCTCTATTACAGGAAATTATCAACATGTATGTTGCATTTAGACATTAGAATATATGTCAAATTATGCTTTATTACTTCTGCAAAAATTACTTTTCCTCTATTACAGGAAATTATCAACATGTATGTTGCATTTAGACATTAGAATATATGTCAAATTATGCTTTATTACTTCTGCAAAAATATTTTTCCTCTATTACAGGAAATTATCAACATGTATGTCACTGTTTTCATATATCATTTTCCATTTACTTTCAACAGCTTTATACAGCTAAACCAATGAGGTATGTAAACATGTATGAATTACGTCATTCTCCTTATATCTGTTAAAGATTAGGGAATACAGGTAATAAGTAGGTCTATTCAATATGTACTTACCCTATAGAGTAGAGTGTAATCATTACTAATGGTTGAATCAGTGCCATAAGTAGAACCATGGAAATCAAAGTAATGAGGAAACAGAGCTTGTTACATTAGGATATGCGTATACAGTGATTACAGTCTATCCATATGTATTACATTAGGATATGCATATACAGTGATTACAGTCTATCCATATGTATTGATTAAGTATTGATTATGGAGAGAACGGTACTCTATATAGCAATAAGAAAAAAGGTATTTATATAATAGGAATGACTAAGAGTGAGAACCCCGGGATATCATGTTGTATATTGATTAGCTTGTCACCTTTGTACCTTATCTAAGCTTATGACAAGCTATGGAATTAGAACACAGTAGTTACACATGACTCTTTCTAACCATGCTTGTTTACCTAATCACTTGCTCGTCTCATTCTCATAACACTCGGCATAAGTAATAACATAGATATTTTATAAGTAACATCATCTAAATGTTGACCTATCAGTACTAACCTAAGAAATACATGTATAGATATGATAAAGTACCTGTATCACAGGTTGGTTATCTCCCTAATAGACTGGATTCAGCTTCAATATACATATAACATATGTAATTATACAGAGCTTTGTTCTAGCTCACTCATAGATAAGGGTGAACTGAAACCATGCTCAAATACTAATACGAGCTTTTTAGTGTATAGAGCTTAATAGTGATAAGATGAATGAGATGTATTCAATAGGTTCAATTCCTGTAAGCTAAGGTTCAATTCATGTAAGCTAAACAAGCTATGACTACAGTACTAACACGACATATGTAAGCTGTAATCACTATCACATTTGATTCTATGGTCTCCTAGGTGTCATAGACAATTGGTTTTACTTCAGTTTAATCGAGTTTCGTTGCAGTCATTTATTTTTTATATTTTCCATATAATTTATTTAGTTATTTTGAATTTATTTAGTTATTTTGAATATTGAGAAGAACAATCTCTGCTCCAAGATTTCTCTCCATTTTCTGTGACTTAATTTACAGTGCTGAATTATGTAAATCCCCATTCCTTTGGTCCAACTTTTACAACTCCGTATGGCTCGGGCTCTCCATACCCTAAGGTCTCGAGCTCAACGAGGTGAAAAGATATGAAGGCCAATAAGACTGTCATCTGCTATGTTACTTTTAATTGTGTTTTCTCATTATCTAAAATCTTACAGTCATCTAATCCAATAAAGAGATATGGTCATCTGCTCAGGCTTCCATTCTAAGAAACCATTCCTCAGTTCTATGGTCCATTCATCAGTAGTAGAAATTCACTTATTTGCAGTCTTTCGACTCAATATCAAAATTTTTGCTTTCTCAATAGCTTCATGCTTCTGAAAATACATGTCTTTCGATTATGTTTCAATGTGATGTCTCAATGATGATTGTCAAGGTCTGAAAATATGTGAAAAATTACTAAGTTTATCAGAGTCATTAAAGTTACAATTCGTTTTTGTTCTATGTTTTAACTCATTCTGCATAGAACCCAAGCCATAATAATCGCTCAATTCCTGTAAGCTAAGGTTCAATTCCTGTAAGCTAAACAAGCTATGACTACAGTACTAACACGACATACGTAACCTCTGTGATATGTAAGCTGTAATCACTATGAAGCTGATGATCGAATAATTCCTGTAAGCTAAGGTTCAATTCCTGTAAGGTAAACAACCTGTGACGTTGATTAGATGGATATGACTGTATTCAATAGGTTCAATTCCTGTAAGCTAAGCTTCAATTCCTGTAAGCTAAACAAGCTGTGACTACAGTACTAACATGACATACGTAACCTCTGTGATATGTAAGTTGTAATCACTATGAAGCTGATGATATAATAAGCTAGAACACATACATAAACTTTGTATAAAAAAGGTTAACCGTAACTGTATAGGTTAACCATAACCCTATGGACAGAACTGTAATGTAAGAAATTTGATAAATGAAAACAATGAAAACAGAACTGTAAGAAGAATGAGTTGTAATTCATATAACTAACTTGAATATATTGGCCACTGTTTTGTGATGTTGTCTTCAAGTTTTCTGAATAGTTTGAAAGCATAAGATGCAACTTCAACAGTGGGTGGACTTCTTTTATAGTTTTGGGGACTTGATTTTAATTGGTGGACATGGATGCACATGGATTGCAATGGCTTCATTTTGAATGTGTGGTGTGGATTTAATTTGATGTGATCTAATGGTTGGGAATTGTTTATTTGTTGATCCATGTGCTTTGATCTGTTTTAATGAGAAATAGAGTGAGTTGGGTGTCATTTATTGCAGTTATTGGGTCTGGGTGTCATTTATTGAACAAAGTGGATTTAATTTTTATTGGGTTGGGTGTCATTTATTGAACATAGGGTGTTTAGTTGTTGAACAACACAACAGTTATGGCTGACATACATTCCTTTTGTTATGTGCAGGTAGGCATATTTATTTGGGATGCAAAGTTGCAGTTCTGATGAGTGGGGGTTGAAGTGACTGCTGTTTTGTACTTCTGGAATAGACCAGTTTGGAAGCCTTTATGGCTCTAGTTGTTTTCTACTTGGGTCAATATGTTTTGCAGTATTAAGTAGTAAAATACTATTTATGGACAGTTGTGGGCCCAGTCAATGTATGGGTGATTTTTGGACATAATTTAATACTTATTTATACATAATGTTATTTATTTCTGTTTAAATTGTGGTTTCAAAAGTCTCAATCACTGGTGGTTTGGTGGGACCAGTACTATATCAATTACTGGTCCCTGCACAACAATAGAAATCTCTCCCCTATAGAGTTTAGATAAGTGGTCAATGTTATTATTACCGTATGATTAATATTGAAAATATAAGTATATTTTAACACAAAGTCAATTTTATGAGCCATGTGCTAATGTTAAAAGTTAAGGAATACAACTAATTTTATCACTTAGAATGATATGCAAATCTTGGTAACACATTGTGTTTTATATTTTTGGAAAAACATAAGGTAGGGATATGGTATAAGAAATTTTTGGAAAGTGAATTTGAAATGTTCGTTGATATGGTTTTCAAGGTGAGTGAAAGAGAGGTGTTCGATGAAGATGCGTCTCATATATATATCTATGTGCTTGAAAAAATGAAGATGCGTCTCATATATATATCTATGTGCTTGAGAAAAAATAGTAAAGTTAAATGTAAATTTTTAATTAATTTAATATAATAGGTATTTTTTATTTATAATTTTTTAGTTAAAAATTGATTTGGTCATTTAATGTAGTATTTTTATCTATTATACATATCAAATAAAATATTTATCGTATATTTATATTAATTGAAATAATTAATAATAATAATAATAATAATAAAAAGAATATGAAAATATATTGCAGGGAAAAAAATCTATAATTTATCACATATTTATATTAATTAAAATAATTAATAATAATAATAAAAAAATAAGAACATGAGAATATATTGCAGGGAAAAAAATCTATAATTTAGATCATCTAAAATCTATTCTAAAAACAATTAAAGATGTCACTGATATAAGTATGACTAAGCGTAATGAATAGACAAAAGTTAAAGAATTATGTTTTTAAAAGATAGAAGTTATTATGTTAAGAGATTTTTTATAGCACAATATGAAAGAAAATGTATAATTTCATGTTTAATAGAAACTCAATATATATATATATTGATCAAACGAGATGGGGGAGTGCAAATGCATACCTTGGCAACTTGATAGAAGAGATAGGGCTTTGACCAAATGTTTCTATCTCCATCTTCAACCATATATATATATATATATATATATATATATATATATATATAGATATATATAGATATATATATATATATATATATATATATATATATATATATATATATATATCTGTGTGTGTGTGTGTGTGTCACTCCAAGGATATTATTGCATAGAAAAAATACTACTTGTTGTCATATTTCTTTTTGTAAGCTAATTGGTGGAGTTTTCCATTAATTAAAAATATGTTACATTATCCAACCCATTTATGAGAGATGGTTTCAACCTACTATGTTGGAAACTAGGTTTGTTGATCATTTGTTCATTTAATAACCAGTCAAAAATTTTAACATCATCAAAAACTAAAGTGTCACAAAGGAGATAACATCGACATCGACCCAAGAATCTAAAACCAAACATGAATCTACAACATGAAGCATATGTAAAAAATAGGAATCAGAGGAGTTCACAGGTGTCGGCTCTCGAGCACTTAACTCCATAGGTGCTAAATATGTCATGCAACAGATGTTCCTCTCGATCCTAACAAGTCGTCTATCCATTTGTTCCATGTAAAATCTCATATTCCACCGCTCCCCCTTTACATCTGCCAGGTTGGAAAATATATTACACTGATAAACTTGCCTCTCCATCAAAATCCTCGCCATGAGGGCTTTCATTTTCCATTACAAGAAAAGGGTTGGAATATATTGCTTTCTTCTGCCCCATGGTGTCACCAGGGTCAAACACCAATTGTCCAAATTCTTCCACCAGTGCTAAGTCTGACATGGAATGTCTATCCTGATTTGCCATCTCCTTTAAGTGGTGCAATTCATTCCGAACTTCAGCCAAAGTAGTTTCATGAAAGGTTTCCACAGCCTCCCCGGCCTAAGACTAATCTCGACTACACCCCTATGGGCCACGGTCACCCCCCCACTGCGACAGTGCATACGTTGTCTCTGCATTGCCACACACACACGATCAAGATTTTTTCTTTTTTCCACCATCCAACCACCACAGCTGTCATTCAAGATGGTTGGATTCTTACTCTCCAAGGTTAGCAAACAATATCGAGCACTAATATTGCTCAATTCGCTCTTCAAACCCCAAGGAGTCCTAACGGCACCAAGATGTGTTTTGTAACCAAGTTTTCAAACACAACTAGTGGCGGTCTTTTGAACCTACAACAAAATTCCTTTCCTCACATAGGCCAGAGACCCACAATCCACAACTAAAGAAATAGGTTTAAGGTAGTCAACCAGCATACTTTGAAAGGTATTAAACCAAATCCAACAAGTTAAAAAAAAATCCCTACCCATATATGAGACACAAAAGAAAAAGTGTGTACAACCAAGCAGTGACAGACCCACAAATATCGAACCATCCATGAATAACACCTCCCTGTTGGATAAATCCCAAACAATTTTTTTTTCACAGGGCTAACACGACAACTCTGGTTAGAGGTGCCATAGATAACTAGAAAAAAGAAAACAAGACAGGCGCAACCCTCCACTGCCCTATCTCTAGAAAACAATACTCTACCCCCACAATACCAATTAATATCCACCCATAGAAATCACCTTCTAAAGTCAATAACTACCCCAGTACTAAATAGGCTCAGGCATAGATAGAGGTGGTCAACCCAAACGAACTTTAATTCAGAAAAAAAAACCCACAAAAAATAGGTTATGAGCCAGATAAAACAAACATCATTGAAAGTGAAAGACCAGACAGAGGCCCCGACATGAAGATTCCAAGAAAAATGCAGAAAATTCAAGTCAGATAGAGGACTAGACGTCTCTATAATTGTAACACCCCTCCTCTCACACTTACCGAAACTAATCGGTCCACTGGGGTAAATATGTGACAAAGAGTTACTATGATATGATTCAAATCCCTAAGTACATTTAAGGAAGTGGAATCGACAAACCGAAAGCAAACTGACCTTCCACGGGAGCTACAAGAACCCCAGAGGCTAACCAACCACTCTAGGTACCCAACCCCTTAGTTAACTTTCCTTTTTACTGAACTAGACCCTTAGTCGCTCCCATAACAAGCCCTCCATGTGATTGTAACCTTCAAGTCGTTCCCACAACAAGGCCTCCATGCAACTGCAGTCTTTTCTCAAGCAATTATGTGCCAATGAACCTGAATTTTGAGCCAATTTTTAGGGCTAGGACTCAGGCCTCTACCCAGAACTTGATGAAATTATTAGAAATGATAAATAACCATAATACAATGCCTCTAATGCAAAACTTGAACAAGGACCTGACCTGAATCCTCCTAACCATGATAGCCATTTCATCAAACACATCATGAACATGTAATGTATAGGTCATAAAAACACATATGAACATAGGGACCTCATACTTATCTTAGATTCATTAAGAGGGTCTCATTCCCCCTTGTAATATCTACATTATCATATATCAGGTCATTCATTCATTAACATTTTATCTACAAACCAAAACTTGATGAGAGTCATAACTCAAGATTGTCATAAAACCATACTTATAACCAACATATAACCAAATCAATAACAATAATAGAATAACCATCAAAGCCACATAATAACAATTACATTTACACACAAAAAACAACAGGAAAAAATGTCTTATTAACATATGAAAATCCAACCATGTCAAGGACTTCCACATACCACCCGACTATAGATTAGGTTGAACCAAATCTATCTTTCATCAAATCACCCTCATGCCATATTCCAAGCATGAATTTGAGATCTAGTGGAATAACCAATCAAAACCAAACCAGGGCTTCCAGAGGCCAAACCACCTCAACCCTCAACCAATGATTCCACTTCACAGTCAGACGTCACTAACCATCACCATATCGGTCTCTATCCAAGTTGTCCAGGGCTCCAGAGCATTTGTTCCAACCCAACTTCCAGGACTAGTAACTCAACCCACAGTTGTCGCCGGGCTCTAGAGTGTTTTTCCAACCAATGCTTTCAGGACTAGTAACTCAACCCACCAAGGGCTCCAGAGTTTTTTTCCAACCAAGGCTTATAGGACTAATAACTCAACCCAAGTTGTTACAGGAATTCTAGAGTGTTTGTCCAACCAAGGCTCCAAGAACTAATAACTCAACCCACTGCCATTAAATAAAAAAAAAAAAAAAACCCACAACACCATGACTATCCTGGAAATGGAAAGGCTAGGAAAAAGTGTTGTCAATCCAGGAAATCCTCCATGCCAATGACAGATCATAACCAAGAAACAACATGCATGTGCCATGCATGCCAAAACTAATAAGGAAAGCATACATGCAACTCAGTACTTGCAAGAAAAACTTGTTGTAGTTGTTGATCCCACTGTCCTCTTGCACTTCCATGCTCTTCCTTTGCCTTCTTGCTCTAAATCCCGAGTAAGCCACACTCCTCCAAGAGTGCTCCAAGAAAACTCTCAGTGTCCAAGAGTATGAGAGAGATAATAGAATGAGAGTGCCAAAGGCTAAACTAACAAAAGTTGTGTACTGGTCCTCAGAAGCCTTTTTATTACTGAGGTCTCTAATTTATTCATTTTCCATTATTTTCCTTCAATTTCCTCCTCACATGAAACATGTGACCTTTCACCATCATTTTCTCCTATTTTCCATTATTTTCATAAATAAAATGCAAATAAATGCCTCATACATTTCCAAAGCATTTTCATTGCCTTTGTCAATTTCCATAGCCATTAATTAATCACAAGTGATCCTCGTCACTGTGTTTTTACCCAACATTCAGCGTGGAATACGTGTTCCATGACCTTGGTTTTTATTTTTCCTATACTAACTTTATTACATAGATTTTTAAAGTGGGGTTGTTACAAAAATAACATAACCATGAGACTACATGCAAAGAAGCCAGAAGAAACTCTCAAGGCTAATGAAAATGAGAGTTCCAGAGCACGATATCTTGAGTCGCTCTTCAACCAAAAATTTCCCTCCCACCATTACCTTTGTTGCATAACCTGCGACCTCACTCCCTCTGCAGAAAACCTAACTACGGTTCTCTACCATAATCTTTTCTTTATTGTCAAACATTCAACTACCAACTAAAGCCTTAGCGAACATCCTCAATCACCAAGAAGCATACTAATAATGATGTGCAGGAAAAGGATATTAAACCATTGCATGTGTCTGCATGTGCGGGTGTGGCCATGCCACCCCTGTACTTTAATGTCTATCAATCTCATCTTATTATAAGTGGAGGCACAGATCCCCCAGGTCTCTCTGTCATCTTTCAACCCCATCAGGGAACTTGTTGTCATAATTTTTATTTGAATTTTTTAATAGAATACATTAATTTTAATATTGCATATATCAATATTAAATTATAAATTTAAAATATTTGTTAGAATGGTATTTTTTAACATTTTAATTTATTAAAATTATAATTATTTTAAAAAAATAAAAAATTATATATATATATATATATATATATATATATATATATTTTAAAAAAAACAAAAAATAAAAAATTATATATATATATATATATATATATATATATATATATATATATAGATATATATAAACAAAATAAGTAATTTTTTTAAAGGTGTAATATGTTAACCACCACTAGCAAAATCATGGTCATTATCATCATTAAATTATAAAATAAAAAATATAATAAAATTGATGAACCTATATCGCAATGGCCCTTTCGTGCACGGTTGTAATAATTGAATTTAAGCTTTTGTGATCCACATTATGAAAAGTAAGAAAAAATTCGGTGAAAATCACACCATCAGAGTTTTGTCGACGTGTTTAGAACCATCCAATGTGGTTCATTGTCAAGACAAAACGAAGAACAAGATCTTAGCATCAAGTTAAATAGATGAAGAGAGAAAAAAATTAATCGTTATATAAGATTTGATTAAATAAATAATATTTTCATATAAAGAAAACGGTTAGATTTAACTAAATAAATAATATTTTAATATAAAGAAATCATTTTTAGAATATGATGATGATGATGATGATGGTGGTGGTTAACGTCCACCGAGACCAAATTGGTCTATCAGACCTATAATTTCTTAATTTCTAATTGTTTGGCTCCTTGTCTTTCTTGGCGAGATTGGTGATGTAGCTTTCTTTTTCTTCTCTACGATCTTCCAACTTTCTTTATCTTGCATCTCCTTCATCTCTTCTGGTTCTTGGGACATTGATGTCTTAGCTTCGCGATCTATTGTGTTTGTCCTTTGGGAGATAGTCGGAGAAGAAGTTTGGTCTAGGAGATCTGCTTTGCTGTTAAATGAAGATTTATTTTGCGCGTTATTCAAAACCTCATAACTGTCGATGCTTGAGGGGTTGTTGAGTTCCTAATATTAAATTAAGGAAAATAATTAATGAAAAGGAAAATTTCAATGAAATGAATATCTAAAAATAAAAATAATATTTAGGTCAAACCTAAATAATAAAAACAATTAATAAAATCAATATAATAAAATAATAAAGTAAAAATAATATTTGGGTCAAACTTAAATAATCAAAACAATTAATTCTAAAAACGTAAAAATAAATAAAAATCATAAATGGTTAAACTTAAATAAAAATATTTGGGTCAAACCTAAAAATCAAAACACTAAAATAAAAATAATATTTAGGTCAAATTTAAATAATAGAAACAATTAATTTGTTTATAAGTTATTGAAATATTATTTATTTAATTTATAAAATATGCATTTTATTAAAACAAAAGGTAGAATTTTAAAATGAAAACCTTATTATCACATTATTAGTATTAGTATCCAATTTTAAGGTCACGACCAAGCCAGACACCAAATTGGTGTATGAGACTCCTTGTTTGTGGGACAAGGGACCCACCTCTGCACATCGATTTGACTACTAAGTTTACAAAGGCATACATACTCTACCCCCTCTACTTTTGAACCTCTGACCTCTTAAGAGGAAACACATGCTCTTAACCATTAGGCTCACTCAAGTTGTATAAGATAAGTGTGATAAGATTAATACCTACTTTTTTTATGCATGTAAATTAAGTGTTAAATATATTCTCAAATTCAATTCTTTTGTTTTCACCGTTTCTTGTCCTCAACTTAATATTCAAATAGGGGTAAGGAATAGTGGCTTTTCAACTTGTCTCAAGAAAGGGGGAGCAGGGTGGGGTGGCTGGAAACCCTAGCAACATTGGCCCTGGTTTGTGCCTCTGTTGATTCCCATCTTACGAGTGGCTAGGGTTTTTCATTTTTTATGAAGCTGGAGTTGAGTCTATGTGGGTTCCTCAGTGGCGTGTTGGGTTTGATGGTTGGTTACTTGGCTCACAGTGGCCTTTTCATCAGGGTTTTCTTGTTGTTACTTGGCTTTGTTGCTACAGGGTATCTCTTGTGTGCCGCCATAACTTGTCACAATCGTTGTTGGTGCCTCTTTGCTCGTCGTTTGTGCTTCCTTGTAGGTGTTTTCCATGGCTATTTTGATGGGATGGGTTGGGTGTGTTTTGGGTTTGCAGGGTCGTTGTTGTGGGTTCATGCTCTATGGATGTCTACTCAAGGCTCACACTCTTATTCTGTTGTTTGTGGCCCCCTTTCATTTTACGTTTGTAAGTGCAAGTTTCATGGCAGTTGTCGATTGCTCTTGGCCTTTCAATCTAGCTTCTCATTGCCCAGACTCAGGCATTATGTGCTTGGCTTCGACCATTTTTCTTTGCAGTCATTTTGGCCTTGTGGCTTCACTCATTAGTCGCACGTCGTGGGGTTTCTATGAGGTTGTGTTGCTTTCATCGTTTTTAGATATGGTGTTACTACATGTTTGTTGCGGGGCTCGGTGGGTGTCGTCTCTTCTCCTCTTTAGGGAAAAAAAAGTTTGCCAAGGTGGTTGGATCCCTATCGACCTCGTGCCTATTTTCATGCTTTTGTCGTATTTGGGCTTGTGTTTTTGGGGGTTTCAGCCCTAGTGGACTATTTGATGTGCATGTGCGTGATGTGTCATGTCGGAGCATCTCCAAGCTCATCCAAGCCAGTTAGAGCATCTTTGGTTGTTTTTCATGATTGTTTTTCATGTGTGCATGTGATGAGGCATGTCGGAGCATCTTGAGATGCATTCAAGCTAGTCAGAGCATCTTTCGGCTATTTTTTTTTGTTTGTGGGTCTTGCACCTTTTCTCCTTTAGATTTATACTAGGGTTTAATGACTTACATTGTAATGATTAGCTACACTTGTTGGCCTATATCTAGTGCTTCTTACAAGGTTCTTTGGTAAGCTTGCATGCCTTGTTATCACATTTTTTCACAATTTATGTAAACAATTTCCATTTTAATAAAAATGACTAGTTCTTTCTTTCCGTGAGAAAAAAACTAAAAAAACTAAAAAACTAAATGTGAAATATATTATACTATGAATTAAAAATCCAAAACCAAACATTAAAATCAATATAATAAAACATTATATACTATGTATAAGATATAGTTGAGCTATGTTCTTACTTGGCATATTTAATATGCAATACATTTTATGGCTAGGAAAGCTTTATTACCTAATGTGTTTTTTATTATGGGAAAAAAAAATTGAAAATGAAAAATTTATGATAAATTAGAAAAAAATATACATTAAATTAGGCTTATAATTTAAATGCTAAATATATTATATTTTTATGACAGAGTTGATATGTTATATAAGATGAAATTGAAAATAAATGCTAAATATATTATATTTTTATAATAGAGTTGATATGTTATATAAGATGAAATTGAAAATGAAAAATTTATGATAAGTTGGAAAAAAAAAAATACAATAAATTATGCATATAATTTAAATACTAAATATATTATATTTTTATGATAGAGAGTTGATATGTTATATAAGATGTTATTCAGCTATTGTATTTAATATGGAAAAAAAAATTATAACTTCATTTGTATAATGGAAATAAAATGATATAATATATAATTAATTTTTATTTATTTTATCGAAAATTTATTATAAATATAAAATAAAAATTATTTAATATATAAAAAATAAAAATTATTTAAGTGTGAATTTGTTTTGAAAATAGAGAATCTGAAAGTTTATAGATCTTTGAATAAAATTTAAATGAAAGTTTATAGATCTTTGAATAAAATTTAAATAAATAAACAATACACTGAAAATAACTACTTCCTTATCTAAAAACTTTTATAGATGGATCAGATAATTTAAACACGCAACCCTCACCATGAAATAACTACGAAATCTGCAAATCCACATATAATAATAATAAAAACACATACCACGAATATACTGCAGTGCATATAGTTTTGATGATTGTACCGCCTATGCTTTAAACAGAAGTTACCCCTCTGCACCATAGTGCCATGGCAAAATCTCTGACAATAGCTTCAGCTTGACACGTGGTGTAATGATCAATCATGTCTTACATTGTTTGAATAATATAATATAATAATGAATTGACTTCTTGTTGCAGGGATCTCGGTCCATGTGCTTAATTTAATTTAATTTGAACCATATATCCTTTTTTTAAATATTTCAAATTATTAAAATAAATTTAATTTTTATCAATATATATTTTTATATATATTTTTAAGTAAATGTTAAAATTGCTATTAACCATTTAAAATCAGAGATATTTGATTAAAGTGAAAGATTAATCTTTTACAAACCACTAATAAGATTTTTTTTAAATAACACTGATAAATAAACTGCATTATCCTAACTAAAGTTATTAGCACCACGAATACATCTTACTATTTCAACTACAATACTAGAACTATCAAGTAAAAGTTTTTATGTTTAAAATTTCAACACTGGTAGGTACAAATGCACGCCTTCTTCACGCACAAGGAAGCGCAGCGAAGCGAATAATAGAAACATCTCTGTAACGCTGTTTCTCTGTGTTGAAATTTCGTTGCACTGCTGGTTGTGTGAAGGTCAAGAAGACCCAGGGTGAAAAAACGTGATGGCGAAAATCCCGCGTCGGTCAATCCGACCAAAACTGTAACTGTATGTATATATACAGAGTATATATACAATAAATATATATATATATAATAGAAGGCCCGACACCCATTTCTCTCATCTTGCCCGCAGTCATTATGTGTCATTGCAAAGAAAAGAGAAAGCATAAAAGCTTCGACTTATGAACATGAGTATAGGCTTGAGCTTGAATGGAAAAGTAACCTTGATTCATGACCTATTAACACAGAGATGGAGGTCGAGACTCCAGCAACAAAGGATAAGGTACACAAAAAGATCGTTTATGAGACCATGATGTAGAAACCTAAGAGATAGAAGGAGAAGAAATCAAGACCAGGTTGGTAGAGACAAAACAACACCAACGAGGGTTCCAGGTTACTTTGGAAGACCCACTACAAGTTCTTTCCTCCCCATCCTCAGAGGTAGCCATTTTGAGTTCAACATGAAGTACAACCACAACTAAACCTATCGGCCCTGCTGGAAAGACCATTGAAGAAAGGAACAAGAAAATAAGGGAGGATATGCAACAACGAATGGACTCCCATTCAATGCCATACTAGACCAGACTTCTAGCTGATATGGATTTGGAGAGAAATCAAATGAAGTTCTCATTGCATCACCCACTAGCACAGTCACTACCATCGGGCTCCAAATTCAAGGCTCTGATGTCTCCTTAGAATTGACAAGTGTCACTCTGCTTGATAAGATCAACTTCCACAGGTAAGTGGGAGAGATTATTTACAGTGAGCTTAACAAAAATGCAATGACCATAAGTAAAGTTGACAAGTTGTTGGATAAGTTCACAACAAGATTAAAACAAGAAATAGATAACTCCATAGCTATTCACATGCAGAATGAAAACTTCAAGGAGTTGATTGTGAAACTAGGGGTGAATCCAGAGGATAAGGCTACATTTGAGGCCCTTCTTAAAAGCTCACAATCAGAGGTTTAGAAGTTTTGACAGACATTGAAGATGCCTTCCAATGAGCATGTGCAGTCTAACGAACTCACATAGGTGGAGGAAGAGAAAGAAATCATGGCAAAGGAATTGATAGACAGAAACAATGAGGTGGTGGCTCTTAAGCAGTAGGTGGTAGAACTTCAGTTGAGAATAGACACTCACATTTGTGTTGTGTTGGTGCCTAAGAACCCTCAAAATCCCACAAAACAGCTCACAAAGACCCTCACCGAGCTCCAGCTCTCAGAAGGAGAGCTCAAGAAGGTGTAGAATGACTTAAACACAACACATTGAGCCCTCTCACAAAAACAAAAGCAACTTGAGATGGCCATGACTAATGCAGATCTAATCAGCAAGAGCCTGCAAGAAGTTAACCAAGAGATTGTTGAGCTCAAAGGCCTTCTGAAAGGAAATATGTCTCTCGTGCAAGCTAAGAAACTGGTCTGGGATGAAATTATAGTAGAGATGAAAAACAATTGGGAGTACATAACTCTGATGGATGAACATAAGATTTTGATCAAGGACTATGGTTTCTTCATCCTAACTGCCGAGGAAGATGGTGAAAAGAACTGCCAAATTTACAAGAAGTTCATTCAGTTTGTAAATGAAATGCCACTCAATGAGTTGAGGCCCATAGATGTGGTGGATAGATCGTCTATTATCATGGAGATCTCCAATGTAATCTAGAAGGAAGATGCTAGAGAAAAAGGTGAAGAATGCTTAAACATAGTGCTGAAGGATGTGGTTGACTTCAACTCTAAATTTGATGAGAGAGTTTGGGTAGGTTTACCTAGTTGTTGAGATCTTGTGGGGATGCTAGTCTGATGGGCACAATACAGCTAGATGTTAGTGGAGGCCAAGAGCAAGGTGGATTCCTCCCATGAGAAGATTGTCACCCTTAAAGGTAAAACAGTGGTTAATTATCTCAAAAAGTAATTTCAGTTGTTAGGATCGGTGAAGACCTTGTTCTGCCCTAGGTTGAACTATACAGGGCTTACAAATCTCAAGATTGTACATCAGTGATTCTTTCATGCTCCTCTATCAGCTATATCACTGTGGCAATGGTGTGAACAGTTCGTCAATCCTCCTGTGCTCCAGATCATCGACCCAACAACATTGCCTCCTGAACCTGTCCATCATAGTTAAAATATATTGTTGATTGTATTGAATCATGACACTTTGATATTTTATGTTTCATGTAACTATTTTTCTTTCAAAGAATCAATACTAGTTAGTTAGGATCTTGCTAATACAGTTGTGCCACTAGAGCACGCTGATATTTTGTTATGACGATTCACTGTCAAATCAAGAAAGAATATTTTGTAATGGGTTCTCCACAATTAGGCCCTTAAAAAATAGTTTATGATACAAAACTAAGGGTTTAGAATTTTGGTTTTCCAAGAGAGAAGCTTTGCAACTTGTAAATGAAGTGTATGCTCTATGGAAGATTAACGAATTTTTTTGGCGATTTTGGTTCATATGAATGTGTAGTATGTATTCCTTCTTGTGTTTGTTCCATATGTTTTCACTCTTCTTCTCAAATTACATGTAATAAGCAGATGTTGGATATGTTTTCATGGATTTATGGATTCATATATGTCTAGTGTTGATTAAAGATGCCTATAACTGATATGAATTATTATCCTTAAAATGTGCTCCATGTATCTTTGCACTTCATTTAAATGTCTTTCTCATCCACTTCATGTTGGACTTCGATGCATTGTATTCTTAGTTTAAAACTTGTGTATTGGTTTTCATTCCTCCTCGATTCTTCTGTCTGATATACTACAAATGACTAATAAAATTGCATGTTCATGTGATGTTGGCCGCTAGAGTCAGATATTAAAGCTTCTATGAGTAATATTTTGCATCCGACTTTGTATCTCTCCTCTTAAGGAAGGTTTTGAATCAATTTCATCTCAAATATGTTAAACACTGATTGTAATGGAAAATATCATCAGATCCTTAAAGCACTCATCAAGATGTCCTAGGCATTGGTATCTCTTCAACCCAAGGGCTATCTCTAGGAGCTACAACACTAGGTTTGTGTCATTTTGGTAAGAATGCCTGTCTTTTTTATTGGGACAATGCTCATATGTATGTTTTTCCTTATTATAAAAGGAATGTTGGGATGTATTCATGTCTTTAAAATTTTGTACAAGATATCATGAATACTTGGTTCCTATTCAAATTTATTGTTGTACAAATAATTGGATGAGAAAGAAACCCTCAGATATGCTAAATATTTTAGGATACGATGTTAACATTTCCCTCTATGAGATTTGAATAATACTGGAAACTTTTTATATTAAGTTTGTATTGCGATTATATTTTTTTTTTAAGATTTTAGGCGGGGTTATCAAAACCATCATAATAATACCAAGAATGATGGACATGGAATGCAAAGGAATAATGGAAGGGGAGACCCGAGACTCAACTAGACCATGGATAGTGCGTGGAGACTTTAGAGGAAGAGGGATGGTCCTTCAAGCGGAAGTTTTGTTAAAGAAACCAAAGGAGGTTTGAATGAAGGATAATGTTTATTCATAGGAGAGGAGAGGTCACTCTTGTGCTTAAAAACAAATTACAATCAAGAACTCACTTGAAAGAATTTTTATTAGGGGTTGAAGCTTCTTGAGCTAAATATGAGAGTTTCCATATGCCGCCAAGAGGGGGCTTTCTCCACTAAAAAAAACTAGCATATGTGACTACATCTTGAAAAACACAAATCTTTAGTTTACCCTAGTAAAAATACATATATGTAGAAAGTCCAAATTTATATTTTAAAAGCATAAACTAAACTATCCATGTACTTATCAAGTTATCTTTACAAAAGCATGTCTCTATATTGTTGGCATGATTATCCAATTTAACAAAATCGAGTAGACAAATTTGAAAATTTGGAATTTTCTTTATTGCATTGAATGACTTTGTGTGAATTGCATTAAGATCGATGCATGTTCTAAATCCACATGGTTAGTAGCTTGAAAAGGGGCATTAAAATAATCCTATTTTTGTGATCCTAGTGTGAAAAATATTTGAGTTCCATTAATTCGTTCTTCAACGTGGAAGTTATGTTCTAGGTTGATTAAAAAACCACATAAACCCTAAGTTGTTGAGATTCATGGAAAAATTGTACCTAAAAACCATTAATGTTAAAATGATTTCATCACTTGAAAATATCAATGTCATTATGTATCCCCTTGAAACCTCATAATGATGTATCCTCAAAGTTATGTACCTACTACCACTAAAAAATTAGGGTGACGGTTATTTTTGAAATGGTTGTCCTTTATGCCAACTTTCTTTATATGTGTTCCCATGTTAATCTCAAAAAATGATGTTGATATTATGTTGGATAAACCTACTTGATATTATACCCCATTAAGGGCTACCTATTAAGCTAGTGGGTTATGTTTTTGAACTCTTAATGATTCACTTACCACCATAATAAATGTTAGTGGGGACCTTAGAGATCCCACACTTAGGGTTAGGGGTCGCATTTGAATGTGTCCTAACTCTTGTGTGTGTGTGTGTGCCCTTGTGTGCACACACGTGTTATTTGTGTGCATACACATGCACACACACGTGCACGTGCGCACAGGGGTTCATTACCATATTTGTACTCATCAAGCTACCAAGCAAGTTGATCAATTAATGATTCATCATATCTCAAGGGTGCTTCGAAGTACCCAATTATTCTTATGTTATGGTTTATATTATAATATGTGATTATATGCATTGGGTTTAATATTAATCACCAACATTATCTCCCTAACACAAAATTTATATTATCAAGGAATGAACCCATATCCATCAACAATTTTGGGAGTAGTCCCTATGGATCATTTGCGCTAAATGGCAACCTAACATGACCATCAACCTTACCTCTCAATAATCTATAGTTCATTATCAACTATGGGATAAATTACAAGTATTTTCATATGGTTCTTGCAAGGGCATGAAGTGGCACAATTGGATTCTGATGCCACACTTCCACCTCCTACCATGTCACAAACACAAGTGCCTCTAGATCATATCTCCTTACCAAAGTAGAAAAATTCACATCATTGAAATGTATCCATGTCAATAACCACTCCAATGTTTTCAACCTTTATGGAATTTCCAAGTTCCTCAGTATTTAGTGCCAAGATCCCTCACATGTGCTCCTTTCGACATCTAGCTACCATGGATCTCTAAATATTAACTTCCCTTAAGCTCCTAATTCCAAACACTCTCGCCATCAAGGCTTAGATAGAGTCAAGTGAATATTTTAGGAGAAAGTAGTTCTTTAAGGGTTTTGATCACAATCAATGCATGCTCAAGTTTATCAACACAAAGCCAACATTGTTCCATCTAATTAGCAGTTGGGGTGGGTGTGAGTTAGTGAGTACAACTTTATTTCGCATTGAGTTAGTAACATCCCTTTTGACCTAGTTAGCATATATATCAATGAAATCAATAAGAAAAGGTATGTACTAGTTTGTAGATCTAACTAACACATCCACAATCATCTGTGCAATTTCATCTCACAATCTTGATCTTAATCCTACAATCACATACCATTTGGTAGATGCATTGACACATTATAAATTAGGTTATGTCAAATAACCACCACACATTTCTATTTTTATTTTTAAATTACCACTGTAGATTTCTATTACTGTCAAGAAAGGAGGATTACATGGATATAGCTTGTTACTCTTAACACTGTCTAAAATACTAAAAGAGAGTGAGTAGACAAAAAGATAAAAGTTGTAGGCACCTTTAGGTTGCCTTAAAAAAAGACAAAAACAGTACTACCCATTACAAGAGCTAACTATGGCCAACAACAAAAAAGACCTATATAGTAAAACAAGTAAATAACCAAAAACTAGTAACAAAACACATAGAATACCTTCACCATCTATTTAATACATCATACATTCACACATACATAACATAAATAACCACCATACATTCACACAAACTAAAACTAAGAAAACCATCCCTTACCATGCATCGTTGCCTAACATATAAACAAACTCCCTTACTCATTAACTTTATTATAACTCTATCAAAGCAATTTAATCCCACCATATGTGATTATCAAAAGTATGGTAGGTTGCTACATAACTATTTCACTACTGCGCCATTTTGAACATATATCAAGTCAGCCTTGTTACGCCGTAAGGCGTTTCCCTTTGGGAACCACTCTCCAAATTGCCACTGTGTACAAATCTACACCATTAAACAGAATGTTAGACGATTGAATAATTTTACACCGTCAGATAAATAGTTAATAATTAAAAAAAATTAATAATTAAAATGAGTAACTTCTTCTTGCTGAACTGTTTCTTCTAGCTGAACGGTTTCTTCTTGCTTAACTATTTCTTGATGGGTTAAAACAAAGACTTATTTCCGTCTTGTTTTTTCACAAAAAGGTTTCTCTCGCAAGATTGGTTTATTTGCTCATCGGTATTTCCAGACTCTTCTTCTTGCTGTAATTTTTCCATTCCAAGTTTGGCCATTGTTTTGGAAAAAATACCATTATTTTGAAGGTTAATAGTTGATCTAGATGTCTGTTGGCATGCAGGTGAATAGAAGCCTCCGTTTCTATGGGGTGGCCGAAATGGTTGGATCTGTAGATTTCAAAGCGAAAACAATGTTTTAGGGAGTGGAAGGACAAATTGCCTGTGAAATGGCAATCAATTATATGTATTCAAGATACTCATGAGGTTATTCTCTGACCTTATAAACTTTCTTGGGTTCTGCAATTATAGCATTGGATTAATCAATCATGGAAACTTCCAATATTGCCTCCCTGCTAGCGATTGTACTAGTCCAGTGTAATTTTTTTTTTCGTCCTTCACGTGCACAAGATTTTTGAGTGGCAAACTTGTCGCTCACTCCCATCTTATCCTTGCAAGGCGGCTTCGTCCTTAACTGCAAATTGGAAGATATCGGGAATGTGAACAACAACATCGGTGCTGTTGTAACTCCGACCTTCTCAATAAAGTTTTCTGTAGTGAATGGCCTTGGCGTGTTGATAGCTAGACTTGACCTCGCGCCCACAAGCATCATTCCATTGCATAACCATCCAGAAGGTTCTTAGATTCTGCTGGTGGTTGAAGGAGTAATATGTGCTAGATTCATATCTTCAAGCAATATTGTGTACAACAAAACGCTCCACAAAGGAGACATCATGGCACCCTTTGCTGGCAATCTTCCTCCTGTCATCGAGAAGAATACATTCCTTTCCTATGTTGAGGTGAAGCGCCTCAAGGCTTTCTTAGGAGGCAACGGCTAGGATATATGTATATATATCTGTTTCAAGTATTGATCCTTCAAGCTTCAACTTGTACTACCTCATTCTAATGAAATTTCATCCATTAATGATATGTTGGTTTAGTAGGGTTGTTGCATATCCGTTGCTTTGCACAATATCATAATTTTTAGCTATGTTTTTGAATAAAAAATAATAAAAAAGTTTTGTTGAATCTGAAATCTGTACCGAAAGTTGGATGTGATTTTTATTCAATAAATTCTCTCTAAACTTTCGGAAGTGATTGGTGAAGTTTTCCTGGGAACTAATTCTGAATAATAAGAAATGTTAGTTTGAAATGATATTGTGTTTAAATTTATAGATTTTGGAGCTTACCATATGCATTTTACATATAAAAAAATTTCTAGTTAGAAATTGAATTATTAATTCATTGTATTTTTTTTATAAAAATTTATCAAAATTTGTATATCTTCTTTCATTTTGATAGCCTTAAATGACATTAGGTTGAAATTTATAGATTTTGGAACCTACCAAATGTTTGTTATATAAAAAATAAAATAATAATAACAAGAAATTGATCCATTCATTGTAATTTTTTTATAAAATTTTACCTGAATTTGTATATGTTCTTTCATTCTCATATATTTTATTTAATTTGGAAATAATTTCTATTTTTGGATGATTCATTTTGGTTTGAAAATTTGCAGTTTGGAAAAATGTAATATTAAATTTCCAGTCAGCTTTATGAAGATGCAAAGTGGGGAGTTTTTTTTAAAGAATGGATGGTTCCAAAATATATAAATTGTATTTTTTTTGTTTAAGTTAAATTAAGAATCAAGAGTTTTTATTCAATTTGTTGTGATAATTAGATTTTAAAAGACCATTTACACTAACTTTATGTTTGTGATTATCAATGTAGAGGAAGTTAATTCATACAAATATCTTAGAGTTGGCATTCATCACAAGATTCATTGGAGCTCCAACATTGAGAAATGATTAATAAAGGATGGAAAGCTTCTTTGGTCTTGACAACTACAAACAAGTGCTAGAGGGTAGATTAGTCCCTACCACATAAGTTAGAAATTACCCTCTAAGAAAAATTGCATATAATATGGTTGTGACCATATTAAAGGAGGAAGTTAATTCATACAAATATCTTAGAGTTGGCATTCATCACAAGATTCATTGGAGCTCCAACATTGAGAAATGATTAATAAAGGATGGAAAGCTTCTTTGGTCTTGACAACTACAAACAAGTGCTAGATGGTAGATTAGTCCCTACCACATAAGTTAGAAATTACCTCTAAGAAAAATTGCATATAATATGGTTGTGACCATATTAAAGATTTTTTTATTTTATTTTATTTACAAAATAGGCTTTCTTTTTAAAAAGAGTTAACTTATATATAAATTTTCAAACC
Source organism: Pinus tabuliformis (assembly GCA_031772625.1). Lineage (NCBI taxonomy): Eukaryota > Viridiplantae > Streptophyta > Pinopsida > Pinales > Pinaceae > Pinus > Pinus tabuliformis. Next base: position 865,745,811 of record CM062816.1, read on the forward strand.
CATTTTTTCTCTTTTTCAAATTCTTCCTTTACACTAACCTTTTGTATTTTAATTTCATTGTATATATACAAATCTTTATTACAACATCCCCTTCATCCTTCACTTTTATTGTACTACCTTTTTAGACCTTGGTGAGATTAAACTACTTTTCAACAAATTCATCTATAACATTGTTTCCATATTGAAGTTAAAAAAAACTTTTCATATTTTTTAGGTGATAAAACCTCTAGTTGGTTAGAAAATTTTTCAACATAAAGATGTTACCATTGTTTTCTAAATAATTGATGCTCCACTATAAGATTTCACTTTTATTTCAATACTTTCCCAATTAGTACTTAACTATTCATGAAGCCATTGAGAGGTGGTTGATATAAGGTGATAGATGTGTATTGGTGTATATATTATGTGGTTGGGCCAGTTGAAGGTGAAGTGGTGAAGGTAACTACTACTGATAAGAATAGAAAAGGTGGTTATTCATTATGATAATGATTTCTACCATCTATAAATACTAACTTTGGCTTATCTAATCTTATGGAAAACTATAACAATTTAGTTCTTTTGTTTTAGCAATTTGTTTTTATGCTCATAAATATTGGAGAGAAGTTTCCTTAATCTTTGTACTTTTGATGAGTATTCTTATTGGCATCAATTTTCTTTGAAATGAATACCTCATTTATTCACAATGGTTTTTCCAAGTCTTAGCAACTTTGTGTTAACCCCAGTGTTGACTGAATTTTGAAGTTTGAAGCAATCTTAAGAAACCTAATTGTATTTTGACTGTACATAAGGTTCTTATTCACAACCATACTCTCAATGGAGGAAATACCAACTTCTATGAAGGGGATGAGATATGGCATATTGCTTTTAATATCAATATTATAAGTTATACAACACTTCTCCATTTTTCAATTCCTTTATAATTCTCTATATTTATTCATTTTTCTCATTGTTATAATTCCACTTAAGATCTTGTTGAAAGTTAAGTTTTCTAGATATTTATATGAGTTGACTTCCTCTAAGTTGATGTCATAGAAAAAAATTATCTCATGAAGTAACTAAGAATTCTCAAGACTTCTATTCTTGTACATGTCTACCAATAAACATCAATAAACATTGATAAGATAAAGGTTGTGATAATTATATTTTTAAAATATCATTTACACTAACATTATGTATGATATTATGTAGAGAAAGTTAATTCATAAAAATGTCTTAGCGTTGACTTTCATCACAAGATTCATTGCAGCTCTAGCATTGAGAAATGATTAATAAAGGATGGAAAGATTATTTTCTCTTAATAAAATTGCATATAAGATGGTTGTATCCAAATTAACACAATTATTTAATAGCTACGGAAGCTTGAGTTGTAACTCGTAGGAATTTGGCATAGTTAGGGGAAATAGATATCATAAAAGACTTGAAATATGAAATGGGTACATGCTAAATTTATGTGCAGGTAGAATGTAAAAGACTTCAAGCTTTTGATAAAGTGAGACAGTTCAATATTGAAAATTGGTATCAACATCAAATGCACACTTCACAGCCAAGACTTCAAGCTTTCGATCAAGTGAGACAACTCAATTGAAAATTGGTATCGACATCAAATGCACACTTCACAGCCACTAGGAGGTAGATACCTATAATTGCAAAGAGGGAAATGCTGGGAATCGTGTGTGGGAAGTCAGCAAGAAAATATCAATGGCTATCCGCTTGCGTCTTGGGGAGAGGGGAAAGGGTATGCAAAGCATGGCTAGCCTAACATTGGCATGCGGTAGTGCTCACCAACTGGTAATTGGCGAGGGAAGATAACCTTCCTACGGCTGTGAGGAGATGGGTGTGGCGACGGACGCTATTTGCTGGTGGCAGTAGGTCAGTCCCTCCTGGGGAATGGACCTATGGCCACGAAGGCTCTAGCATCGACACCGAAGGGGAAGGGGAGGAGCAAGGTGGGGCAGTTATCTGTGATAGTACAACCCAGGGGCGTGATCATTGTTATACCATGTTGAATTGTTTTTGGTTAATGAATTGTTGCAATGAATAGGATTGGGGCATCTCCGCCATGGCTCGTCTTGCGAAAAGTTGTGGCCGTGGAAGACGGGCCTAGGTGCCCAAAAAGGAAAAGGAACCGAGTACATCCGAGCCTCTCACGGGTAGAAAATCAGTGGAAAGGCTTATCAGCGAGGCTGCAGAGGCATATCGTGAGGGCAATGATGAAGGTATTCAGAAAATTTTAGAGGAATGGGAAGAGGAAGTCAAGTAGGATAGTGAGACAGATGCGGAAATGGATGACTGGAGGACCCTAGTCTCGGATCCTAGTAACACTAGAGGCACAATCACTCAATTTAAATAGACCTTATACCTTTATTGGTTGATGGAAATCCTGCTGGGCAAAGGCTATGGAGCATATTTTGGTGGGCATGGTTGTTACTGTCCAAGGCATGCCAAGCTACAAACAGGAATTCCAGAAAGTTCAGTTTCAACTCCATAAGTAAGATATCACGCTGGGAAAAATTGAGAGGCATATTCCATGTATCTTGGAATTGTTTGAGATGCCTGGATCAAATGTCAAAGACCCTGCGCCAGTGGAATCGGCCTCGGAGGAACATAATGACTAGATAATCTCCCTTGTTTCATTTTGTTTTATATGTGGATAGCTTTTACTTTTCCTTATGCAAGAATATGTATAGGTAAAAATCTAGAGTATGGTCATGAAACAGAGACTTATATAGCTTGGATAGAGATACCGAAACTTTTTTTTTCTAGATGGCATACAATGCGGATAGGTGGCCAACAGACTTGGTTTCCCAATGGGCAAGTTGAGGCCACCTAGCCAATCTATGTCGTGTAAATTTTCTTATAAATGATTGGAAAAAAGAGGACCTACCAAGCTTAACAAAAAAAATGCACACTTCACAAACTTTTTCCACTTTTTCCAAAGTTCAATATTAAAAATTGGTCAATGAGAGGAGAAAGAAATATGCATCAAACTTGTGTGGAAAGAAACAATCTCAACATCAAATGCACACTTCACAAAATTTTTCCACTTTTTTCAAATAGAGTCTGTTTTCTAAGGCATAAAAATCCTTTTGTGTTTATTTATAGGCCCCTTCCTAGTCAAATATGTAGCCAAGTCTCCTAGACTATCATGTTGATTAAAGGAAAGCTCGTGGGCTACCATAAGAGTTTACCATGGCATCTCTGAATAGTGAACACTTCACAAACTTTTTCCACTTTTTCGGAATAGAGACGACTTTCTAAGGCATAAAAATCCTTTTGTGTTTATTTATAGACCCCTTCCTAGTCAAATATATAGTAAGTCTCACAAAATATCATGTTGAATAAAGGAAATCTCGTGGATGCTACCATAAGAGTTCACCATGGTATCTATGAATAGTGAATTAAAATAATTATTTAATCAATGCTCAATAAAATATCCACTTCTTTCCTATCAAACATTGTAAAGTTGTTATGTGAGTCCCTAGATTTATTGATATAGCTTTAAACTAGTTCATCCAATGGTAAATTTTGAATTTCCCATTTTCGAAAAAAAAACTTTCAATATAATCCTCATGTGTCACAAACCAATCCAAATACCCAAAAGAAGTTAAGCAAGGATAATCAAAGGAAAATCATCCATAAGATTTCACCATGGTATCTATGAATAGTGAATTAAAATAATTATTTAATCAATGCTCAATAAAAGATCCACTTCTTTCCTATCAAACATTGTAAAGTTGTTATGTGAGTCCCTAGATTTATTGATATAGCTTTAAACTAGTTCATCCAATGGTAAATTTTGAATTTCCCATTTTCGAAAAAAAAAACTTTCAATATAATCGGTCATGTGTCACAAACCAATCCAAATACCCAAAAGAAGTTAAGCAAGGAAAATCAAAGGAAAATCTAGTCACCTTAAGAGCAAGTGGTAAAAGGCTATAAGCTTTTGATCAAGTGAGACAATTCAATATTGAAAAAGAGCACATTTTTTATCAAATATTTTCTATTGGAACTTGAAAGAGCATCTTTGAATATTGAGAGGAAATCTATGTTGGAAAGGTTATAGAATCTGTAAATTTGACATAATGTAAGTGATTTTTCTTTATATTCTAGCTTTGAATGACATTTTGTTTACTAATTTTTAGATTTTATTTACTAATTTTTATATTCAATGATCTTCTATATCTCACTACTCTTCTCAAATTTATGCCTTACAGCGTTTCCTTTGCAACATTTGGTGCAATTGCTAGTTTGATAGCGAGGTGGGAACCAGAGTTTAATATACTCGTTATTTTACTTCCAACAGCCCCACAATGATTTATGTCATTTGTTTGTGTACTTTTGACCATTTTATGATATTTTTTTAAAGTGGTTGGACCATTTTATGATATTTTTTAAAGTGGCCTCAGGATTTGGTTAATCACTCCTTATATACTTAACATTGATTTTTCATTACAAGAACACCATAGTGAAAAAGACCCACGAACACAACCCCATAGGAAATTTGAAAGTTTTTAAAGTGCTTTGGGTTCCACTTTTGATTAAGACAAATCCAAACTACTTCCCAGGAATCTAGACAAGCTACAAGCTTAAGCTCTCTCTAAAGTCATTGAAAATGAAAATGAGACATAATTTATATCGTCCTCGAAAAAATACAAATACAGAAGTCATACAGATCTTTTTATGCGAAGAAGACTCAAAGGAAAGTGAATGTGTAGCCAATGACACCTTGGTCTTACCAATAAAACAATAATCCCAAAGTAAACATTGTCAAAAAGAAAATTAGTTTACTTGATGTATATGCGCGGAAGTCATTATAAAGAGGTTAACGGATTATTTTTAATTCCCAGTGGGCTCCCTTAAAATGTCAAGGCACACAAGTTGACAAAGTAGCCAACTAGTTAGGAATGTAGAAATGGAATTAAGGCGACAGTGTATCCTCTTTGTAAAAGGACCACTCAGATTTTTGGACTATATGTAAACAATGAATGAATAAAGTAGATGTTTGAAAAATATATAAAAGTAAAGTAGACGTTTGAAAAATATATAAAAGTTTGGTATAATTTAGTGGTTAATTGTATCTTCTATGTTGATAGGTGATATTTATGGAAAATTTTAGGGGTTAATATTTGCAAGTGGTTAATTTTTCATGATTTTTCTAAAAAATAAATTTACCAATTTTCATTTCTTCTAAAAATTATTTGCCTAAATTTTATACTATAAAATTATTTTACCCTAAAAATCACCTATAAAATAATTAAAAATTTAACTCTTTTAATAAAGATATCAACAAATACTTTAGAATTTTCATAATAAAATTCTCCAAAATTTATAAATTTTAAAATAAATCTCTCTCCTTAAAATTTTCCATCAACATTAATCCATATTTCATATTTCACATTAATAATTTCATATTTCATATTGAAACATCATTATCATGTATAGCGTTTAGATAAGTGGTCAATGTTATTATTACCATGTATTGTATTATATATGTTAGCGTTGTTTATATATATTTATAAATATGATGTTATTTAGGCTCTCTCACGATTAATATTGAAAATATAAATATATTTTAACACAAAGTTAGTTTTATGAGCCATGTGCTCATGTTAAAAGTTAAGGAATACAACTAATTTTATCACTTAGAATGATATGCAAATCCTGGTAACACATTGTGTTTTATATTTTTGGAAAAACATAAGGTAGGGATATGGTATAAGAAATTTTTGGAAAGTAAATTTGAAATGTTCGTTGATATGGTTTTCAAGGTGAGTGAAAGAGAGGTGTTTGATGAAGATGCGTCTCATATATATATATATATGTGCTTGAAAAAAATAGTAAAGTTAAATGTAAATTTTTAATTAATTTAATATAATAGGTATTATTTATTTATATATATATATATATATTTTTTAAATTGATTTTTGTAATTTAATGTAGTATTTTTATCTATTATACATATCAAATAGAATATTTATTGCTTATTTATATTAATTAAAATAATTAATAATAATAATAATAAAAAAGGAACATGAGAATATATGGCAAGGAAAAAAACTTATAATTTAGATCATCTAAAATCTATTCTAAAAACAACTAAAGATCTCACTGATATAAGTATGACTAAGCGTAATGAATAGACAAAAGTTAAAGAATTATGTTTTTTAAAGATAGAAGTTATTATGTTAAAAGATTTTTTTTATAGCACAATATGAAAGAAAATGTATAATTTCATGTTTAATAGAAACTCGATATATATATATATATATATATATATATATATATATGGGGAGCGCAAATGCATACCTTGGCAACTTGATAGAAGAGATAGGGCTTGACTAAATGCTTCTATCTCCATCTCCAACCAGATATATATATATATATATGTATGTATGTATGTATGTATGTATGTATGTATGTATATATATATATATATATATATATATATATATATATATATATATATATATATATATGTATGTGACTCTAAGGATATTATTGCATAGAAAAAATACTACTTGTTGTCATATTTCTTTTTGTAAGCTAATTGGTGGAGTTTTCCATTAATTAAAAATATGTTACATTATCCAACCCATTTACGAGAGATGGTTTCAACCTACTATGTTGGAAACCAGGTTTGTTGATCATTTGTTCATTTAATAACCAGTCAAATATTTTCACATCATCAAAAACTAAAGTGTCACAAAAGAGATAACATCGACATCAACCCAAGAATCTAAAACCAAACATGAGTCTACAACATGAAGCATATGTAAAAACTAGGAATCAAAGGAGTTCACAACTGTCGGCTCTCGAGCACTTAACTCCATAGGTGCTAAATATGTCATGCAACAGATGTGCCTCACAATCCTAACAAGTCGTCTATCCATTTGTTCCATGCAAAATCCCATATTCCACCGCTCCCTCTTTACATCTGCCAGGTTGGAAAATATATTATACTGATAAACTTGCCTCTCCATCAAAATCCTCACCATCAAGGATTTCGTTTTCCAGTACAAGAAAAGGGCTAGAATATATTTCTTTCTTCTGCCCCATGGTGTCACCAGGGTCAAACACCAATTGTCTAAATTCTTCCACCAGTTCTAAGTCTGACATGGAATGTCTATCCTGAGTTGCCATCTCCTTTAAGTGGTGCAATTCATTTCGAACTTCATCCAAAGTAGTTTCATGAAAGGTTTCCACAACCTCTCTGGCCTGAGACTAATCTCGACTACACCCCTATGGGCCACGGTCACCCCCCCACTGCGACAGTGCATACATTGTCTCTGCATTGCCACAAACACACGATCAAGATTTTTTCTTTTTTCCACCATCCACCCACCATTGTTGTCATTCAGGATGGTTGGATTCTTACTCTCCAAGGTTAGCAAACAATATCGAGCACTGATATTGCTCAATTCGCTCTTCAAACCCCAAGGGGTCCTAACGGCACCAAGATGTGTTTTGTAACCAAGTTTTCAAACACAACCAGTGGCGGTCTTTTGAGCCTACAACAAAATTCCTTTCCTCACATAGACCAGAGACCCACAATCCACAACTAAAGAAACAAGTTTAAGGTAGTCAACTAGCAGACTTTGAAAGGTATTAAACCAAATCCAACAAGTTAAAAAAAAATCCCTACCCATATATGAGACACAAAAGAAAAGGCGTGTATAACCAAGCAGTGACAGACCCACAAATATCAAACCATCCATGAATAACACCTCCCCGCTGGATAAATCCCAAACACATTTTTTTCACGGGGCTAACACGACAACTCTTCCAGTTAGAGGTGCCACAGATAACTAGAAAAAAAAACAAGACAGGCGCAACCCTCCACTGCCCTATCTCTAGAAAACAATACTCTACCCCCACAATACCAATTAATATCCACCCATAGAAATCACCTTCTAAGTCAATAACTACCCCAGTACTGAATAGGCTCAGGCATAGACAGAGGTGGTCAACCCAAACGAGCTTTAATTCAGAAAACAAACCCACAAAAAAATAGGTTATGAGCCAGATAAAACAAACATCATTGAAAGTGAAAGACCAGACATAGGCCCCGACATGAAGATTCCAAGAAAAATGCAGAAAATTCAAGTCGGATAATGGACTAGATGTCTCTATAATTATAACACCCCTCCTCTCACACTTACCGAAGCTAATCAGTCCACCAAGGTAAATATGTGACAAAGAGTGATTATGATATGATTCAAATCCCTAAGTACATTTGAGGAAGTGGAATCGACAAACCGAAAGCAAATTGACCTTCCGCGGGAGCTACAAGAACCCCAGAGGCTAACCAACCACTCTAGGTACCCAACCCCTTAGTTAACTTTCCTTTTTCCTAAACTAGACCCTTATTCGCTCCCATAACAAGTCCTCCATGTGATTGTAACCTTCAAGTCGTTCCCACAACAAGGCCTCCATGCAACTACAGTCTTTTCTCAAGCAATTATGTGCCAATGACCCTGAATTCTGAGCCAATTTTTTAGGGCTAGGACTCAGGCCTCTACCCAAAACTTGATGAAATTATTAGAAATGATAAATAACCATAATATAATGCCTCTAATGCAAAACTTGAACAAGGACCTGACCTAAATCCTCCTAACCATGACAACCATTTCATCAAACACATCATGAACATGTAATGTATAGGTCATAAAAACACATATGAACATAGGGACCTCATACTTATCTAAGATTCATTAAGAGGGTCTCATTCCCCCTCGCAATATCTGCATTATCATATATCAGGTCATTCATTCATTAACATTTTATCTACAAACCAAAACTTGATGAGATTCATAACTCAAGATTGTCATAAAACCATACTTATAACCAACATATAACCAAATAAATAACAATAATAGAATAACAATCAAAGCCACATAATAACAAGTACATTTACACACAAAAAATAACAGGAAAAAATGTCTTATTAACATATGAAAATCCAACCATGTCAAGGACTTCCACATACCACCCGACCATAGATTAGGTTGAACTAAATCTATCTTTCATCAAATCACCCTCATGCCATATTCCAAGCATGAATTTGAGATCTAGTGGAATAACCAATCAAAACCAAACCAGGGCTTCCAGAGGCCAAACCACCTCAACCCTCAACCAGTGATTCCACATCACGGTCGGACGTCACTAACCATCACCATATCGGTCTCTATCCAAGTTGTCCAGGGCTCCAGAGCGTTTGTTCCAACCCAACTTACAGGACTAGTAACTCAACCCACAGTTGTCATCGGGCTCTAAAGTGTTTTTCCAACCAAGGCTTTCAGGACTAGTAACTCAACCCACCAAGGGCTCCAGAGTGTTTTTCCAACCAAGGCTTATAGGACTAGTAACTCAACCCAAGTTGTTATAGGAATTCTAGAGTGTTTGTCCAACCAAGGCTCCAAGAACTAATAACTCAACCCACTGCCATAATGAACATAAGCACCAACCAAACAAAAAAATAATTAAAAAAAACCCACAACACCATGGCTATACTGGAAATGGAAAGGCTAGGAAAAAGTGTTGTTAATCCAGGAAATCCTCCATGCCAATGACAGATCATAACCAAGAAACAACATGCATGTGCCATGCATGCCAAAACTAATAAGGAAAGCATACATGCAACTCAGTACTTGCAAGAAAAACTTGTTGTAGTCGTTGATCCCATTGTCCTCTTTCACTTCCATGGTCTTCCTTTGCATTCTTGCTATAAATCCCGAGTAAGCCACACTCCTCCAAGAGTGCTCCAAGAAAACTCTCAATGTCCAAGAGTATGAGAGAGATAATAGAATGAGAGTGGCAAAGACTAAACTAACAAAAGTTGTGTACTGGTCCTCAGAAGCCTTTTTATTACTGAGGTTTCTAATTTATTCATTTTCCATTATTTTCCTTCAATTTCCTCCTCACATGAAACATGTGACCTTTCACCCTCCTTTTCTCCTATTTTCCATTATTTTCATAAATAAAATGCAAATAAATGCCTCATACATTTCCAAAGCCTTTTCCATTGCCTTTGTCAATTTCCATAGCCATTAATTAATCACAAGTGATCCTTGTCACTATGTTTTTACCCAACATTCAGCTTGGAATACGTGTTCCATGACCTTGGTTTTTATTTTTTCTATATTAACTTTATTACATAGATTTTTAAACTGGGGTTGTTACAAAAATAACATAACCATGAGACTACATGCAAAGAACCCAGAAGAAACTCTCAGCGCTAACGAAAATGAGAGTTCCAGAACACGATATCTTGAGTTGCTCTTCAACCAAAAATTTCCCTCCCACCATTACCTTTGTTGATAACCTGCGACCTCACTCCCTCTACAGAAAATCCAACTAGGATTCTCTACCATAATCTTTTCTTTATCGTCAAACATTCAACCACCAACTAAAGCCTTAGCGAACATCGTCCATCACCAAGAAGCATACTAATAATGATGTGCAGGAAAAGGATATTAAACCATTGTATGTGTCTGCATGTGCGGGTGTGGCCATGCCACCCCTGTACTTTAATGTCTATCAATCTCATCTTATTCTAAGTGGAGGCACAGATCCCCCAGGTCTCTCTGTCATCTTTCAACCCCATCAGGGAACTTGTTGTCATAATTTTTATTTGAATTTTTTAATAGAATACATTAATTTTAATATTTCATATATCAATATTAAATTATAAATTTAAAATATTTGTTAGAATGATATTTTTTTAACATTTTAATTTATTAAAATTATAATTATTTAAAAAAAAATTATATATATATATATATATATAAACAAATTAAGTAATTTTTTTAAAGGTGTAATATGTTAATTACCACTAGCAAAATCATGGTCATTATCATCATTAAATTATAAAATATAAAATATAATAAAATTAATGAACCTATATCGCAATGGCCCTAGGAGTCCAAGGCTCCTATCTCCTCCACTCTGATCCATATATCTGCTATGATCGACCCAACTTGATCCTGCTGTTGTTTTTTATCGCCTTTTTGTGCTCTATGTCTGATCTCTTTATGGACATCTCCTTTATGTTAAAATGTTATGGTCTCATGCTAATCTATGTTGCTCTCTCGGATTGTATAGGATCTGATCTCAACAGCACTAGTCCTTTTTTGGCCTGTCTGCCGGCCAGCTCCATATAGCTTTATATGTATATGCTCATTATATTTCCTTAATATAATATCATGATGTTTTTTCTCTCTGAAAAAAAAAATGGCCCTTTCGTGCACAGTTGTAATAATTGAATTTAAGCTTTTGTGATCCACATTATGAAAAGTAAGAAAAATTTTGGTGAAAATCACACCATCAGAGTTTTGTCGACGTGTTTAAAACCATCCAATGTGGTTCATTGTTAGGACAAAATGAAGAACATGATCTTGGCATCAAGTTAAATAGATGAAGAGAGAAAAAAATTAATTGTTATATAAGATTTGATTAAATAAATAATATTTTCATATAAAGAAAACGGTTAGATTTAACTAAATAATAATATTTTAATATAAAGAAATCATTTTTAGAATATGATGATGATGATGATGATGATGATGGTTAACGTCCACTGAGACCAAATTGGTCTATCGGACCTATAATTTCTTAATTTCTAATTGTCTGGCTCCTTGTCTTTCTTGGCGAGATTGGTGATGTAGCTTTCTTTTTCTTCTCTACGGTCTTCCAACTTTCTTTATCTTGCATCTCCTTCATCTCTTCTGGTTCTTGGGACATTGGTGTCTTAGCTTCGCGATCTATTGTGTTCGTCCTTTTGGAGATAGTCGGAGAAGAAGTTTGGTCTAGGAGATCTACTTTGCTGTTAAATGAAGATTTATTTTGCGCGTTATTCGAAACCTCATAACTGTCGATGCTTGAGGGGTTGTTGAGTTCCTAATATTGAATTAAGGAAAATAATTAATGAAAAGGAAAATTTCAATGAAATGAATATCTAAAAATAAAAATAATATTTAGGTCAAACCTAAATAATAAAAACAATTAATAAAATCAATATAATAAAATAATAAAGTAAGAATAATATTTGGGTCAAACTTAAATAATCAAAACAATTAATTCTAAAAACGTAAAAATAAATAAAAATAATAAATGATTAAACTTAAATAAAAATATTTGGGTCAAACCTAAATAATCAAAACACTAAAATAAAAATAATATTTAGGTCAAACTTAAATAATAGAAACAATTAATTTGTTTATAAGTTATTGAAATATTATTTATTTAATTTATAAAATATGCATTTTATCAAAACAAAAGGCAGAATTTTAAAATGAAGACCTTATTATCACATTATTAGTATTAGTATTAGTATCCAATTTTAAGGTCACGACCAAGCCAGACACCAAATTGGTGTATGAGATCCCCTTGTTTGTGGGACAAGGGACCCACCTCTGCATATCGATTTGACTACTAAGTCTACAAAGGCATACATACTCTACCCCCTCTACTTATGAACCTTTGACATCTTAAGAGGAAACACGTGCTCTTAACCATTAGGCTCACTCAAGTTGTATAAGATAAGTGGGATAAGATTAATACCCTACTTTTCTTATGCATGTAAATTAAGTGTTAAATATATTCTCAAATTCAATTCTTTTGTTTTCACCCTTTCTTGTCTTCAACTTAATATTCAAATAGGGGTAAGGAATAGTGGTTGTTACACTAAAATTTGTCACCATGACTATCTGCAGTCAGTATGGCTCCATCAACTGTCATACTGTCCTCCTTGGCAAGTCTTATACCTCTGCTCCTCATGTCAAACTCCAAGAAAGAGAGAAAATCCTTAAAAAGTCAATTAACTCTGGTTACGCAGTTTCTCTTAACCTTACCTGCGTGTACGCACCTCAAGTTCACAATACCTGTGTACTTGTACGCTCTGTCTGTAAAGGGGTGGGTGCGTACTCCTGTAAAGGTCAAAAGGCGCAAGTTTTACTTCAAAAACGTTACTTGTGGTCGAATCTAGAGCATTCTAGAAGATGGTTTGACGTGTATTGAGCGCCTCCAGATGGTTCATGTATCCCTATGAAAGAGGAACTTATCCCATCAAGAGGGGAGCTATCCCATTCAAAGAGGGGCTTATCCCATTGATGGTGGACCTGATTAACTTCCTCTAGAGCACTATAAATACAGGCATTGGGCCAGAAGGAGGGGGGGTTGAAAGCTGAACATTCCTAAGGGTAGATGCTGCTGGAATTAGGACTCCCTTATAGAGCTTGAGAGGAGAGATTCCCATCCTTTCCTAGCCTTATTTGGAAGTGGGTGAGCTGATCAAAGTAAAGGAAAACTCTTGCTGGACCCTAGGAGGGACCTGCACAACACCAAGGCTCAGGTTGTAATGGTTTCTTTTGTTTCCACTTAATGCAAATAAACTCATTTTACTCAACAGATTGTTATTCATGATTTGTTTCATATACTCCTTGGTCTGTATGATGAATATGTGTTATTTTATAAGTTTATCAGGTGCTATTTAATCTTTTGGCTTGTTAGTGAATGCAGGTTTCAAAGAGAAGGAGGAGCTCATCCGGATCGGCGAGGCTGGACTACTACAAAGCGTTGGACTAAAGGTATGTTATAATCACCTGATTACTTGTATTCTAAATGCATATTTAGAGAAAGGTAGTGTTTACTTGTCTTGTTTGTCACTAGAAAGCCTTAGCTTCTAGGGAGGTCGGTTTTGTTTTCAAAATTGACTCTTTCCGCATGACAAAATGGCGACCATACTAGGGAATCCATTGATGTGAATGATTTTTCCTTTGTGTGAAACTTTGATCTGAGAAAAGTCGTTTGTTTTCTGGTTTTTGGCTGTTTGACTGTGTATTTGGGTGGGATAGCTAAGGGTTAAATTAGATTTTATTTTTCTTGGTTTTGCTAGAAGTACGCAGCCTCTGTGTTAAGCACAGTGCGTACTTGTACGCACTGCAGCTTTGTGCACAGAGCATACCCGCACCTGTGAGAACAGGCTGCCTGCGTACCCCTGTCAAAAGCCTAGAAAATTTCAATTTTTTATTTTTTATCTTTTATATTTTGTTTATAGCTTGTTTTTGCTGCCCAGATCCACTGGTTACCTGTCAGAAACTTTCCTTGGTTAATTCCATTGGCATTCCTGCTTTAAGCTTTCATCAATTGGGTGTTTTAAGTCTCTTTTTTGAGAAATTCTTAATTTGATTTCCTTTGGTCATTACTTGGAGGTTTGTCTCAGTCCTCTCACAATTTTGCATCTTTTTGCTTTTGTTTTTGCAAAAAAATTTCCCCCTCATTCGCCGGGGGGGGCTAAATTGTGTATGAGTGTTAATCGCCTTTGAGTGTTTTTATTTTTTTTGATATTTGGAACTCTCACCCAATTTTCTCGACTTGCACTTGATTGGTTCTTAGATTACATTAGAATCGTCTTGTGTTTGAGAATTCTCTTGCATAGATCACATTTGCATAATTAGAATTCTCATTTTCAGAATATGAATGAAAAATGTGCATAGATTACATTTGCATACTTTTCAAGTGAATTGTGCTTAGATTACCATTGCATAATTTACATTCTGAAAAATCAATCGTAGATTTAGATCAGCTTTCTTTGATTTGAATCTACACAAAAATAAAAATAAAAAAAATGGTTTGGAATTGATTTGCATTAGTTTTTCTTGATGAAATTAGTGCATTAGAGAATTTGTTATATTTTCTCTTAGTGATCAATTTTTTGCATTGTTGGAAGTAAATGGAAACTCTCTCCTTACTTTAGTTAGGATTCATCGAATTGAAAGGATTACATTATCATATTCAATTGCATTCAGTTTTGAGTCGGGTCATAACACCATTGGTTTCGTATCCATTTACCCTTTTGAGTAAAAACAGCCTTAATAACACAGCGCTTAATTAAAATTCATCTCGTAATTTTTACATTTCTAGGAATCTGATACACCAACATAGCTTAGGCTAGTGTCTTGGAGTAGGAGAGTAATTAACTCTCCAAGACAGCAAAACCAAACAAGTAGCTCATCTTGTGGTAGGATAAATCCAACTGTTACATTTATACTCTGGGAAAGCTCCTCTTAAAGGAGAAGCACGAGATCGTGTCCGAACCAGTGAGGGGATCAATCCTCCTTCATTGGGAACGACACCAGATACGCACGTACTACAAACGGTAAACCTCGGATTGACCATTGTCGAGGAGCCCGGGGTCACTTGTCGGTAAACCTTGGATTATTGTCAAGGAGCCGGCAAGGGGATTGAGCTTGTTACTCTGCCCTTGCATGCTATAGGATCGTAGACTGTTCCCCCAGGTATATTTGTTGCTGTTGGTGACCTTAGTGACTATTATCTTTAGGGTTCTACCCAAGGTGACGGTGGAGGGAAGATCCCACTGTACCTGGAGCAGACGTCGGCTAGACTCACTTGGATTTTCTGGGGGGTTCACTTCACTCGAGACGGTTAAAGTGGAGGAACTTGGTCCAGTCTATTCATTAAGCAGGTTGCCGGGGTAACTGTTCCACCCGCCACTTCTGTACTGAATTCTGCGATGTTGGATTTCATCACCAACTAGTGTTTTCGGTCCGGAAGGCTACTGTTTGTGTGTGGTTTGACTCCTAGATTTGATAGCGCGTGTTAATTTGTTTGTTTTTACTTTTAGAGACCATAGGTGTGAATTGTGAATTTTAATTGTTAGGTGTGAATTGTGAATTGTTAATTTTAGTTTTAAAAATTGTTAATAAAATTCACTGAAGTTGAATATAATGGAAAATGTTCCGGAATTTACCAACCTAGGAACCCCTCCTAACGAGAATCCTAGTACTTTTCCTTACTTTGGAAATGTTGGTCCTCCTTATATGGCTACTTTGTCATTACCTGGATTTACAATAGGTTTACCGATATGGTTATTTTCAACTTCGTTGGCCCCAGATACTCCAATTGTTCCACCTCAACCGAATGCTTCACCTCAACAGAGTTCACCATCTCAACATCACCAACCTTCTGTTGACCCTTTACCTTCTTCGCCTAATTTTTCTTCCTCCATTTCTTCCTCTTCGCTTGGTAAAAGCCTTGATGCTAGTAACCAGGAGTCTAAGAATAAGAAGAAAGGGAAGAAGAAGAAGAAGAAGAAGAAGCAAGATAAGAAAGAAGTCAACCAACCAACCATAGTTGTAAGTGTCAGTTGTGTTGAGGAAAATTCCGACATGCATCGTAAACCCAAATACCCTTGCAGGCTTTGTAAGGGTGACCACTTCCTTGTCAATTGTCCTAGTATTCCAAAGGTCTTGGAAGTATGGTCAGAAAAATCTCATCAACTTTCCATTGATCCATCAACCAGTGATAGTCAGGTTCCTGGGAAAAAGGGTAAAGTTAGGTTTCCTTGTAAGTTATGCAAAGGGAGTCATCAAACTCACATTTGCCCTCACATGGATGAAGCCTCAACATTGTTGGAAAACCTTACTGTTCCACAGCAAGAATTTCCAACTGGTTACCGTAAACTTTCTCCCAACCTACCGTCAACTGACGGAGTGATTGATCTAATTTCAAGTACCGTCGATCACACTCTTCTATTGGAGAGTGAAACTCATGTCACTCAGGTTGATGATCAATTAGTTGATCAAGTGGTCGATTCAATTTCACATTCGGTCGATCCCACTTTTCCTTTGGAGAGTGAACTTCATACCGCTCAGGTTCTTCTTGTTACATCAGATTCTTCTATGCCGGGGGGCACTTCACTTGTTTCTACAGAACCCCCTCCAAGCACTGAGGTCTTTTCCTTTGATTGGAATAGACTGACAGAACCTCGTCTTCCTTCCTCCATCCCTTTCCAAATCATTGTCAAGGCTGGTGGTAGGGACATACATCGTACACAGGTAGATGAAGGTGCTTCTGTTAGTATTTTATCCTCAACTGTTTGGAAAGCTTTGGGTTCCCCTCAGCTTGCGCTTATTACGCAGAATCTGAAAGCTTTTAACAGAACCATTAGTGAACCTTTAGGGATCCTTCCTAAGTTTTCTATTACCTTGGAAGGTAAAATTGCCTGTATTGATCTTATGGTAGTTCGAGGTCCCTTGGATTTCAATTTACTCCTTGGGCGAGACTATGTTTATGCAATGAAAGCTGTCGTATCGACACTCTTTCGCGTGATGTCTTTCCCTCACAATGGCAGTATTGTGACTGTAGACCAGCTTTCGTTCCCTAGTCTTGTTTCAACTACCAATAATATGACACCCCTAAATGTTCCTGATTCTAAAGTGGTATCTACCCTGCCACGGGTTAATTATGTGGCAACTGGTCCCATGTTTTCAGTTACTGATGTAAGTGAGCCTCTCACTGTTTGCTCGTCTTCCTTTGATTTAGATTCGGTAATTGACATGGAAAACTCTATGGGATTACTTGAACACGATGTTCTTCTCCCTTTTGAGTCCCTTGACATGTGTTCCTTCCAGAGAAGTATTCTTCCTTCTGATGAAGACCTTTTGGAAGCCATGATCAAGGTGTGTCCATTGACATGTCTTTCTTCCAGTTGGAAGCCATGATCAATGTTACGAGGATAGTTTTTTCCTGTATCAACCTCGTTAACAAATGAAATAGGCTAGCACGAGGATAGTTCCTGTTACTGAGTCAACCTCGTTAAACAATGAATCAGGTTAGAGGACAGTTCCTGTTACTGAGTCAACCTCATTAAAAAATGAATCAGGTAGGTTTTTAGAGTAAAGTTTTTGTTAGGTAGATTGTAGAGAGTAGTTATGAGCATAGTTCCTTATCTTGTGTCAAGCTTGTTTAAAAATGAAACAAGGGTTTTGATGATAGTTCTTTTCTTGTGTCAACCTCACTAAAAAATGAAACAACTCCCACAAGTCTTTCCAAGATCTTGAAAGTAAAGTTTCATTCCATCCACCTCATTGAATGCAATGAAGCTTGGGGGGCATGTACCTCGTTTTGCGTCATTATGCTGGGGGCATGTGAACTTATAACAAGCATAGTTTTTCGTTTCAAGCTTGCGTAAACATAAAACCGGATCCGAGCATAGTTCTTTTCCTGTGTCAAGCTCGTTAAAAAATGAAACAAATCCTCCTCTACTTGAGTCGAGAGTTTGACTAGATCTCATATATGTTAAGTTGTATATTTAGGTTATTTATTTCAGTGTCTTGTATAATTTTCTTACAGTTTTAGGTCGAGTCTTTCAAATGATCTCGTAACTGAACCTTCATTTCATCCAACTGGTTGAATGAAATGAAGCTGGGGGGCATGCGCTCTAGCAGTTATGCTTAGGGGGCATCAAGCACAATTTTATCTCTGTTTCAAGCTTGTGTAAAAATGAAACTACTTTGAAGCATAGTTTTTATCTGTTTCAAGCTTTTGTAAAAATGAAACCTATTTCGAGTCAATTTCAGTTATTTTCAAGACTCGTTAAACTCATGAAAATCCCGAGATTATTTTGCTATCTTTCATTCTCGTAAAACAAATGAAAATGCCGAGTTCTTTCCGTCTTTTCTTGCTCGTAAATTAAATTGAAAGTCAGACATATGAGTACATTTTTATCATTTTTTCGAACTCGTTAAAACTTACGAAAAAGTGAAAACTATGAGTACATTTTTATCATTTTTTCGAACTTGTTAAAACTTACGAAAAAGTGAAAACCATGAGTACATTTTTATCATTTTTTCGAACTCGTTAAAATTTACGAAAAAGTGAAACCTTGGAGTTCTCTTTTAAGCCCTTTTCAGACTCCTAGAACATGAAAAGATTGCCGAGTTTTTCTTTTTAAACTCGTTAAAACGAAACTAAAAAGACGGTCCCCTTATAGCCCTTTTCTGACCGTAAAAACAGGAAAAGATTGCCGGATTTTTGTCGTTTCAAATTCGATACTGGAAATAAAACGACGTGTCCTTGATCGCGTTTTACTTTTCAGGTCAAAGGCACTAATCATGAAAGTACTCCTTGGTCGCAAGATCAAGCAGTTCTCTCAAGTATTATTTTATACTTTTTCGGGCTTGGGAGACACAAATTTACGAAAAAGTTCAACCTTGGAGTCTTCTTAAGTTTTTTCAGACTCTCTAAAATTGAAAAACGCCGAGTTTCTCCTATACTGGACTCGTTAAAATTTCATAGTAAAGGACCTGTTCAATTACAAACAAGAACGGACCACTCCTTCTTAGGGTTTGAATCTAAAACTAAGTTGGACTCATCCGAAGGATGAGCTTATAATCAAGCATATGTTATCCTCCTCAAGCTTGTAAAAAATAAAGAGGTACTTGCCAGAAATGGTGGGGGAAAAGAGAGAAAAATGAGCCTATTTGTTATCCTTTGTCTCAGAAGAAGCCTTATCACCACTCTTGAACACGACACTTTTCATTTACCTAGGTTGGGAAATCCTTTGCCTAATAGTTGATCAAACCACATTGAAAATCTTCAACCGGTTCCGGGTATTAACTTTGGGTCAATTATCGCCAAGCCATATGTCGTGTCGTTATGTGTTCAAGAGGTCACTGCAAATAAACCATTCATCTGCAAAATACCCGTCATCCATCTCAACCATCCCTGAGTCAGTCCTTACAACTACATTTCTTCAACTTGATCTATGATTTCGTGTTGTGGGCTTGCCTGCAACGGGTCGCTTTCTATCGACATCAGCACATTATCTAGAAAGATGACCTATTAATCGTCAGTACCTTGAAATCTGCATGCATCAATGGCAGGTTTCTCGCCTTTGACGACGGTTTACATCATTGACTTTCGATCGAAGGATTCTGTGAAATGTTCAACATCAACTCATTCATTCACATCTCATGGATTGTACTGGGTACTTTGAGAACCATTGACATCACTGGTGGTCTCTCTCACACTTGTTAACAGTTTACGTCATCGACTGGTAATCAAGTGGTTTCTACCATGTTCGACATCAACTCATTTATTCGCATGGATAGAATCGTACCTTTTCGGGAAGTAGAAATGAAGACCCTGGATCTAGTTTCCACCATCCAGGCTGCGAGGAGTTTTGTATTCATTGTACAGTAGACTAATCATGAACAGATGGCTGCATCCATACTGTGTCTACAAGAGTCTATGATTATGATGTATTGCGAAATCATTCCTATATCAGAGCAGTAGTTAGTTTGTTAGTTAAAGTTTTCAATCTGAGTATGGGAATGCCTACCTCAGCGATGATATGATCTTATATATGTATTTTGTGTTGAATATTTTCAGGTTCCGACTGGGCTCTCCACAAGATAATCCTTGAAATGATAAAATACTTCACCCTTCCTAGATGATATGAAACCCTAATCTACTACAGGCTTCGCACTTTAGGGGGCAATCTGTTACACTAAAATTTGTCACCATGACTATCTGCAGTCAGTATGGCTCCATCAACTGTCATACTGTCCTCCTTAGCAAGTCTTATACCTCTGCTCCTCATGTCAAACTCCAAGAAAGAGAGAAAGTCCTTAAAAAGTCAATTAACTCTGGTTACGCAGTTTCTCTTAACCTTACCTGCGTGTACGCACCTCAAGTTCACAATACCTGCGTACTTGTACGCTCTGTCTGTAAAGGGGTGGGTGCGTACTCCTGTAAAGGTCAAAAGGCGCGAGTTTTACTTCAAAAAAGTTACTCATGGTCGAATCTAGAGCATTCTAGAAGATGGTTTGACGTGTATTGAGCGCCTCCAGATGGTTCATGTATCCCTATGAAAGAGGAACTTATCCCATCAAGAGGGGAGCTATCCCATTGATGGTGGACCTGATTAACTTCCTCTAGAGCACTATAAATACAGGAATTGGGCCAGAAGGAGGGGGGGTTGAAAGCTGAACATTCCTAAGGGTAGATGCTGCTGGAATTAGGACTCCTTTATAGAGCTTGAGAGGAGAGATTCCCATCCTTTCCTAGCCTTATTTGGAAGTGGGTGAGCTGATCAAAGTAAAGGAAAACTCTTGCTGGACCCTAGGAGGGACCTGCACAACACCAAGGCTCAGGTTGTAATGGTTTCTTTTGTTTCCACTTAATGCAAATAAACTCATTTTTCTCAACAGATTGTTATTCATGATTTGTTTCATATACTCCTTGGTCTGTATGATGAATATGTGTTATTTTATAAGTTTATCAGGTGCTATTTAATCTTTTGGCTTGTTAGTGAATGCAGGTTTCGAAGAGAAGGAGGAGCTCATCCGGATCGGCGAGGCTGGACTACTACAAAGCGTTGGACTAAAGGTATGTTATAATCACCTGATTACTTGTATTCTAAATGCATATTTAGAGAAAGGTAGTGTTTATTTGTCTTGTTTGTCACTAGAAAGCCTTAGCTTCTAGGGAGGTTGGTTTTGTCTGCAAAATTGACTCTTTCCGCATGACAGTGGCTTCAACTTGTCTCAAGAAAGGGGGAGCGGGGTGGGGTGGCTGGAAACCCTAGCAGCATTGGCCCTGGTTTGTGCCTCTGTTGATTCCCATCTTACGAGTGGCTGGGGTTTTTCATTTTTTATGAAGCTAGAGTTGAGTCTATGTGGGTTCCTCAGTGGCGTGTTGGGTTTGATGGTTGGTTACCTGGCTCACGGTGGCCTTTTCATCAGGGTTTTCTTGTTGTTACTTAGCTTTGTTGCTACAGGGGATCTCTTGTGTGCCGCCATAACTTGTCACAATCATTGTTGGTGCCTCTTTGCTCATTGTTTGTGCTTCCTTGTAGGTGTTTTCCATGGCTATTTTGATGGGATGGGTTGGGTTTGTTTTGGGTTTGCAGGGTCGTTGTTGTGGGTTCATGCTCTATGGATGTCTACTCAAGGCTCACACTCTTATTCTGTTGTTTGTGGCCCCCTTTCATTTTACGTTTGCAAGTGAAAGTTTCATGGCAGTTGTCGGTCACTCTTGGCCTTTCAATCTAGCTTCTCATTGCCCAGACTCGGGCATTATGTGCTTGGCTTCGACCATTTTTCTTTGCAGTCGTTTTGGCCTTGTGGCTTCACTCATTGGTCGCACGTCGTGGGGTTTCTACGAGGTTGTGTTGCTTTCATCGTTTTTAGATATGGTGTTACTACATGTTTGTTGCAGGGCTCGATGGGTGTCGTCACTTCTCCTCTTTAGGGAAAAAAAGTTTGCCAAGGTGGTTGGATCCCTAGCGACCTCGTCCCTATTTTCATGCTTTCGTCGTATTTGGGCTTGTGTTTTTGGGGGTTTCAGCCCTAGTGGACTATTTTATGTGCATGTACGTGATGTGTCATGTCGAAGCATCTCCAAGCTCATCCAAGCCAGTTAGAGCATCTTTGGTTGTTTTTCATGATTGCTTTTCATGTGTGCATGTGATGAGGCATGTTGGAGCATCTTGAGATGCATTCAAGCTGGTCAGAGCATCTTTCGGCTATTTTTTTTTGTTTGTGGGTCTTGCACCTTTTCTCCTTTAGATTTATACTAGGTTTTGATGACTTACATTGTAATGGTTAACTACACTTGTTGGCCTATATCTAGTGCTTCTTACGAGGTTCTTTGGTAAGCTTGCATGCCTTGTTATCATATTTTTTCACAATTTATTTAAACAATTTCCATTTTAATAAAAATGATTCGTTCTTTCTTTTTGTGAGGAAAAATAAAAAGCAAAAAAACTAAATGTGAAATATATTATACTATGAGTTGAAAATCCAAAACCAAACATTAAAATCAATATAATAAAACATTATATACTATATATAAGATATAGTTGAGCTATGTTCTTAATTGGCATATTTAATATGCAATACATTTTATGGTTGGGAAAGCTTTATTACCTAATGTGTTTTTTATTATGGGAAAAAAAATTGAAAATGAAAATTTATGATAAATTAGAAAAAAAAAATACATTAAATTAGGCTTATGATTTAAATGCTAAATATATTATATTTTTATGATAGAGTTGATATGTTATATAAGATGAAATTAAAAATAAATGCTAAATATATTATATTTTTATTATAGAGTCGATATGTTATATAAGATGAAATTGAAAATGAAAAATTTATGATAAGCTAGGGAAAAAAAATACAATAAATTATGCATATAATTTAAATACTAAATATATTATATTTTTATGATAGAGATTTGATAGGTTATATAAGATGTTATTGAGCTATTGTATTTAATATGCAAAAAAAATTATAATTATAACTTCATTTGTATAATGGAAATAAAATGATATAATATATAATTAATTTTTATTAATTTATATTTATTTTAGCAAAAATTTATTATAAATATAAAATAAAAATTATTTAATATATAAAAAATAAAAATTATTTAAGTGTGAATTTGTTTTGGAAAATAGAGAATCTGAAAGTTTATAGATCTTTGAATAAAATTTAAATAAATAAACAATACACTGAAAACAACTACTTCCTTATCTAAAAACTTTTATAGATGGATCAGATAATTTAAATTGGAAAGGGAAAGATAAACACGCAACCCTCACCATGAAATAACTACGAAATCTGCAAATCCACTTATAATAATAAAAAAACACATACCACGAATGTACAGTAGTGCATATAGTTTTGATGATTGTACCGCCTATGTTTTAAACAGAAGCTACCCCTCTGCACCATAGTGCCATGGCAAAATCTCTGACTATAGTTTCAGCTTGACATGTGGTGTAATGATCAATCATGGTTTGAATCATATAATATAATATAATAATGAATTGACTTCTTGTTGCAGGGATCTCGGTCCATGTGCTTAATTTAATTTGAACCATATATCCATTTTTTTTTTAATATTTCAAATTACTAAAACAAATTTAATTTTTATCAATATATAATTTTATATATATATATTTTAAGTAAATGTTAAAATTGCTATTAACCATTTAAAATCAGAGATATTTGATTAAAGTGAAAGATTAATCTTTTACAAACCACTAATAAATCCTTCCGATTTTTTTTAAATAACAATGATAAATAAACTGCATTATCCTAACTAAAGTTATTACCACCACGAATACATATTACTATTTCAACTACAATACTTGAACTATCAACATAAAGTTTTTATGTTTAAAATTTCAACACTGGTAGGTACAAATGCACGCCTCCTTCACGCACAAGGAAGCGAAGCGAATAATAGAAACATCTCTGTAACGCTGTTTCTCTGTGTTGAAATTTCGTTGCACTGCTGGTTGTGTGAAGGTCAAGAAGACCCAGGGTGAATAAACGTGATGGCGAAAATCCCGCGTTGGTCAATCCGACCAAAACTGTATGTATATATACAGAGTATATATACAATAAATATATATATATAAATAATAGAAGGCCCGACACCCATTTCTCTCATCTTGCCCGCAGTCATTATGTGTCATTGCAAAGAAAAGAGAAAGCATAAAAGCTTCGACTTATGAACATGAGTATAGGCTTCAGCTTGAATGGAAAAGTAACTTTGATTCATGGCCTATTAACACAGAGATGGAGGTCGAGACTCCAGCAACAAAGGTACACAAAAAGATCGTTTATTAGACAAGGATGTAGAAATGGAAGATGTATAAACCAGAAAAAATCCCAGGACCTAAGAGATAGAAGAAGAAGAAATCAAGACTAGGTTGGTAGAGACAAAACAACACCAACCAGGGTTCCAAGTTACTTTGGAAGACCCACTACAAGTTGTTTCCTCCCTATCCTCAGAGGTAGCCATTCTGAGTTCAACATGAAGTACAACCACAACTAAACTTATCGGACCTGCTGGAAAGACCATTGAAGAAAGGAACAAGAAAATAAGGGAGGATATGCAACAGCAAATGGACTCCCATTCAGTGCCATACCAGACCAAACTTCTAATTGATATGGATTTGGAGAGAATTCAAATGAAGTTCTCATTGCATCACCCACTAGCACAGTCACTACCATCGGGCTCCAAATTCAAGGCTTTGGTGTCTCCTTAGAATTGGCAAGTGTCACTCTGTTTGATAAGATCAGCTTCCATAGGTAAGTGGGAGAGATTATTTACAGTGAGCTTAACAAAAATGCAATGACCATAAGTAAAGTCGACAAGTTGTTGGAGAAGTTCACAACAAGATTAAAACAAGAAATAGATAACTCCATAGCTATTCACATGCAGAATGAAAACTTCAAGGAGTTGATTGTAAGAGCCCTATCCTAGGGTCTGCTAATCTGATATTAAATGCGATAAGAAAAGATAACTTACTTACTTACACGACTTTTAAACAAATAAAATTTTATCATTTACATTATAATCAACATAAATTAAGGTGAATATTTCATTTTAATAAACTTTACAAGAGTAGTCTATGGAGGAATACCTGTACCGGTGGCTGATGGAGATACCTTTGTCCTGCTGCTCCTGCTGAACGCTCCTCTTGACGGACCCAACCGGATTTACCTCCCAGCCAACTAGGGAATAATCCCTAACCCAGGAAACCTCCACAGGTTCCCTAGCCCTCCGAGCCCAAGTCCAACCAGATGTAGTGTGTGTGTCCAAGATGAAAGATCCAGACCAAGATAACAATACTTCCCTCCTCTCAACAACCCAAGAAACCTCCACAGGTTCCTAAGGTCTCCAAAAACACAACAAGTCCAAACAATCACAACCAACCCCCCCCCCCCCCCCCCACAAGCAAGACCCCCCCTTCCCTTTTTATACCCTCCTTCCCTTCTTCTCCTCAACCACCTCTCATTAATGTCATTAACTTCTCATCCATCCTTAAAGTTTACTTCTCTTCTCCCAAGTAAAGCTGGGAGTACATTTGAAAATGTGACATGAATATAAAATTGGGAATTTAATGGGAAAGGGCCATGTCTTCTCCCAAGTAAATCTGAAAAGTACATTTGGGAATGTGAGATAAATATATATTTTGATGATTAAATGGAAAGGACTATGTCTTCTCCCAAGTAAATGTGAAGGTACATTGGGGAATGTGAGATGTAATTACATGGAGAGAAACATGTCTTCACCCTAGTAAATGCGAGGGTACATTGGGGGATGTGAAATGAATATATATATTAATAATGAGTTGGAGAGGACCATGTCTTCTCCCTAGTAAATGTGAGGGTACATTGGGGCAAGTGAGATGTACTTACATGGAGAGGACCATGTCTTCTCCCTAGTAAATGTGAGGGTACATTGGGGAATGTGAGATGTACTTACATGGAGAGGACCATGTCTTCTCCCTAGTAAATGTGAGGGTACATTGGGGAATGTGAGATGAATACATATATTATTTGAAATAATGGAAGGAGACCATATCCTACCTAAGATTCAATTTGAGAAAGTAATTTGGGAATTTGAATAATAGAAACCATGAATTTTATATTAGACCAATATTTCTCAATATTTTCAGATAATGTAAACATTAATAAAATTTGCAGGATAAGATTTAAGTGGGGCATTACATACACCCCTCCTTCAGAAAACTTCGTCCCGAAGTTAGAATGAAAAGATACAAGGAGTTCGAAAGCATAGCAAATCAGAGAGAGTTATAGCAATAAAATTTGATAAGTCAGACAATGACATTACTTCCCATCAAGAGTCTCCAACTGATCTATATCCTCCTATCCATCCTGACCTACTTCCATCCCCACCCTATCCATCCTCTGCTGCTTTATCAATGGCAACGGCCATACTAACCACTGATAAAACCAACATGGTGGAAGCGTCGAATATATCGACCTAACTTCCCCAGCAGGCAACTGGCAATCGTCATCACACGTCTAGGGGAGCGTGTCCACCACTGCCCTCCCACGATTCCAGGTTTCGGAGGATACACGGTGGGAAATGCCTCCACCCCTCCTTCAGAACTAGGGTCAACGCCCTAACACGGACCACACTACAAAGCTGGTTGGACTTGTCATCGAATAATCCAGTCAGGTCGTCTTGCCACCTATCATTTGCATTTTACTCGTGTCATAAGAGTGCATATCAAGTAGATACCAAATGTAATAGAACAATGTACATTGTACCTTTCCTCGTTGGTCGTCTCGACCTTCCCCAATGGAATAGTAGATCTTGGTTATCATACGGTTCTTTCCAATCTGTAGTTTAGTTCTCATCCATGCATATATATAACCACAAAATAGATATAGATACATGATCTTAAACATCATGTTTATTAAGCCCAGTATCCACGTGTCAATTTTTGTTGTTCATACTGGAAATAAATCTTACATCAGATAAATCATAATTTCACTAAGTCCTTGATTAGATAAATCATATATATATAAGCCTATATGATGCATCAATAACTCTGACAAGTCATGCGCTAGATAAATTGTAACCAAGTAAGTCATACATCCAACATTTCCATCATTAATACCAAATCCATCAATTGATTTTCACGTGTCCAACCAAATGTATATAATCTTCATAGATAACAACATGGAACTGCAAAATAGAACCTTAACATAGGTGGCTATCTACGTTAAAATGGGCATCATAAATGCTCATGTGACATCCTTGTGGAACCCCTCAATAACAATTAGAGTTGAAACAGATTCAACTGTCCATCATGGAAAATAGCATTTGAACCCGGATATGCTATAAGGTGGTACCAAAACCAAAATAATGGCAAGCAATGGATTAATGCACTATCAATTCCACTAGAAGGTGCTAGTATAAGTTTTATGCATATAATTTCTTTAAAACCTTAGTGAATATAAAAGTCCCACTCTTCCAATTTGATGGTTTTTCATCTTCCAAACCCATTTAGTTAATCTTGAAAATAAAAGACTCAAAACTTCAAAAATTGTTTCCAACATGATTTTCATACTTTATTTTTTTTGTAAATTGAGAGAATGTCCTCTAAATGTCAAAAGGTTCAAATTTATTATATATTTAATCATTGTTTACTAGTACCAAAACAATTTCATGATATATACTGCAGCTCACAATATGACCAGACAAATGAGAAATAATTAAACGAATGGAATAATTGCCTTTGCCCTGTTGCTATTAGTATTTCCCCTCTAAATGGCACCGCATTTCTAAAGATGCCTACTCCTTTCATAAGTGGCCAGTGACCACAAAAGTTGCGAAGAAAGTTGAGGGTCCTTTTATCCAAAACTAGAGACACATTATTTTTCACGACATTTTTATTCAACACTAGAATAAGGGTAAAAGTGTATCCTAATATTTTCACTGGTCTTTTATTGACTAAATAAGCTTCCATTCTAAAATCCCAAATTCTCTATGAATTGATCTTCTCATTTAATTTAAGATCATTAAAAATAACTATCACAGTAAGCCTTACACAAGTCCATAGTATTCAATCTATGTTTTCACTAGAAAATTCTACCCCACTAGACCATCTTTGTCAGGCCTCCATCTGTTATGCACCATGCAATAATTGTTGGCATCCTCTTTTCCTCAACCTTAGGTTACATCATGTCAGCCCATTTTTCTTTGGATTGTTTGCTTGCTAGTTTTATTGTTTTTCCTTGTTACTTGTACCTATTCATTATTAACTAATTTCTTGATTACTTTCTAGATTTCTTTGTCTTAATAAACAAACAACATGACAAAGCATACTTAGTTACAAGACTAGGCTTAATATGTATGGATTAGAAGAAACCATTACATTGAATCTCACCATGCTAGATTGATGCATTCTAGCGAAAATCGATTTTTGGAGAAGTTCAATTCAATTAAGAACACTTTAACCAATTAACCATGCCTTTAAAAAAACTACCAAATGGTAAGGATAGTAGTAGATCACTTAGGGAAAACTCTTGGCATGTTTTGGGCTTCGTAGTAACTCAAACCACTCTATACTATATCCCTATGTTTAAAGTAGAGGGTATTTAAATGACACGTGCTAGTCAACGGAAGTCATGAGCATTACAACCATAAACTAAATTTAGGTCTTTGTTGTGACATCCTCACTATATTGCAGATCTGGTGTCTCCATTTATAGGTTCCAAGAAGCTTAACAACCTCATCTGCTTATTTCTATAATCATTCATCTACAGAAAGCATGCAATGTTAAGATTAAAATTTGTACAAAGATAAAGCTTATAATGGTCTTGGTGGGCTTAATGGTTGAGAACATGTATTTCCTTGTAAGAGGTCATAGATTCAAATCTAGAGGGGAGTAGAGAAGGTAAACCTCCACAGACTTTAGTAGTCAAATCACTGCAAGGAGGCGGATCCCTTGTCCCAGAAACAAGGGGTCTCATAAACCAATTTCGTGTCTGGCTTGGCCATGACCTAAAATTAGATGATTATTATTATTATTATTATATTCAAAGGGAGAATCTAGCTCTGTTTGTAAAATGTATTTGACGCAAGCATAACATCAACATAGAACCAACTTGTAGTAGAAGTATGTTGAAGATCTGCTTTAATGTAAAGCCTCTTTCTCACTTTTGAAGCCATGAAGGTACGAGGGAAACAATATTCAAATGTAATGATGCTGGGATAATCACAAAGGACTCCTAGCTTCTTTGGAGATGAGCCTAAGCGCCTTGGGTCAACAAGTCATGCTATATATGGGAGCCTTTAAATGTAAAGAAGCTGGAAAAACTACAAAAGACTCCCTAACTTCTTTGAAGATCGGCCTTAGACGATTGGGCCAATATAACATACCATTCACAGGAGACTCCTCGGATCTGAAGATGTGTCCAAGCCTAGGTGATATCCCCTAAATGTAGTCGTTTCAGTCTGGCCAACAAAAGACCAAATTCTTTTCATGACATGAAGACAGTTAATCACTTGAAGATGGTTGTTTAGAGAACAACTTGAAGATAAATATAATCTTGTAAGGATATTGTCACCATGCAAGAACTGTCCAATGATGAGATTAATTAATTGGAAGACAACTGCTCCCATGGTGATGGAGGTTTGAACTAGAATTTGTCAAAAACAATCAATAAAAATCAATAATATTCAAAATTGCAAGAATTTGAGCAAGCTCCTATAGATAGTAACACTTAACAGAGTTCAGTAGAAATCGAACTACTTTTAGCTCCAGTTCCCTTAGAGAAAGAAGAACCGAGAGACTCTAGAGTCTGGAAAGAACGATTGGGCCCCAAAGAAACAATTTATTTTCTGTCATGGACTATTACTAGCAACATAGACCTAGCAGCAGAAACAGAATGAAGTCCCATCCGTTAACTAGGGAGGCCAAACACTATATCAGCTAATAATGTTGCCTGGAGTAAAATGCTTGGTAATGAATCTCTACATATCCATCCAATTTGTATGTAGCTTTGGCTGTACTCAGGTTCTTTATTTAGCTTTTATGGTCTATCACGTGCAAGTTTCCAAGTGCTATTTTGCATATTAAGTTTCTTCCTGCTCTAGAAAACTAGAAAATTGTTTGTGTTTGAATCCCTTTCACTAACAAGGCACACTTTATAGTCGCTACTGCAATATGATTTAATCTTAAACATAAAGGAGGTAATGAACTATCTATATGAATGATCACTGATATCCCTCATGTCAGAAAGTTGCAAAAAGGGACTATAAAGAGGAACAAATGTGGCCCCCTGAGCTTGATAACAGGCCAAGGAAAAAGGATAGAACTGTGCTCCCACTCTAAATCTCGACAGTTCTTCAGCAAAGGATAAGCATATTGCAGAGGGCAACGTTCCACAAAGTTACAAACTCGTGATTGGACTGCACATCAAAAGGATAAGGATATCAAAAAATGGCTCAGAAACTATAACCTGATAAGGATAAGAAGATTGCAGAGGGAAACAA
Organism: Pinus tabuliformis; assembly: GCA_031772625.1. NCBI lineage: Eukaryota > Viridiplantae > Streptophyta > Pinopsida > Pinales > Pinaceae > Pinus > Pinus tabuliformis. The sequence goes on from CM062816.1 coordinate 865,776,447, forward strand.
TCTACATATCGAGTAGAATGTACATCATCATTGTCCCTGAAGCAAAGGATGGATCTCAGTTAAAGGCTCAGAAACAATAACCTGCAAGGATAAGCAGATGAAAGAGGGAAAGGATCTACACAGACATCAGTGTAAAGTAAATCATCAGAGGCTCTGAAGCATACGATGAAGATCAGGTAAAGGGTCCAAAACCATACACCAATACAGATCAAGCAGGCTGCAGAGAACAACACCCTACAACACCATAAGTAGAACACACATTATTGACGTTCCGGAGGCAGAGGATGGACATCAACCAAAGATTAAAATACAATAACCTGATATTTATGCAAGTAGTCATAAACAAACACAGACCACACAGGGAAATAAAGTCCATTGAAGAATAAGCTTTTGAATTCAGTTTGTCTAAAGTGATGCTTTCTGCAAGTTTCTGGGCCAAAAAAAAAAAAAGTTTTGCCATGACCACTGTATCCATTGATGATCATAACAATTAAACCAGAACTTGCTACCACACTATACATCTTCATGAGCATGTCTGACTAATGGATATGGGTCAGACAATAGTTTTTCCGCCATTAGGAAACAACATCATAGTAATTGTGACTACATCTCCATCCTATTACCAACAAGCCACAAAATTGAAACCTGTTTCTAAAACAGAGATCACAACTGATGATAAATACTATGATATGAAATTTTAATTACAAATAAACCAGTAGATACTAAAAACCATTTCACCAGTTATGGAAATGAGTTAGGCCACGATTTTTGTTTTGATTTTGAGTTAGTAAAGTTTAGGGCTCAAGACTGCTCTGTCATTTTATTCTGCCAAGTGATAGTGATCTGCACTATTGCTGATATTTTGGGTTTGAAGCACTGATCTGATGCAATGCTGTTGGCAAACACTTTACCCAGAAAGCATTGAGTCTGCAAGGCTGTAACCTTGAATTTGGGCCTCAACTAGCCAATTCAAACTATGCTCAAGATGAAAGAATCTTAACAACTTTAGGTTGCGTACAGAGAGTATGCAGATTGAAGCTGGCTATCAGATTTTCTGGGGTAAAGTGCTGCCTATTAGAGCACATTGATTTTAATGGCACAGTAGAGTAGGCACAGGGTTGTGGTGTTGGAGAAACAAGTTACCTTGGCCATTTTTACAAATGATCAACACTGTTGAATTTACATTTGATCAACATTATTGCATTTAGATATTATTTTGCGAAGAAAAGTTTGGAAGAGAAGGGTTGGTTCATAAAGCCATCAACTCATTGGACTGGCATTTGGTATGCATTCATACTCATGTACATTATTGCAATTGCCATCCAAAATGAAGGAGATCTGTAATCAACCTATGTCGAAATTTCAACGCTTCGTCAAATGCATTATTTGACCAACATTTAGTTTATCATGCTAACAAAGGCTTGTATGCATGAGAACATGCTAGAAATAATCACATGCACTTGGGCAGATCAGCTTCCATTTTTATGAGAATTGGTTGAGCCACTCCAAATGCATATGGCTATGCTCCTGCGTTGGTTTGGTCACCTACCACATTAAATTTGCAGGGGGCAGACAGACTGTCTAGTGAAAATTTTGAGAACAACCCAAATTCCTCAAGAATAGAGATGCCATGCTTATCAGGATGGTTCTCATGCTTATCAAGATGGTTCTCATGATTGTGGAGACATGCTATGAGTATTGTTTATTGGGTATATTGAGGATGTTGCAAGATCAGGGAAGGTTGCTTCCAAGGAGGGGAGATGAAACCTGCTGTTAAAACTGATGATGGGTTTGAAACATGTCTCATGCGTATAGAGAAGACATATTTTCAGAGGGACTGGGCCATTATCTCTAGCTTTGGAAGCATGAAAACTGGGCCCCTTGCAAAAAATTCTAAGATGAAGATGGGCACCCCTGGTTATGTATTCCAAGAATATTATGAGGCCACCTTTGCCACAAATATCCTTTATATTTAGTGGGTATGCATTGCTTTTGGGTGTACTAAGATACACAAATATAACAGTGAAGGAAACAAAGGCCCTAATTGTTCTGGGAGATGTGCATTGTGTGCTTTTCACGTTGATATATTGGCTCCTATTATATTATGCAATGGAGCTTGCTCAATCATTATCCATGTATCCAACAAAGCCAGAGCGCTCACGAATGTACAAATACTAAAATTGCATGTACCATTGGTTTACCACAGTGTACTCTTTGTTATAATATATATATACTTGGATCCTGCTTAAACCTTGAACTAAACTCATAGCATACATTGCATCAAGGCAGTGGTGGTGAGGTATGTATTACTGTCCACTGATCTCTTCTACACTGTAGCATCAATTTCGTTCTTGACCTCTTCTACACTATAGGATCAACCTCATTATTGACCTCGACACTATAGGATCAACTTCATTCTTTGATCTCTTCTACACTATAGGATCAACTTCATTCTTGATCTCTTCTACACTGTAGGATCAACTTTGTTCTTGCCATCATCATTAAATAATTTCTCACTGAAGATTGTAGGTGTGCTCACTAGCATTCATTCTTCTCATTATGGCTTACATTGAAGCACCGGTTAAAGGTTTTGTTGATGAAGCCTGTGACATATACAATCGCATGATTCAACTTGGAGGGTATCAGCCAAGTCTCAGCTTACAAAATTCTCTTTTTAAGGCCCTATTACGTGGCACAGGAGGGACTGCGAAACATCATTTAAGACCAGCAGAAGCTGTGTTTCAGAATTTGAAAACAGCAGGGCATAGGATAAAGGAGGATATTTATGAAGGTTTAATATGGCTTCACAGCTACCAAGATTGTATAGATCATGAAAGAATAGTCTGTCTAAGAAATGAGATGAAGCAAGCAGGATTTAAGGAAAGTAGAGACTTACTTGTCTCAATACTCAGGGTCTGTTCAAGACATGCAGATGTAAAAGAGGCAAAAAGAACTTGGGCAAAGTTAGTTGACACTGGTGTAGGTCTCACTTCTCAGGCTTATATGTATCAAATGGAAGTTTATGCCAAGGCTAGACAACCTATGAAGTCTTTGGAGATATTCACAAAAATGCAGGAGGAAGGAGTCTCCATGAGTGTGATTGCTTATTTGAAAATTATTGAGATAATGTCAAAAGCCCAAGAAAAAGAACATGCAGAAGCAATTTGAGGATAGTGGTCTGAAGCCATTGCAGCCATCCTATGTGGACTTGATGCAAATGTATATGTGCCTGTCTATGTATGGTGAAGTAGAATCCACATTTTCTCGATGTATGGCAAAGTGTCGACCTAATCGGGCAGCTTATGAAATATATCTTGAATCCTTGATTAAATGTGGCATGCTGGAGAGGGCTGAGGGGGTTTTTGCAGAGTTGCAAAAGGATGGTGCAATTGGTATTAAATCCAAGATGTGCAACATAATGCTAGAGGGATATCTCAATGCTGGTCAAGAAGAAAGGATCAAACAATTGTATGATGAAATGTGTCATAAGAAATGTGACGTTGAGCCCACATTGATGCTACAAATAAAACCATTGCTCAATTTGGGCGACAAAAATGTTAATAAGCGTCTCAGCTTGAAACTTGTTGCAGGGTAGCGTGAGATTTTAATTGCTATATTTTTGTCTGGTGCTAAGGTAGAATCGTACGATGAGAACAAGACTTTTGAAGTTCATTTTGAGTTCAATGAAACTTGAGGTACAGGATGTATTGAAAGCACACATATACGACACATTTTATGAATGGCTGAAACCAGTTGACCGATTAAAAATTCAAGCTGAAGACATACCGCCTCATTTTTCTACTGTGAGTCATGGTAGTTTTCGATTTTATGCTAATCAATTTAGACGAGGGGGACAGATGGTAATGCCACAGCTTATACATCGGTGGCTATCTCCCGTGTTCTAGCATACTGGTATATGTATGGTGGACGTAAGAGCACCTCTGGAGATGTTATATTTTATGCACAAAACTATAAAGTTGAAGATGTTGAATGTGTTGGGAAAGCCTTGAGAATGAAGTCAATAAATTGTGTCATAAAAAGGAAGGGAAAGCAATTTCAGATACGATGTCAAGGTAAGGATGCAATCTGGGTTTGGGAGTTGATGGAGCCTTACATATTGGATCCATTGAAAGAGTTTTTGAAACCTAAAGCTAGAGTTATTGAAAATGGAGCAGGAAATGAAGATATTGATTTTTATTCAGAGGACGAGTTTAATGAGGGGAGTTCTGAGTCCATGAGTGATTCTGACTCTCAGGAAGGGATTAAAGAGACTGAAACAGAGTCGGAAATTTTAACACAGTAAGCACAGAGAGTGAACCTTTTTGGCTACACAATTTAGCGTCCAGATTGCATTTGCTGCAAGGACATGAGAATACTCTCTACAGTGATGAGAATCGAACATTCTGACATGAAAGAGCATGTCATTTCTTCTAGTTCATGATCAGTTAAGAATGATGGGATTCAATGATGGATGTGTGACACGAGTAGATGATCTGAATGTGCTCGATATAGAAGATTGAAGGGCTCTTAATTTATTTGTAAGCCTAAAATGAGAAATTGAATGTAGATTCACAAGGCACATAGCCTCGGTTAATGATATCATCAAACACATCACGACATCTTACAACTTTGAGGTCCTTGGCCAGAATGTCTGCTAGTTTACTAGCAAGTTCAGGGTCAAATTCAAACCAATCTTGCTGGATCAGCCATTTATACACTCTGTGACCGATATTGCTTTCGCGTATTCGAAGAAGATGCGTGATGATATATTTGACATCCTCCTACTGAATCCATTTCCGTTGTCGGTTGAGGATTCTGATCATGGGAGCCGGGTCATGTGCAGGCAATTCCTTGCAGAGCCAGGCAATCTTCCTCCTCCATTCATCCGAAAACTCCTCCAACTCCTTCTCATCGTTCCCATCTGAGCTCCCGCTTAAATGGGTTTCATCATCTGTCTCCACATCGGCCCAATTCTCCTCTAGGCCAGCCGTGGCAGCCCTTGCTTTGTATAGTAGACTCTGCTTCTTCACAGCTGGCTCAGCCGAAAAGCTCTGGATTTCGAGAGTGGGGCGGTGGGGTTTTTTTTTTTTTTCATTAAACAGTGTCAAGGCGACTAAGGTTAAGATTGTTTTTGTTTAATAAAATAGGACTTTTCATGTTTTTTCTTTCGAACATTATGACAATTATTAGGGGATCAATAAGTTGGCCCTTTATTTCATATCTTTAATATTACATGCACTAGAATTAAGATGCTCTAATGGAGTTGCCGAGCACCAAAATTAAGATGCTCTCATGGGTAAACGTTGTTAACCACAACAACTTAACAGCTACAAGGTCGGAGGTTCAAGCCCTCCTTCTAGCGGCATTTGGGTTTTAGTGGGCTTTGGGTCCAGATTTTGAACCAAAGCTCTGATACCATGTGTAAGAGCCCTATCCTAGGGTCTGCTAATCTGATATTAAATGCGATAAGAGGAGATAACTTACTTACTTACACGACTTTTAAACAAATAAAATTTTATCATTTACATTATAATCAACATAAATTAAGGTGAATATTTCATTTTAATAAACTTTACAAGAGTAGTCTATGGAGGAATACTTGTACTGGTGGCTGATTGAGATACCTTTGTCATGCTGCTCCTGCTGAACGCTCCTCTTGACGGACCCAACCGGATTTACCTCCCAGCCAACTAGGGAATAATCCCTAGCCCAGAAAACCTCCACAGGTTCCCTAGCCCTCTAAGCCCAAGTCCAACCAGATGTAGTGTGTGTGTCCAAGATGAAAGATCTAAACCAAGATAACAATACTTCCCTCCTCTCAACAACCCAAGAAACCTCCACAGGTTCCTAAGGTCTCCAAAAACACAACAAGTCCAAACAATCACAACCAACCCCACAACCAACCCCACAAGAAATACCCCCCCTTCCCTTTTTATACCCTCGTTCCCTTCTTCTCCTCAACCACCTCTCATTAATGTCATTAACTTCTCATCCATCCTTAGAGTTGACTTCTCTTCTCCCAAGTAAAGCTGGGAGTACATTTTGAAATGTGACATGAATATAAAATTGGGAATTTAATGGGAAAGGACCATGTCTTCTCCCAAGTAAATCTGAAAAGTACATTTGGGAATGTGAGATGAATATATATATTGATGATTAAATGGAAATGACTATGTCTTCTCCCAAGTAAAAGTGAAGGTACATTGGGGAATGTGAGATGTAATTACATGGAGAGGACCATGTCTTCACCCTAGTAAATGTGAGGGTACATTGGGGGATGTGAAATGAATATATATATTAATAATGAGTTGGAGAGGACCATGTCTTCTCCCTAGTAAATGTGAGGGTACATTGGGGAAAGTGAGATGTACTTACATGGAGAGGACCATGTCTTCTCCCTAGTAAATGTGAGGGTACATTGGGGAATGTGAGATGTACTTACATGGAGAGGACCATGTCTTCTCCCTAGTAAATGTGAGGGTACATTAGGGAATGTGAGATGAATACATATATCATTTGAAATAATGGAAGGAGACCATATCCTACCTAAGATTCAATTTGAGAAAGTAATTTGGGAATTTGAATAATAGCAACCATGAATTTTATATTAGACCAATATTTCTCAATATTTTCAGATAATTTAAACAATAATAAAATTTGCAGGATAAGATTTAAGTGGGGCATTACATTGATTGTGAAACTAGGGGTGAATCCAGAGGATAAGGCTACATTTGAGGCCCTTCTTAAAAGCTCACAATCAGAGGTTTAGGAGTTTTGACACAAACTGAAGATGCCTCCCAATGAACATGTGCAATCTAACGAACTCACATAGGTGGAGGAAGAGAAAGAAATCCTGGCAAAGGAATTGATAGATAGAAACAATGAGGTGGTGGCTCTTAAGCAGTAGGTGGTAGAACTTCAGTTGAGAATAGACACTCACATTTGTGTTGTGTTGGTGCCTAAGAACCCTCAGAATCCCACAAAACAGCTCACAAAGACCCTCACTGAGCTCCAACTCTCCGAAGGAGAGCTCAAGAAGGTTTAGAATGACTTAGACACAACACATCGAGCCCTCTCACAAAAAGAAAAGCAGCTTGACATGGCCATGACTAATGCAGATCTAATCAGCAAGAGCCTGCAAGAAGTTAACCAAGAGATTGTTGAGTTCAAAGGCCTTCTGAAAGGAAATATGTCTCTCGTACAAGCTAAGTAATTGGTCTGGGATTAAATTATAACAGAGATGAAACACAATTGGGAGTACATAACTATGATGGATGAATAGAAGATTGTGATCAAGGACTATGGTTTCTTCATCCTAACTGCCAAGGAAGATGGTGAAAAGAACTGCCAAATTTCCAAGAAGTTCATTCAGTTTGTAAATGAAATGCCACTCAGTGAGTTGAGGCCCATAGATGTGGTGGATAGATCATCTATTATCATGGAGATCTCCAAAGTAATCCAGAAGGAAGATGCCAGAGAAAAAGCTGAAGAATGCTTAAACATAGTGCTGAAGGATGTGGTTGACTTCAACTCTAAATTTGATGAGAGAGTTTGAGTAGGGTTACCTAGTTGTTGGGATCTTGTGGGGATGCTAGTCTGATGGGCACAATACAACCAGATGTTAGTGGAGGCCAAGAGCAAGGTGGATTCCTCCTATGAGAAGATTGTTACCCTTAAAGGTAAAATAATGGTTAATTATCTCAAAAAGTAATTTCAGTTGTTAGGATCGGTGAAGACCTTGTTTTTCCCTATGTTGAACTATACAGGGCTCACAAATCTCAAGATTGTACATCAGTGATTCTTTCATGCTCCTCTGTCAGCTCTAGCACTGTGGCAACGGTGTGAACAGTTCGTCAATCCTCCAGTGCTCCAGGTCATCGACCCAACAACATTGCCTCCTGAACCTATCCATCATAGTTAAAATATATTGTTGATTGTATTGAATCATGACACTTTGATATTTTATGTTTCATGTAATTATTTTTCTTTCAGAGAATCAATACTAGTTAGTTAGGATCTTGCTAATACAGTTGTGCCACTAGAGCACGTTGATATTTTGTTACGATGATTCATTGTCAAATCAAGAAAGAATATTTTGTAATGGGTTCTCCACAGTCAGGCCCTAAAAAAAATAGTTTATGATACAGAACTAAGGGTTTAGAATTTTGGTTTTCCAAGAGAGAAGCTTTGCAACTTGTAAATGAAGTGTATTCTCTATGGAAGATTAACAAAAAAATTTGGCGATTTTGGTTCATATGAATGTGTAGTATGTATTCCTTCTTGTGTTTGTTCCATATGTTCTCACTCTTCTTCTCAAATTACATGTAATAAGCAGTTGTTGGATATGTTTTCATGGATTTATGGATTCATCTATGTCTAATGTTGATTAAAGATGCCTATAACTGATATGAATTATTATCCTTAAAATGTGCTCCATGTATCTTTGCACTTCATTTAAATGTCTTTCTTATCCACTTCATGTTGGACTTCGATGCATTGTATTCTTAGTTTAAGCCTTGTGTATTGGTTTTCATTCCTCCTTGATTCTTCTATCTGATATACTACAAATGACTGATAAAATTGCATGTTCATGTGATGTTGGCCGCTAGAGTCAGATATTAATGCTTCTGTGAGTAATATTTTGCATCCGACTTTGTATCTCTCCTCTTAAGGAAGGTTTTGAATCAATTTCATCTCAAATATGTTAAACACTGATTGTAATGGAAAATATCATCAGATCCTTAAAGCACTCAAGATGTCCTTGGCATTGGTCTCTCTTCAACCCAAGGGCTATCTCTAGGAGCTACAACACTAGGTTTGTGTCATTTTGGTAAGAATGCCTATCTTTTTTATTGGGACAATGTTCATATGTATGTTTTTCCTTATTATAAAAGGAATGTTGGGATGTATTCATGTCTTCAAAATTTTGTACAAGATATCATGAATACTTGGTTCCTATTCAAATTTATTGTTGTACAAATAATTGGATGAGAAAGAAACCCTCAGATATGCTAAATATTTTAGGATATGATGTTAACATTTCCCTCGATGAGATTTGAATAATATTGGAAACTTTTTATATTGAGTTTGTATGTGCGATTATTTTTTTTTTAAAGATTTTAGGCGGGGTTATCAAAACCATCATAATAATACCAAGAATCATGGACATGGAATACAAAGGAATAATGGAAGGGGAGACCCAAGACTCAACTAGACCATGGATAGTGCGTGGAGACTTTAGAGGAAAAGGGATGGTCCTTCAAGTGGAAGTTTTGTTAAAGAAACCAAAGGAGGTTTGAATGAAGGATAATGTTTATTCATAGGAGAGGAGAGGTCACTCTTGTGCTTAAAAACAAATTACAATCAAGAACTCACTTGAAAGAATTTTTATTAGGGGTTGAAGCTTCTTGAGCTAAATATGAGATTTTCCATATGCTGCCAAGAGGGGGCTTTCTCCACTAAAAAAAAACTAGCATATGTGACTACATCTTGAAAAACACAAATCTTTAGTTTCCCCTAGTAAAAATACATATATGTAGAAAGTCCAAATTTATATTTTAAAAGCATAAACTAAACTATCCATGTACTTATCAAGTTAGCTTTACAAAAGCATGTCTCTATATTGTTGGCATGATTATCCAATTTAACAAAATCGAGTAGACAAATTTGAAAATTTGGAATTTTCTTTATTGCATTGAATGACTTTGTGTGAATTGCATTAAGATCGATGCATGTTCTAAATCCACATGGTTAGTAGCTTGAAAAGGGGCATTAAAATAATCCTATTTTTGTGATCCTAGTATGCAAAATATTTGAGTTCCATTAATTCATTCTTCAACGTGGAAGTTATGTTCTAGGTTGATTAAAAAACCACATAAACCCTAAGTTGTCGAGATTCATAGAAAAATTGTACCTAAAAACCATTAATGTTAAAATGATTTCATCACTTGAAAATATCAATGTCATTATGTATCCCCTTGAAACCTCATAATGATGTATCCTTAAAGTTATGTACCTACTACCACTAAAAAATTAGGGTGATGGTTATTTTTGAAATGGTTGTCCTTTATGCCAACTTTCTTTATATGTGTTCCCATGTTAATCTCAAAAAATGATGTTGATATTATGTTGGATAAACCTACTTGATAATATACCCCATTAAGGGCTGCCTATTAAGCTAGTGGGTTATGTTTATGAACTCTTAATGATTCACTTACCACCATAATAAATGTTAGTGGGGACCTTAGAGATCCCACACTTAGGGTTAGGGGTCGCATTTGAATGTGTCCTAACTCTTGTGTGTGCGTGTGTGCCCGTGTGTGCACACACATGTGTTATTTGTGTGCACACACACGCGCGCGCACACACACACACACACACACACACATGCATGTGCGCACAGGGGTTCATTACCATATTTGTACTCATCAAGCTACCAAGCAAGTTGATCAATTAAAGATTCATCATGTCTTAGGGGTGCTTCTAAGTACCCAATCATTCTTATGTTATGGTTTATCTTATAATATGTGATTATATGCATTGGGTTTAATATTAATCACCAACGTTATCTCCCTAACACAAAATTTATATCATGAAGGAATGAACCCATTTCCATCAACAAGTTTGGGAGTAGTCCCTATGGATCATTTGTGCCACTTAGCAACCTAACATCACCATCAACCATACCTCTCAATAACCTATAGTTCATTATCAACTATGGGATAAATTACAAGTATTTTCATATGGTTCTTGCAAGGGCATGAAGTGGCACAATTGGGATTTTGATGCCACACTTCCACCTCCTACCATGTCACAAACACAAGTGCCTCTAGATCATATCTCCTTACCAAAATAGCAAAATTCACATCATTGAAATGTATCCATGTCAATAACCACTCCAAAGTTTTCAACCTTTATGGAATTTCCAAGTTCCTTAGTATTTAGTGCCAAGATCCCTCACGTGTGCTCCTTTCGACATCTAGCTACCATGGACCTCTAAATATTAATGTCCCTTAAGCTCCCAATTCCCAAAACTCTTGTCATCAAGGCTTAGATAGAGTCAAGTGAATATTTTAGGAGAAAGTAGTTCTTTAAGGGTTTTGATCACAATCAATGCATGCTCAAGTTTATCAACACAAAGCCAACATTGTTCCATCTAATTAGCAATTGGGGTGGGTGTGAGTCAGTGAGTACAACTTTATTTTGCATTGAGTTAGTAACATCCCTTTTGATCTAGTTAACATATATATCAATGAAATCAATAAGAAAAGGTATGTACTAGTTTGTATATCTAACTAACACATCCACAATCATCCGTGCAATTTCATCTCACAATGTTGATCTTAATCCTACAATCACATACCATTTGGTAGATGCATTGACACATTATAAATTAGGTTATGTCAAATAACCACCATACATTTTTATTTTGAAATTACCACTATAGATTTCTATTACTGTCAAGAAAGGAGGATTACATGGATATAGCTTGTTACTCGTGAGACTGCCTAAAATACTGAAAGAGAGTGAGTAGACAAAAAGATAAAAGTTGTAGGCACCTTTAGGTTGCCTTAAAAAAAAACAAAAACAATACTACCCATTACAAGAGCTAACTATGGCCAACAACAAAAAAGACCTATATAGTAAAACAAGTAAATAGCCAAAAACTAGTAAACAAAACACATAGAATACCTTCACCATCTATTTAATACATCATACATTCACACATACATAACATAAATAACCACCATACATTCACACAAACTAAAACTAAGAAAACCATCCCTTACCATACATCGTTGCCTAACATATAAACAAACTCCCTTAGTCATTAACTTTATTATAACTCTATCAAAGCAATTTAATCCCACCATATGTGATTATCAAAAGTATGGTAGGTTGCTACATAATTATTTCACTACTATGCCATTTTTAACATATATCAAGTCAGCGTTGTTACGCCGTAAGGCGTTTCCCTTTGGGAACCACTCTCCAAAATGCCACTGTGTACAAATCTACACCATTAAATAGAATGTTAGATGATTGAATAATTTTACACCGTCAGATAAGTAGTTAATAATTAAAATGAGTAACTTCTTCTTGCTGAACTGTTTCTTCTCGCTGAACGGTTTCTTCTTGCTTAACTATTTCTTGATGGGTTAAAACAAAGACTTATTCCCGTCTTGTTTTTTCAGAAAAAGGTTTCTCTCGCAAGATTGGTTTATTTGTTCATCGGTATTTCCAGACTCTTCTTCTTGCTGTAATTTTTCCATTCCAAGTTTGGCCATTGTTTTGGAAAAAATACCATTATTTTGAAGGTTAATAGTTGATCTGGATGTCCGTTGGCATGCAGGTGAATAGAAGCCTCCATTTCTGTGGGGTGGCCGAAATGGTTGGATCTGTAGATTTCAGAGCGAAAACAATGTTTTGGGGAGTGGAAGGACAAATTTCCTGTGAAATGGAAATCAATTATATGTAGTCAAGATACTCATGAGGTTATTCTCTGACCCTATAAACTTTTTTGGGTTCTACAATTATAGCATTGGATTAATCAATCATGGAAACTTCCAATATTGCCTCCCTGCTAGCGATTGTACTAGTCCAGTGTAATTTTTCTTTTCATCCTTCACGTGCGCAAGATTTCTGAGTGGCAGACTTGTCGCTCACTCCCAGCTTATCCTTGCAAGGCGGCTTCATCCTTAACTGCAGATTGGAAGATATCGGGAATGTGAACAACAACATCGGTGCTGTTGTAACTCTGACCTTCTCAGCAAAGTTTTCTGCAGTGAATGGCCTTGGCGTGTCGATAGCTAGACTCGACCTCGCGCCCAAAGGCGTCATTCCATTGCATAACCATCCAGAAGGTTCTGAGATTCTGCTGGTGGTTGAAGGAGTAATCTGTGCTGGATTCATATCTTCAAGCAATATTGTGTACAACAAAACACTCCACAAAGGAGACATCATGGCGCTCCCTTTGCCGACAATCTTCCTCCTGTCATCGAGAAGAATACATTCCTTTCCTATGTTGAGGTGAAGCGCCTCAAGGCTTTCTTAGGAGGCAGCGGCTAGGATATATGTATATATATCTGTTTCAAGTATTGATCCTTCAAGCTTCAACTTGTACTGCCTCATTCTAATGAAATTTCATCCATTAACGATATGTTGGTTTAGTAAGGTTGCTGCATATCCGTTGCTTTGCACATTATCATAATTTTTAGCTATGTTTCTGAATAAAAAATAAAAAAAAGTTTTGTTGAAACTGAAATCTGTACCGGAAGTTGGATGTGATTTTCATTCAGTAAATTCTCTCTAAACTTTCGGAAGTGATTGGTGAAGTTTTCCTGGGAACTAATTCTGAATAATAAGAAATGTTAGTTTGAAATGATATTGTGTTTAAATTTATAGATTTTGGAGCTTACCGTATGTGTTTTACATATAAAAAAATTTCTAGTTAGAAATTGAATTATTAATTCATTGTATTTTTTTTATAAAAATTTATCAAAATTTGTATATCTTCTTTCATTTTGATAGCCTTAAATGACATTAGGTTGAAATTTATAGATTTTGGAACCTACCAAATGTATGTTATATAAAAAATAAAATAATAATAACTAGAAATTGATCAATTCATTGTAATTTTTTTTATAAAATTTTACCTGAATTTGTATATGTTCTTTCATTCTCATATCTTTTATTTAATTTGGAAATAATTTCTATTTTTGGATGATTCATTTTGGTTTGAAAATTTTCAGTTTGGCAAAATGTAATATTAAATTTCCAGTCAGCTTTATGAAGATGCAAAGTGGGGAGTTTTTTTTTAAAGAATGGATGGTTCCAAAATATATAAATTGTATTTTTTTGTTTAAGTTAAATTAAGAATCAAGAGTTTTTATTCAATTTGTTGTGATAATTAGATTTTAAAAGACCATTTACACTAACTTTATGTTTGCGATTATCAATATAGAGGAAGTTAATTCATACAAATATCTTAGAGTTGGCATTCATCACAAGATTCATTGGAGCTCCAACATTGAGAAATGATTAATAAAGGATGGAAAGCTTCTTTGGTCTTGACAACTACAAACAAGTGCTAGAGGCTAGATTAGTCCCTACCACATAAGTTAGAAATTACCCTCTAAGAAAAATTGCATATAATATGGTTATGACCATATTACCGGAGGCACTTAATTCATACAAATATCTTAGAGTTGGCATTCATCACAAGATTCATTGGAGCTCCAACATTGAGAAATGATTAATAAAGGATGGAAAGCTTCTTTGGTCTTGACAACTACAAACAAGTGCTAGATGGTAGATTAGTCCCTACCACATAAGTTAGAAATTACCTCTAAGAAAAATTGCATATAATATAGTTGTGACCATATTAAAGATTTTTTTATTTTATTTTATTTACAAAATAGGCTTTCTTTTTAAAAAGAGTTAACTTATATATAAATTTTCAAACCCATTTTTTCTCTTTTTTTCAAATTCTTCCTTTACACTAACCTTTTGTATTTTAATTTCATTGTATATATATAAATCTTTATTACAACATCCTCTTCATCCTTCACTTTTATTGTACTACCTTTTTAGATCTTGGTGAGATTAAACTACTTTTCAACAAATTCATCTATATCATTGTTTCCATATTGAAGTTAAAAAAAAACTTTTCATATTTGTTAGGTGATAAAACCTCTAGTTGGTTAGAAAATTTTTCAACATAAAGATGTTACCATTGTTTTCTAAATAATTGATGCTCCACTATAAGATTTCACTTTTATTTCAATACTTTCCCAATTAGTACTTAACTATTCATGAAGTCATTGAGAGGTGGTTGATATAAGGTGATAGATGTGTATTGGTGTATATATTATGTGGTTGGGCTAGTTGAAGGTGAAGTGGTGAAGGTAACTACTACTGATAAGAATAGAAAAGGTGGTTGTTGATTATGATAATGATTGCTACCATCTATAAATACTAACTTTGGTTTATCTAATCTTATGGAAAACTATAACAATTTAGTTCTTTTGTTTTAGCAATTTGTTTTTATGCTCATAAATATTGGAGAGAAGTTTCCTTAATCTTTGTACTTTTGATGAGTATTCTTATTGGCATCAATATTCTTTGAAATGACTACCTCATTTATTCACAATGGTTTATCAAAGTCTTAGCAACTTTGTGCTAACCCCAGTGTTGACTGAATTTTGAAGTTTGAAGCAATCTTAAGAAACCTAATTGTATTTTGACTGTACATAAGGTTCTTAGTCACAACCATACTCTCAATGGAGGAAATACCAACTTCTATGAAGGGGATGAGATATGGCATATTGCTTTTAATATCAATATTATAAGTTATACAACACTTCTCCATTTTTCAATTCCTTTATAATTCTCTATATTTATTCATTTTCTCATTCTTATAATTCCACTTAAGATCTTGTTGAAAGTTAAGTTTTTCTAGATATTTATATGAGTTAACTTCCTCTAAGTTGTTGTCATAGAAAAAATTATCTCATGAAGTAACTAAGAATTCTCAAGACTTCTATTCTTGTACATGTCTACCAATAAACATCAATAAACATTGATAAGATAAAGGTTGTGATAATTATATTTTAAAAATATCATTTACACTAACATTATGTATGATATTATCAATGTAGAGAAAGTTAATTCATAAAAATATCTTAGCGTTGACTTTCATCACAAGATTCATTGGAGCTCTAGCATTGAGAAATGATTAATAAAGGATGGAAAGATTATTTTCTCTTAATAAAATTGCATATAAGATGGTTGTATCCATATTAACACAATTATTTAATAGCTATGGAAGCTTGAGTTGTAACTCGTAGGAATTTGGCATAGTTAGGGGAAATAGATATCATAAAAGACTTGAAATATGAAATGGGTACATGCTAAATTTATGTGCAGGTACATGATCAAATTATGTGCAGGTAGAATGTAAAAGACTTCAAGCTTTTGAAAGTGAGATAGTTCAATATTGAAAATTGGTATCAACATCAAATGCACACTTCACAGCCAAGACTTCAAGCTTTTGATCAAGTGAGACAACTCAATATTGAAAATTGGTATCAACATCAAATGCACACTTCACAGCCACTAGGAGGTAGATAGCTATAATTGCAAAGAGGGAAATGTTGGGAATCATGGGTGGGAAGTCAGGCAAGAAAATATCAATGGCTATCCGCTTGCGTCTTGGGTAGAGGGGAAAGGGTATGCAAACCATGGCTAGCCTAACACTGGCATGCGACAGTGCTCACCAACTGGTAATTGGCGAGGGGAAGATAACCTTCCTATGGCTGTGAGGAGATGGGTGTGGCGACGGAGGCTCTTTGCTGGTGGCAGTAGGTCGGCCCCTCCTGGGGAATGGACCTATGACCACGAAGGCTCTGGCATCGACACTGAAGGGGAAGGGGAGGAGCAAGGTGGGGCGGTTATCTGTGATAGTACAACCCAGGGGCGTGATCATTGTTATACCATGTTGAATTGTTTTTGGTTAATGAATTGTTGCAATGAACAGGATTGGGGCATCTCCGCCATGGATCGTCCTGCGAAAAGTTGTGGCCATGGAAGATGGGCCCAGTTGCCCAAAAAGGAAAAGGAACTGAGCACATCCGAGCCTCTCACGGGTAGAAAATCGGTGGAAAGGCTTATCAGCGAGGCTGCAGAGGCATATCGTGAGGGCAATGATGAAGGTATTCAGAAAATTTTAGAGGAATGGGAAGAGGAAGTCAAGCAGGATAGCGAGACAGATGCGGAAATGGATGACTAGAGGACCCTAGTCTCGAATCCTGGTAACACTAGAGGCAGGATCACTCAATTTAAATAGACCTTATACCTTTATTGGTTGATGAAAATCCTGTTGGGCAAGGCTATGGAGCAGATTTCGGTGGGCATGGTTGTTACTGTCCAAGGCATGCCGAGCTACAAACAAGAATTCCAAAAAGTTCAGTTTCAACTCCATAAGCAAGATATTGCGCTGGGAAAAATTGAGAGGCATATTTCATGTATCTTGGAATTGTTTGAGATGCCTGGATCAAATGTCAAAGACCCTGCACCAGTGGAATCAGCCTCGGAGGAACATAATGATTAGATAATCTCCCTTGTTTAATTTTGTTTTATATGCGGATAGCTTTTACTTTTCCTTATGCAAGAATATGTATAGGTAAAAATCTAGAGTATGGTCATGAAACAGAGACTTATATAGCTTGGATAGAAATACTGAAACTTTTTTGTTTTTGGATGGCATACAATGCGGATAGGTGGCCAACAGACTTGGTTTCCCAATGGGCAAGTTGAGGCCACCTAGCCAATCTATGTCGTGTAAATTTTCTTATAAATGAATGGAAAAAAGAGGACCTACCAAGCTTAACAAAAAAAAATGCACACTTCACAAACTTTTTCCACTTTTTCCAAAGTTCAATATTAAAAATTGGTCAGAGGAGAAAGAAATATGCACCAAACTTGTGTGGAAAGAAACAATCTCAACATCAAATGCACACTTCACAAAATTTTTCCACTTTTTCTAAATAGAGTCTGTTTTCTAAGGCATAAAAATCCTTTTGTGTTTATTTATAGGCCCCTTCCTAGTCAAATACATAGCCAAGTCTCCTAGAATATCATGTTGATTAAAGGAAAGCTCATGGGCTACCATAAGAGTTTACCATGGCATCTCTGAATAGTGAACACTTCACAAACTTTTTCCACTTTTTCGGAATAGAGACGACTTTCTAAGGCATAAAAATCCTTTTGTGTTTATTTATAAACCCCTTCCTAGTCAAATATATAGTAAGTCTCACAAAATATCCTGTTGAATAAAGGAAATCTCGTGGATGCTACCATAAGAGTTCACCATGGTATCTATGAATAGTGGATTAAAATAATTATTTAATCAATGCTAAATAAAATATCCACTTCTTTCCTATCAAACATTGTAAAGTTGTTATGTGAGTCCCTAGATTTATTGATATAGCTTTAAACTAGTTCATCCAATGGTAAATTTTGAATTTCCCATTTTCGAAAAAAAAAACTTTCAATATAATCCTCATGTGTCACAAACCAATCCAAATACCCAAAAGTAGTTAAGCAAGGATAATCAAAGGAAAATCATCCATAAGATTTCACCATGGTATCTATGAATAGCGAATTAAAGTAATTATTTAATCAATGCTCAATAAAAGATCCACTTCTTTCCTATCAAACATTGTAAAGTTGTTATGTGGGTCCCTAGATTTATTGATATAGCTTTAAACTAGTTCATCCAATGGTAAATTTTGAATTTCCCATTTTCGAAAAAAAAAAAATTTCAATATAATCGGTCATGTGTCACAAACCAATTCAAATACCCAAAAGAAGTTAAGCAAGGGAAATCAAAGGAAAATCCAATCACCTTAAGAGCAAGTGGTAAAAGGCTATAAGCTTTTGATCAAGTGAGACAATTCAATATTGAAAAAGAGCACATTTTTTATCAAATAATCTGTATTGGAACTTGAAAGAGCATCTTTGAATATTGAGAGGAAATCTATGTTGAAAAGGTTATAGACTCTGTAAATTTGACATAATGTAAGTGATTTTTCTTTATATTCTAGCTTTGAATGACATTTTGTTTACTAATTTTTAGATTTTATTTACTAATTTTTATATTCAATGATCTTCTATATCTCACTACTCTTCTCAAATTTATGCCTTACGGTGTTTCCTTTGCAACATTTGGTGCAATTGCTAGTTTGATAGTGAGGTGGGAGCTAGAATTTAATATGTTCGTTATTTGTGTACTTTTGAGCATTTTATGATTTTTTTTAAAGTGATTTGACAATTTTATGATATTTTTTTAAGTAGCCTCAGGATTTGGTTAATCACTCCTTATATACTTAACATTGATTTTTCATTATAAGAACACCATAGTGAAATTTGAAATTTTTTAAAGTGCTTTGGGTGCCACTTTTGATTAAGACAAATCCAAACTACTTTCTAGGAATCTAGACAAGCTACAAGGTTAAGCACTCTCTAAAGTCATTGAAAATGAAATTGAGACATAATTTATATGATCCTCGAAAAAATACAAATACAGAAGTCATATAGATCTTTTATGCGAAGAAGACTCAAAGGAAAGTGAATGTGTAGCCAATGACACCTTGGTCTTACCAATAAAACAATAATCCCAAAGTAAACATTGTCATAAAGAAAATTAGTTTACTTGATGTATATGCGCGGAAGTCATTATAAAGAGGTTAACGGATTATTTTTAATTCCCTGTGGGCTCCCTAAAATGTCAAGGCACACAAATTGACAAAGTAGCCAACTACTTAGGAATGTAGAAATGGAATTAAGGCGATAGTGTATCCTCTTTGTAAAAGGACCACTCAGATTTTTGGACCATATTTAAACAATGAATGAATAAAGTAGATGTTTGAAAAATATATAAAAGTAAAGCAGACGTTTGAAAAATATATAAAAGTTGGGTAGAATTTAGTGGTTAATTATATCTTGTATGTTGATAGGTGATATTTATGGAAAATTTTAAGGTCTAATATTCGCAAGTGGGCTAATTTTCATGATTTTTCTAAAAAATAAATTTACCAATTTTCATTTTTTTTTAAATTATTCGCCCAAATTTTGTAGTATAAAATTATTTTACCCTAAAAATCACCAAAACTATATAGACTCTACCTATAAAATAATTAGAAATTTGAGTCTTTTTATAAAAATATCAACAAATACTTTATAATTTTCATAATAAAATTCGGCAAAATTTATAAATTTTAAAATAAATCTCTATCCTTAAAATTTTCCCTCAACATTAATCCATATTTCATATTTCATATTAATATTTTCATATTTCATATTGAAACATCATTATCATGTATAGAGTTTAGATAAGTGGTCAATGTTATTATTACCATGTATTGTATTATATATGTTAGCGTTGTTTATAGATCTGTAAAGGATCCCATCGACCCCAAAGACATGAAAGGGGTTTATATTATTCCTTGCTCTTGTGGGACCCCCTATATTGGTGAGACTGGTCGCTCCATTAATCAAAGGATTAGTGAGCACGCGGCTGACCTAAAGAATATGAGAACTAAATCTTCCGTGTTAGCTAGTGTGATTGCTAGAGTGTCTCAATTCCATCACCGGAAATTTAGGGAAGCCCTTGAGATTGAAAAAAGGCCGATCAATCTGAATAGAGAGGATGGCTGGAAGATTAGTAGTTGTTGGGTCCCAACCCTCTCCTCCTAATTGTTTGCCTTCTTTCTCTCCCTTAGTATTTGTTTTTATTGTTTGCAATTTCTATCAATTTATTTGTTTATTTTTATTATTATTATTATTACTATTTATTATATATATATATATATATATAGATATTTTAACTTTGTGTTTCAATTTTGATTTAATTATAATTTATTCACTAAAATTAATTTCATATTAGTTAATTTATTTAGACTATTAATGGTTCTTAATATATTTAGTTTTATTTATAATTATGTATTTTCTTTACGTATTAATTTTATTTTAATTTATAAAAATTAATTTTAAAATTAATTTAATTTTAATTTAAAACTAATATAGTTTTGGTTATAGAATTCAGGCTTCTGTGATCCATATCAAATTTGTGAGAGATTTTTCGGCGAAAATCACATGGAATACCATTTGTCGACGCGTTTCGAACCAACTAGTGTGGTTCATCGTCAGGACAAGTTGAAGAAACAGATCCAGCCTAGCATGTTAAATAGTTTGAGCAGAGCCTCCAACGGCTAACTTGACCAACGACTAGTTTGACTCTAGGACCGGGGTCAAAATTATTTTATTAATTTAATTAGTAAACTCAGGGATCAATATATAAAAATATATAAAATTTTAATGGGTATTTAGTTCAAAAAATATTATAAAAATTATAAGTTAATTAGAATTTAAAGGAAATCTAGTTAAATAAAGGACCTTATAATAAATTGAATAAATATATAAAATAATTTTATTTAAAAGTATTATTAAATTTTTTTTATAAGTTAATTAATAATTAAATGGAAATTAGTTACATAAAGGGCATTATAATATCTGAATAAAATAAAGTAATATCAAAAGGATGTTAGGTTGGTTCCTTAAATTAATTGTTATTACTTTAATAATTTTATTTTATTTTATTGTCTTTTTTGTAATAATTTAAAAGGGTTCCTTAAATTAATTTGAAATTATTATTATTATTATTATTATTTTTTTACACCATGTTTGACGTTTATAATTAACTATAAATTTTTTTTTATAAAAAGTAATTTTAATTTAATTCATTTTATTTTTTCAACATATTTGAATTTATTGATTTTATTATTAGTAATTTTAATTTTAAAAGAAAATATTAATAATAATAATAATAATAATAATAATAATAATAATAGGTTTGATAAGTATAACTAACTATTAAAACTTTTAAAAAGTGATTCATTTTATATAATTTAATTCATTTTAATTT
Organism: Pinus tabuliformis; assembly: GCA_031772625.1. Classification (NCBI taxonomy): domain Eukaryota; kingdom Viridiplantae; phylum Streptophyta; class Pinopsida; order Pinales; family Pinaceae; genus Pinus; species Pinus tabuliformis. The sequence goes on from CM062816.1 coordinate 865,797,931, forward strand.
TTTCAACATATTTAAAATTATTAATTTTGATTTACTTATTATCAATTTTAATTTTAAAAGAAAATATTTTTAATAATATTATTATTATTATTATTAATTTCCCTTTATCTCGGTCAAACTAACCGTTATCATTTTCTAGCTGTTATTTTTTAGCCGTTGAGTCATGAATTCTCTGCCCTGTCTATTTAATGTGCTAAATGAGATCTGCTTATTCAACTTGTCTTGATGATGAACCGCACTGGAAGGTTCGAAACGCGCCGACATAAGTTTTTCTATGTGATTTTCGCCAAAGATTCTTCATAAAAATTGATATGGATCACAAAAGTCTCAATTCAATAATATGATGTTATTTAGACTCTCACGATTAATATTGAAAATATGTATATTTTAACACAAAGTTAGTTTTATGAGCCATGTGCTAATGTTAAAAGTTAAGAAATACAACTAATTTTATCACTTAGAATTATGTGCAAATCTTGGTAACACATTGTGTTTTATATTTTTGGAAAAACATAAGGTACGGATATGATATAAGAAATTTTTGGAAAGTAAACTTGAAATGCTCGTTGATATGGTTTTCACGGTGAGTGAAAGAGAGGTGTTTTATGAAGATGGGTATCTTATATATATCTATGTGATTGAAAAAAAAGGTAAAGTTAAATGTAAATTTTTAATTAATTTGATATAACAGGTATTTTTTATTTATAATTTTTTTAAAAAATTTATTTGGTAGTTTAATGTAGTATTTTTATCTATTATACATCTCAAATAAAATATTTATCGTTTATTTATATTAATTAAAATAATTAATAATAAAAAATAAATATTTATAACTTATTTATATTAATTAAAATAATTAATAATAAAAAAATAAAATATTTATCACTTATTTATATTAATTAAAATAATTAATAATAAAAAATAAAATAAGAACATGAGAATATATTGCAGGCAAAAAAATCTACAATTTAGATCATCTAAAATCTATTCTAAAAACAACATGTTGATAAAGATGTCACTGATATAAGTATGACTAAGTGTAATGGATAAACAAAAGTTAAAGAATTATGTTTTTTTAAAAGATAGAAGTTATTATGTTAAGAGATTTCTTTTTATAGCACAATATGAAAGAAAATATATAATTTCATGTTTAACAGAAATTCGATATATATATATATATATATATATATATATATATATATATAGAAAAAGATATTGATCGAACGAGATGGGGAGTGCAAATGCATACTTGGCAACTTGATCGAAGAGATAGGGCTTGACTAAATGCTTTTATCTCCATATCCAACCATATATATGTGTGACTCCAAGGATATTATTGCATAGAAAAAATACTACTTCTTGTCATATTTCTTTTTGTAAGTTAATTGGTGGAGTTTTCCATTAATCAAAAAGATGTTACATTATCCAACCCATTTATGAGAGATGGTCTCAACCTACTATGTTGGAAACTGGGTTTGTTGATCATTTGTTCATTTAATAACCAATCAAAAATTTTAACATCATCAAAAACTAAAGTGTCACAAAAGAGATAACATCGACATCAACCCAAGAATCTAAAACCAAACATGAGTCTACAACATAAAGCATATGTAAAAACTAGGAATCAGAGAAGTTCATAGGCGTCGGCTCTCGAGCACTTAACTCCATAGGTGCTAAATATGTCATGCAAGAGATGTGCCTCTCAATCCTAACAAGCCGTCTATCCATTTGTTCCATGTAAAATCTCATATTCCACTGCTCCCTCTTTACATCTGCCAAGTTGGAAAATATATTATATTGATCAACTTGCCTCTCCATCAAAATCCTCGCCATTAGGGATTTCATTTTCCAGTACAAGAAAAGGGCTTGAATATATTGCTTTCTTCTGCCCCATGGTGTCACCAGGGTCAAACACCAATTGTCCAAATTCTTCCACCAGTTCTAAGTCTGACATGGAATGTCTATCCTGAGTTGCCATCTCCTTTAAGTGGCGTAATTCATTCTGAACTTCAGCCAAAGTAGTTTCATGAAAGGTTTCCACAGCTTCTCTGGCCTGAGACTAATCTTGACTACACCCCTATGGGCCACAGTCGCCCCCCCACTGCGACAGTGCATACATTGTCTCTGCATTGTCACACATACACAATCAAGATTTTTTCTTTTTTCCACCATCCACCCACCACTGTTGTCATTTAGGATGGTTGGATTCTTACTCTCCAAGGCTAGAAAACAATATCGAGCACTAATATTGCTCAATTCACTCTTCAAACCCCAAGGGGTCCTAACGGCACCAAGATGTGTTTTGTAACCAAGTTTTCAAACACAACCAGTGGAGATCTTTTGAACCTACAAAAAAATTCCTTTCCTCAAATAGACCAGAGACCCACAATCCACAACCAAAGAAACAAGTTTAAGGCAGTCAACCAGCTGACTTTGAAAGGTATTAAACCAAATTCAACAAGTTAAAAAAATAAATCCCTACCCGTATATGAGACACAAAAGAAAAGGTGTGTACAATCAGGCACTGGCAAACCCACAAATATCGAACCATCCATGAATAACACCTCCCCGTTAGATAAATCCCAAACAAATTTTTTTTCACAAGGCTAACACGACAACTCTTCCGGTTGGAGGTGCCACATATAACTAGAAAAAAGACAACAAGACAGGCGCAACCCTCCACTGCCCTATCTCTAGAAAACAATACTCTACCCCAATAATACCAATTAATATCCACCCATAGAAATTACCTTCTAAAGTCAATAACTACCCTAGTACTGATTAGGCTCAGGCATAGACAGAGGTGGTCAACCCAAACGAGCTTTAATTCAAACAACAAACCCACAAAAAACTAGGTTATGAGCCAGATAAAACAATCATCATTGAAAGTGAAAGACCAAACATAGGCCCCGACATGAAAATTCCAAGAAAAATTCAGAAAATTCAAGTCAAATAGAGGACTAGACGTCTCTGTAATTGTAACACCCCTCCTCCCACACTTACCCAAGCTAATTGAAACACCGGGGTAAATATGTGACAAAGAGTTACTATGATATGATTCAAATCCCCAAGTACAGTTAAGGTAGTGGAATCGACAAACCGAAAACAAACTGACCTTCCGCGGGAGCTACAAGAACCCCAGAGGCTAACCAACCACTCTAGGTGCCCAATCCCCGAGTTAACTTTCATTTTTATTTAACTAGACCCTTAGTCACTCCCATAACAAGCCCTCCATGTGGTTGTAACCCTCAAGTCGCTCCCACAACAAGGCCTCCATGCAATTACAGTCTTTTCTCAAGCAATTATGTGCCAATGACCTTGAATTCTGAGCCAATTTTTTAGGGCTAGGACTCAGGCCTCTACCCAGAACTTGATGAAATTATCAGAAATGATAAATAACCATAATATAATGCCTCTAATGCAAAACTTGAACAAGGACTTGACCTGACTCCTCCTGACTATGACAGCCATTTCATCAAACACATCATGAACATGTAATGTATAGGTCATAAAAACACATATGAACATTGGGACCTCATACTTATCTTAGATTCATTAAGAGGGTCTCATTCCCCCGTGCAATAGTTGCATTATCATATATCGGGTCATTCATTCATTAACATTTTATCTACAAAACAAAACTTGATGAGAGTCATAACTCAAGATTGTCATAAAACCATACTTATAACCAACATATAACCAAATAAATAACAATAATAGAATAACCATCAAAGCCACATAATAACAAGTACATTTACACACAAAACATAACAGGAAAAAATGTCTTATTAACATATGAAAATCCAACCATGTCAAGGACTTCCACATACCACCCGACCATAGATTAGGCTGAACCAAATCTATCTTTCATCGAATCACCCTCATGCCATATTCCAAGCATGAATGTGAGATCTAGTGGAATAACCAATCAAAACCAAACAAGGGCTTCCAAAGGCCAAACCACCTCAACTCTAAACTAGTGATTCCACCTCATGGTCAGACATCACTAACCATCATTAGATCGGTCTCTATCCAAATGTCCAAGGCTCCACAGTGTTTGTTCCAACCCAGCTTCCAGGACTAGTAACTCAACCCATAGTTGTCGCCGAGCTCTAGAGTGTTTTTCCAACCAAGGCTTTCAGGACTAGTAACTCAACCCACCAAGGGCTCCAGAGTGTTTTTACAACCAAGGCTTATATGACTAGTAACTCAACCCAAGTTGTTACGAGGCTTCTAGAGTGTTTGTCCAACTAAGGCTCCAAGAACTAATAACTCAACCCACTGCCATAACGAACATAAGCACCAACCAGAAAACAAAAGATAAAACCCACAACACCATGACTATCCTGGAAATGGCAAGGCTAGGAAAAAGTGTTGTTAATCCAGGAAATCCTCCATGCTAATGACAGATCATAACCAAGAAACCACATGCATGTGCCATGCATGCCAAAACTAGTAAGGAAAGCATACATGCAACTCAGTACTTGCAAGAAAAACTTGTTGTAGTCGTTGATCCCACTATCCTCTTGCACTTCCATGCTCTTCCCTTGCCTTCTTGCTCTAAATCCCGAGTAAACCACAGTCCTCAAGAGTGCTCCAAGAAAACTCTCAGTGTCCAAGAGTATGAGAGAGATAATGGAATGAGAGTGCCAAAGACTAAACTAACAAAAGTTGTGTACTGGTCCTCAGAACCGTTTTTATTAATGAGGTCTCTAATTTATTCATTTTCCATTATTTTCCTTCAATTTCCTCCTCACATGAAACATGTGACTTTTCACCTTCCTTTTCTCATATTTTCCATTATTTTCATAAATAAAATGCCAATAAATGCCCCATACATTTCCAAAGCCTTTTCCATTGCCTTTGTCAATTTCCATAGCCATTAATTAATCACAAGTGATCCTCGTCACTATGTTTTTGCCCAACATTCAGCTTGGAATACGTGTCCCATGACCTTGGTTTTTATTTTTCCTTTATTAACTTTATTACATGGATTTTTAAACTGGGGTTGTTACAAAAATAACATAACCATGAGACTACATGCAAAGAAGCCAGAAGAAACTCTCAACGCTAACGAAAATGAGAGTTCCAGAACACGATAACTTGAGTCGCTCTTCAACCAAAAATTTCCCTCCCACCATTACCTTTGTTGCATAACCTCCAACCTCACTCCCTCCGCAGAAAATCCAACTAGGGTTCTCTACCATAATCTTATCTTTATTGTCAAACATTCAACCACCAACTAAAGCCTTAGCCAACATTCTCCATCACCAAGAAGCATACTAATAATGATGTGCAGGAAAAGGATATTAAACCATTGCATGTGTCTGCATGTGTGGGTGTGGCCATGCCACCCCTGTACTTTAATGTTTATCAATCTCATCTTATTCTAAGTGGAGGCATAGATCCCCCAGGTCTCTTTGTCGTCTTTCAACCCCATTAGGTCTCTCTGTCGTCTTTCAACCCCATCAGGGAACTTCTTGTCATAATTTTTATTTGAATTTTTGAATAGAATACATTAATTTTAATATTGCATATATCAATATTAAATTATAAATTTAAAATATTTGTTAGAATATTTTTTTTAACATTTTAATTTATTAAAATTATAATTATTTTGAAAAAAAAAATTATATATATGTGTGTGTAGATGTATATGTATATACACATACACATACATATACATATACATATACATATACATATACATATACATATACATATACATATATATATATATATATATATATATATATATATATATATAGACACACACACACAAAATAAGTAATTTTTTTTAAAGGTGTAATATGTTAACCACCACTAGCAAAATCATGGTCATTATCACCATTAAATTATTAAATAAAAAATATAATAAAATTGATGAACCTATATTGCAATGGCCCTTTCATGCACGGTTGTAATAATTGAATTTAAGCTTTTGTGATCCACATTATGAAAAGTAAGAAAAATTTCAGTGAAAATCACACCATCAGAATTTTGTCAACGTGTTTAGAACCATCCAATGTGGTTCATTGTCAGGACAAAATGAAGAACAAGATCTTGGCATCAAGTTAAATAGATGAAGAGAAAAAAAAATTAATCATATAAGATTTGATTAAATAAATAATATTTTCATATAAAGAAAACGGTTAGATTTAACTAAATAAATAATATTTTAATATAAAAAAATCATTGTTATAATATAATTCCTAATATTGAATTAAGGAAAATAATTAATGAAAAGGAAAATTTCAATGAAATGAATATCTAAAAATAAAAATAATATTTAGGTCAAACCTAAATAATCAAAACACTAAAATAAAATAATATTTAGGTCAAATTTAAATAATAGAAACAATTATTTTGTTTATAAGTTATTGAAATATTATTTATTTAATTTATAAAATATGCATTTTATTAAAACAAAAGGCAGAATTTTAAAATGAAAACCTTATTATCACATTATTAGTATTAGTATTAGTGTCCAATTTTAAGGTCACGACCAAGCCAGACACCAAATTGGTGTATGAGACCCCCTTGTTTGTGGGACAAGGGACCCACCTCTGCACATTGATTTGACTGCTAAGTCTACGAAGGCATACATACTCTACCCCCTTTACTTTTGAACCTGTGACCTCTTAAGAGGAAACACATGCTCTTAACCATTAGGCTCACTCAAGTTGTATAAGATAAGTGGGATAAGATTAATACCCTACTTTTTTTATGCATGCAAATTAAGTGTTAAATATATTCTCAAATTCAATTCTTTTGTTTTCACCCTTTCTTGTCCTCAACTTAATATTCAAATAAGGGTAAGGAAGAGTGGCTTTTCAATTTGTCTCAAGAAAGGGGGAGCGGGGTGGGGTGGCTGGAAACCCTAGCAACATTGGCCCTAGTTTGTGCCTCTGTTGATTCCCCTTACGAGTGGTTGGGGTTTTTCACTTTTTGTGAAGCTCGAGTTGAGTCTGTGTGGGTTCCTCAGTGGCTTGTTGGGTTTGATGGTTGGTTACTTGGCTCACGGTGGCCTTTTCATCAGGTTTTCTTGTTGTTACTTGGCTCTATTGCTACAAGGGATCTCTTGTGTGCCGCCATAACTTGTCACAATTGTTGTTGGTGCCTATTTGCTCGTCGTTTGTGCTCCTTGTAGGTGTTTTCCATGTCTATTTTGATGGGATGGGTTGGGTGTGTTTTGGGTTTGTAGGGTCGTTGTTGTAGGTTCATGCTCTATGGATGTCTACTCAAGGCTCACGCTCTTATTCTGTTGTTTGTGGCCCCCTTTCGTTTTACATTTGGAAGTGCAAGTTTCATGACGGTTGTCGGTTGATCTTGGCCTTTCAATCTAGCTTCTCATTGCCCAGACTTGGGCATTATGTGCTTGGCTTTGACCATTTTTCTTTGCAGTTGTTTTGGCCTTGTGGCTTCATTCATTGGTCGCACGTCGTGGGGTTTCTATGAGGTTGTGTTGCTTTCATCGTTTTTAGATATGGGGTTACTACATGTTTGTCGCAGGGCTTGGTGGGTGTTGTCTCTTCTCCTCTTTAGGGAAAAAAGTTTGCCAAGGTCGTTGGATCTCTAGCAACCTCGTCCCTATTTTCATGGTTTCGTTGTATTTGGGCTTGTGTTTTTTGGGGCTTCAGCCCTAGTGGACTATTTTGTGTGCATGTGCGTGATGTGTCATGTCGGAGCATCTCCAAGCGCATCCAAGCGAGTTAGAGCATCTTTGGTTGTTTTTCGTGATTGTTTTTCATGTGTGCATGTGATGAGGCATGTCGGAGCATCTTGAGATGCGTTCAAGCCAGTCAGAGCATCTTTTGGCTATTTTTTTTTTGTGGTCTTGCACCTTTTCTCCTTTAGATTTATGCTAGGGTTTGATGACTTGCATTGTAATGAGTAGCTACACTTATTGGCCTATATCTAGTGCTTCTTACGAGGTTCTTTGGTGAACCCGCATGCCTTGCTATCATATTTTTTTCACAATTTATGTAAACAATTTCCATTTTAATAAAAATGATTGGTTCTTTCTTTCTATGAGAAAAAAAACAAAAAAAACTAAGTGTGAAATATATTATATTATGAGTTGAAAATCCAAAACCAAACATTAAAATCAATATAATAAAACATTATATACTATATATAAGATATCATTGAGCTATGTTCTTACTTGGCATATTTAATATGGAATACATTTTATGACTTGGAAAGCTTTATTACCTAATGTGCCTTTTATTATGGAAATATATATATTATATATATATATATATATAATGAAAAATTTATAATAAGTTAGAAAAATATATATATTAAATTTCTATGATAGGGAGTTGATATGGTGTATAAGATGAAATTGAAAATGAAAAATTTATGATAAATTAGAAAAAGAAAATACAATAAATTATGCATATAATTTAAATGCTAAATATATTATATTTTTATGATAGAGAGTTGATATGTTATATAAGATGTTATTGAGCAATTGTATTTAATATTGAAAAAAAAATTATAACTTCATTTATATAATAGAAATAAGATGATATAATATATAATTACTCCTTATTAATTTATACTTATTTTATCAAAAATTTATTAAAAATATAAATAAAAATAATTTAATATATAAAAAATAAAAAATATTTAAGTGTGAATTTGTTTTGAAAATAGAGAATCTCAAAGATTATGGATCTTTGGATAAAATTTAAATAAATAAACCATACACTGAAAACAACTACTTCCTTATCTAAAAACTTTTATAGATAGATCAGATAATTTAAATTGGAAAGGGAAAGATAAACACGCAACCCTCACCATGAAATCTGCAAATCCACATATAATAATAATAAAAAAAAACACATACCATGAATGTACTGTAGTGCATATAGTTTTGATGATTCTACGGCCTATGTTTAAACAGAAGCTACCCCTATGCACCATAGTGCCATGGCAAAATCTCTGACAATAGCTTCAGCTTGACACGTGGTGTAATGATCAATCATGTTTTACATTGTTTGAATAATATAATATAATAATGAATTGACTTCTTGTTGCAGGGATCTCGGTCCATGTGCTTAATTTAATTTCAACCATATATCCATTTTTTTAAAATATTTCAAATTATCAAAACAAATTTAATTTTTATCAATATATAATTTTATATATATATTTAAGTAAATGTTAAAATTGCTATTAACCATTTAAAATCAGAGATATTTGATTAAAGTGAAAGATTAATCTTTTACAAACTACTAATAAAATTTTCTGATTTTTTTAAATAACAATGATAAACTGTATGTATATATACAAAATATATATATATAATAAAATAAAATAAAAGGCCCGACACCCATTTCTCTCATCTTGCCCACAGTCGCTCCACAGTCGCATTAACTTGGAACATACATAAAAACCACCATACATCGTTGCCTAACATAGAAATAAACTAACTACATATTTCTTAAAACAATACAAATATGATTTCCAACATAATACTATTACTCATTAACTTTATTATAACTCTATCAAAGCATTTTTTCCCTCCATATGTGATTATCAAAAGTATGGTAGATTGTTACATAATTATTTCACTAGTGCACCATTTTGAATATATATCAAGTCAGCCTTGTTTGATAATGAGGTGGGAGCCAGAGTTTAATATGCTCGTTATCTTGCTTCCAACATCCACACGATGATTTATGTCATTTGTTTGTGTACTTTTGACAATTTTATGATATTTTTTAAGTGGCCTCAAGATTTGGTTAATCACTCATTATATACTTAACATTGATTTCTCATTATAAGAACACCATAGTGAAAAAGGCCCACAAACACAACCCCATAGGAAATTTGAAATTTTTTAAAGTGCTTTGGGTGCCACTTTTGATTAAGACAAATTCCCAGTGGGCTCCCTTAAAATGTCAAGGCACAGAAGTTGAGAAAGTAGCCAACTACTTAGGAATGTAGAAATGGAATTAAGGCGATACTGTATCCTCTTTGTAAAAGGACCACTCAGATTTTTGGACTATGTAAACAATGAATGAATAAAGTAGATGTTTGAAAAATATATAAAAGTTGGGTAGAATTTATTGGTTAATTGTATCTCGTATGTTGATAGGTGACATTATTTCATATTGAAACATCAACATTATCATGTATAGAGTTTATCGATATAAGTGGTCGATGTTATTATTGCCCTGTAATGTATTGTATTATATATGTTGGCGTTCTTTATATATATTTATAAATATGAGGTTATTATTTTTTTTTCAAAAATATTTAGCCTACTTAATTAATATTGAAAATAAAAGTATATTTTAATACAAAATTACTTTTTATGAACCATGTGCTACTGATAAAAGTTAAGGAATGCAACTGATTTTATCACCTAGAATTATGTGCAAATCTTGGTAACACATTGTGTTTTATATCTTTGGAAAACATAAGGTAGGGATATGGTATAAGAAATTTTTGGAAAGTAAATTTGAAATGCTCGTTCATAGTAGTTTTCAAGGTGAGTGAAAGTGGGGTTTTATGAAGATTGGGGGGTCTCATATATATATATATATGCGCTTGCTTCATAGTTAAATATGAAATTTTAATTATTCTTTATTTATAATTTTTTAATAAAAATAGATGGGGTAATTTAACACAATATTTCTATCTATTAGATATATAAAATAAAATAGTTATCATTTATTAATATTAATTAAAATAAGTAAAATAATGAAAAAAAATATTTAAGAATATGAGAATAGGAAAAGTAAGAAAATTTTTGGTAAAAATCACATCATTAGTGGTTCATTGTCAGGACAAGATGAAGAACAAGATCTTGGCATCAAGTTAAATAGATGATGAGAAAAAAAATTAGCTGTTATAATATAATGGTTAGATTTGACTAAATAAATAATATTATTAATAAATAATATTTTCAGATAAAGAAAATTGTTAGACTTGACTAGATAAATAATATTTTAATTATAAAGAAATAATTGTGACAATATAATTGTTAATATTGAATTAAGGAAAATAATTAATGAAAAGGAAAATTTTAATGAAAGGAATATCTAAAATAAAAATAAAAATATTATTTAGGTCAAACCTAAATAATCAAAACAATAAAATAATTATTAAAATCAATATAATAAATAATACAATAAAAGGATTAGGCACCATGATGAAAATGGAGCTCCGCTCTGAAGCTTTGCAAGGATTAGGTTAGGGTTACGATTTCGCACTGCAATCACTGTTGTAGCTCTCGCCTTCAACCTACAGTGTGGCACTATCACCATGATGGTTTGCAGATTGCTGCCAATCTCATCATCGATCTGTTACTCCTAATCTCGTTTATGTCTGCAGCTTGTCGGAATGAAGATTGATGTTGTCAATTATTCGGTTGACCTGAATCCCTATGAGCCTATTTGGTCATACCCTCATGCAGTGCCGAAAGTGTCAGATTCTGAACCACCATGCACACCTCCATCATCGTCGTGGACGAGACCACCATCTGTCATTGCGGATCCTGACCCTTCTGTGCCCTACTAGTCGTTCAATGCTCTCTCCATTGCCTCTCCGGGTCTTGATTGCCCACCTCTTTCACCTGCCACTCTCAATAGTTTGGTTTCCCGCATAACTCCCTCCCCATCTTTTGACCTCCCTTAACTTGATACCTCCCGTCAACCTTCCTCGTCTGCCCCTCCCTCTTTGTTAGGGTTTATACCTGATGGTGGATTACCCGCCCATACTATGATCCCATCCACTCTCCCTAACCATACCTCCGAACCTGAGCGGTCATCTATCCCTTACGGTTGTTTTGACATTCTGGTTGTCAATCTTCGAAATAGTACCCTCACCCCATAGGCGGATTACAAGGTTCACGGGACCCCTTTCGGGACCATCCAATGGCTCCCCAATCCAACAAGGCAAAGAAGAACAAGTGTGTCAAGGCATCTCGAAATGACCTCTCTCTCTGTTTTGGGGAAGGTGTCAATATGGGCGAAGTGGTGGATAGAACGAATAGGGTATTGGTGGGTCATGTTAGGGGCATAACATATTTTGTTGCGGACATTCGTCTCTGGGCTACGGAGATCTGGGGAATTTGCTTAAGGAACTTCCGACTATCGCCACTTTGGCACGAGGTTGGTTTGTTCTCAGTTCTCACACAGAGGAATACACCAAATGGATTTTGTCCTATTATTGGCATATCGAATTGGCTCATGTTCTTCTTAAGAGTTGGAGCCCTCTATTCGATCTAGAGCGAGAACAATTAGGTGTTGGACCAATTTTCATTCGCCTACCTAGGCTTCCACTATGCTTCTGATCGGGAAATATATTTACTCGCATTGGTAATGCCCTGGGCACTTACTTGGACCATGATAAGTCCTATATCACTTCAAGAAATAAATCATTGGCTCATATCCTGGTTCACCTAGATACCAGGGAAGGACTGGAAGAGAAGATTACACTTCAATGGAGACACTTCACGCATATACAAATTCTTGATTATGAAGGGGTTCCTTTTAGGTGCAAAAGGTGTCATAAGGTTGGACATATTTTCCAAGATTGCCCTTTGGTAACTTTGGCATCACCCCCCTCTAAAGGCACAGATGTTCAGATACTTGAGGCATCTCCAGTGGGTGATCAGACTCCTCACTCTACCCGACTGTAGGCATTGGATGGGTGCACTACTATGCCCACCTTTTTTGTCTCTCTATGGCCTCCCTCTCCGCCCATGATGAGATCTCGAGTAGCTGTTGTTGTTGCTCTCTCCTCGGGTAGTCTTTCTCCACTCTGCGCCTCTGTTTCTTTATCTTGTACTGCACAACAATTACACGTTGCATTTGCACCCATTTCTTGCATGTTTACATCTCCCCTCACTTGTCCCTTGGACCTACCTAACACTATTTTTTCTACTACCCCACCTTCTGTAACTAGTCTTTCCACCATCTCTTCCCCGGAACCCTCCACTTCATCTCGGCTATCTCATCCATATAACCTCCACTCCCGAGCATCTCTCCCACCTGAACCATCTGGGATTGGCCTTATCTCCCCTCCTAAACCTACCAAGATCCCTTGAGGGCGTCCATCATTGATCTCGAAAGCTATTATCCTTGTTGGGGCAGATGTGGCCCTGGGCAGACAATCCACTCTTGACAGGGTTCTTAGAGCAAAGAACACCCTCTCCCGATCTCAACAATGAAGTGGATGTCCTTCAACTGCAGAGGGTTGGCTAGCCCCGCTAAAAAATTAGCCCTCAAAAGACTTTTGGATTCAGAGCTGACTGACATCATCTTTTTACAAGAAACCCTAGGGAAGGCTGAGTAGGTCATCCCAGTTCTACTCTCTATGAAGCCAGGTTGGTGTTTTCATGCACTTGATGTCAATGGTCGATCTGGGGGTATTTCACTTGGTATCAACACCCGCTCTATCAACCTCATCTCAACCTGGGGGGGATCTGGATTTCTAAGCATGGATATTTACTCTTCGGAATTGAGTAGCGACTTCCGAATAATCAATGTATATGCACCCTATCTCAACAGGGTCGATTTTTGGAGTCGCTTAATGCATCTTTCCCTAAAAAATTCCAACAATATTATTATGGGAGGGGATCTCAACTTCATAATTGGCCACACGGAATCTTGGGGACATTATGCACAGTTGGATACCCTATCTGATTTTATGGAGAAACTTCTAGAGCAACACCATATGATTGATATCCCCATGAATAAGAAGCAACCGACCTGGTGCAATAGAAGGATAGGAGAATCAGCTCTGGGCTGGAGATTGGATCGCTTCCTCATTAAGGAAAACTTGCTTGGCACCCTATCAAATCATTGTCAATGGCTAGGATCTAGGGGTATCTCTAACCATTCCCCTATCTACCTGGGATTGGCAAGACCTTTTCAAAAACCCAGAGCACCATTTAAATTCAACTCAACCTGGCTGAGGGATCTCGATTATCATAAATTGGTCACTAATTATTGGCGAGCTCACCCACCCACTCAAGGGCGGACTATGGCAGAAGGTTTTTGTTGGAATCTCATTGAACTTAAGAGTTTATCCATACAATGGGAAAAAACCAAGCGTGCCCAGGATGATCAGGCACTCTGACCTATTGAGGATAAGCTAGTTGATCTAATGGATGAGTAGGGTTGGGGTTTCTCCTCTGAAGAAGCTAAAAATACTCTCACTAATTTAGAGGCTCAGAGGTCTAAAATACTTAAGGAATGAGAGGAGACCTGGCGACTTAGGAGCAGAGCCATCTGGCTGAAGGTTAGGGATTTTGCAAAAGGGAGACAGGCTTGTAATACTATATGGAAGATGCCTATTGAACATGGTTAGTTTGCTCACACCTTTCATCAACTGGCTCATTTGGGAACCACTCACTTTCATCAACTTTTCAGCGCCCCACCTGGGATCTCTCTTGCTGAAATTATTCGCATTGCTAGGCTCTTCCCTCGTTTTGTCGACCATGATGCATCAAAAGATCTCACTGAGCTAGTGACTATGGGGGAACTGGAAAGTACTCTTAAATGGTTCAAAAAGGATAAAAGTCCTGGACTAAATGGATGGACGGTTGAATTCTATCTTGCCTTTTTTGAGATTATTGGACTGGATCTTCTTAAGGTGGTGGAGGAATGCAGAACCTCGGGTCGCATGTATGAGGCTATCAATTCCACCTTCATTTCCCTCATTCCCAAGGTAGATTCTCCTCAATATTTCAATGATTTCTAGCCCATTTCCCTTTGCAATTGTCTATACAATATTATTGCCAAAATCATTGCAAATCATATCAAACCTATCCTCTTTGTACATATCTCTTTTGAGTAATTTTCCTTCCTGCACAACCGACAAATTCATGAAGCCATTGATACTTCTCAGGAAGCTCTCCACTCCATTAAGTTTAAGCATTTAAAAGGAGTCATTCTCAAAATTCATCTCTCCAAGGCTTTTGATCGAGTCAGCTGGCTTTATCTAAGGATGCTCCTCACACGTTTAGGCTTCCCCCTCACTTTCATCCAATGGATCATGTGTTGCATTTCCTTTGCTTCTTTCAGCATTATTATCAATGGTTCTGCCTCCAATTTCTCCCATGCTGAGAGGGGTCTCAGACAAGGGTGCCCACTTTCTCCTCTACTATTTCTGCTCGTTATGGAAGGACTAAGCATATTGATTTTTCATGAAAGAAGAGAAAGGCACATACAGGGACTCAAGATCACAGATCAATGTACAATCTATCATCTCCTATTCACAGATGATGTGCTTATCTTCCTAAATGGTGGCATCTGGGACTTCTCCAATTTCTATGATATCATTCTACTCTTCAGCGCTGCTACTATGATGTATATTAATAGGCTAAAGTCATCAATTACATTCTCTGCATGCTCTCCACAGGAAACCTAATATGCATATCAAAAGTTTCCTTTTCAAAGTCACATATTGGAAGATGGAATTAAATACCTAGGGTTTCATATCAAATCCCATGGGTACAAAATAGCGGACTGGATCTAGTTGGTGGCTAAGGTGGAAAAAAGACTTCTAAATTGGAATCACAGATTCTTATCCAGAGCAGGGAGATTGGTACTTATTAAATCTGTATTGGAAGCTACACCAGTTTACTGGATGTCCTTGGCATGGATTCCACAAGGTATACTTTCTAGAATCCAAAGAATTTGTTGCAAATTCCTTTGGAATGGACACAAGGAGGGGAAGCCATTCGCCTGGGTGAGATGGAGTCGTATTGCATTTCCCAAGAAATGGGGAGGATGGGGCCTAAAAGATCTTCCAGCCTTTGCACATGCTTTAGCTACCAAAATGGGATGGCTCATTCTTAATTCCCGAAGTCTGTGGTCAGAGGTGGTACTATATAAATACATTTGGCTACTACACATTATGGAATGGATACGACTCCCTACTTGGCACAAACAAGGAATTTCGATTATTTGGCGGGTTGTACTACACACTCTTCCTACCATCAGGAACGGCCTCACTTGGCGCATTAAAGAAGGCACATCAGTACACATTGGCTTAGACCCATGGACTGGTTGTGGTAATATGTATCACCTTCCACCTGATCTCATAGAATTCCTTAAAGATAGGGGCATCACCACAATTGCACACATTGTGGACTTGGAGAACTCCACTATTTTTATGCAGGCCTGGAAATCAACAGCCTATCTTGGTATCCCTAACCAGTGGCTATAGGAATGGGAGGGATACATCATTTCATTGATCAAATCACATGTCTGCATATCAAATGATGAAGACGAGCTCATCTGGGCACGTGTAGCTCATCGAGTATACTCCTCCAAGGAAGGATACCCTGTCATTCACGTTGCACACAAGCCACCTGCTTTGGAAGGGTGGTGGTGATCCCTTTAGAAACTAAAGGCGCCCCCATGAACCCGACTATTTATGTGGAATGTTATTATGAACAAAACCCCCACTAGAGTAAACCTGTTGAAACGATCCGACTATGGCCCGACCTGGTGTGTGATATAACAACAAGTTGAGGAATCGAAAGAGCACCTTTTCCTTTTTTGTCCATCTGTATGTCACATTTGGGAACACGTCCTCTCCTCTCTGGCAATCACACAGCATTGGGTTGGGCATAATATCTTGGAGGCATGGAATCAATGGTGGGATGGGTCCACAAATATGAAAAATTGAAATCTCCCTCTGATTATATGCTGGTCTATTTGGTTAAGCAGGAACTGTATCATCTTCAGCAACAAGGAAATTCGATGGCCATTAGTAATTGCACAGATTATAAATGCTTTTCATGAGGTACCTAATGATGACCATCCTCCACCTGCTCGTACAGTGATACCTGAAGCCATCAATCATAATCAACCTTGGGCCTATTTTGACAGATCTGCCCAAGAACAGGGATGTGGGGGCGCATTTTATTTCACCTATGAGAAAACCATTTTTTTCGTATCCATATGGGTTTGGGTGCTGGTACTAATAATTTTGCTGAACTCATCTCGCTCAGACATCTATTACATTTTTCCTTGGCACATGATTGTAGACAATTACAGATTTTCGGGGATTCCAAAATCATCATAAATTGGTTCAATAACACATCTGCATGTCATGTGCATTCACTCAGAAACATTTTGGATGATGCCATGCAATTAAAATCACAATTTGAACATATTTCTTGTCTACACATTTACAGGGAGCGCAATCAGGTTGCAGATCAACTATCCAAGGAGGCCTCGAACCAACCCAGAGGTCTATGGTTAATTCAAGAACAGAGGGAGGCAGAGCATTTTCAGTATTACCACAGGCCTTACATTGATCAACTACAACAGAGGGCTGATAGGCCCTAATTTCTTAGTTTATTTTTTGCAGTACATATCAGCTATCTATGCTTTATATATTTTTGTATTTTTCTATAAACTTTTAACTGAACAATGACTGTATACCCTTTGTGGGTAACTTATGTACAGACCTATATTTTTTAAGGTTATGGCCACAACATACAACATATGCCTACAGGCATATACAACATGTAATTTTCCAATTAATACAAAATTACGATTTTTCCCCGGGGAAAAAAATATAATAAAATGAAAATAATATTTCGGTCAAACTTAAATAATCAAAACAATTAATTATAGTAACTTAAAAATAATAAATTGTCAAACTTAAATAAAGATATTTAGGTCAAACCTAAATAATCAAAACACTAAAATAAAATTAATATTTAGGTCAAACTTAAATAATGGAAACAATTAATTCTAAAAACTTACAAATAATAAATGGTGAAACTTAAAAATAATAATAATAATAATAATAAATTAACTAAATAATTAAATCAATAATGAAAAAAAAAATTAATCATTTATTAATAGTCAAGATAAAAATACAAATAAATAATAAAAATTAGGAAATTCGATATATATATATATATATATATATATATATATATATATATATATATATATATATATATATATATATATATATATATATAGATGAAGAAACAATAGGGATCTAACCACTACTAGTTTTCCAATTATCGTGTCTATTCAGATTGCTTGGCTACCTTTCAATCTCTATAGCTTCCCTAAACTTACAGTGATGGAAATGATTTATCTTAGCAATGACTCAGGTGTCTTCAATGCAGATGTGGTGTTTTGTATTTTGCACATGTTCTACTAATGCAAAGGAGTGGGTCCTCCCATGTTTTATGTCTACCACATATTCCTAAATCCTCTGATTTATAGAGAAACTAGTTTCACAAACATAGGGTGTTCCACATGAACAAGGGATTACATAAACACCTTTCATATTCTTAGGGTACATTGGGTCTTTTACAGATCTTAGGGTACATTGAATAGTGTTTTCTTACTTTTCATAATATGGATCATAGAAGCCTAAATTCAATTAACATGAGAATATATCACATGCAAAAAAATCTACAATTTGGATCATCTAAAATATATATTAAAAAATAACATGTGGATAAAGATCTCACTAATATAAGTACGACTAAGTGTAATGGTTAGACAAAAGTTAAATAATAATAATAATAATTAAAGAATTATGTTTTTTAAAATATAGAAGTTATTATGTTAAGAGATATTTTTTTTATAGCACGATATGAAAGAAAATGTATAATTTCATGTTT
Organism: Pinus tabuliformis; assembly: GCA_031772625.1. NCBI lineage: Eukaryota > Viridiplantae > Streptophyta > Pinopsida > Pinales > Pinaceae > Pinus > Pinus tabuliformis. Next base: position 865,816,559 of record CM062816.1, read on the forward strand.
AATTGAAAGTTGATAATGATATTTATAATAATAATATATGTGTGTGTGTGTGTGTGTGTGTGTGATCGAACGAGATGGGGGCAAATGCATGCCTTGGCAACTTGATCGAAGAGATAGGACCTGATTGAAGGCTTCTATCTCCATCTCCAACCATATATATATAGGTAGAGTCTGTAATGAGCCAGAAAGCCTTTGACCTCTGAATAGTGTTAGCTTCGGCTTTTCTGTTTTCAATCTAGTTAATAAATTCTCTTATAGTCAATCTTTGTATTTATAATGTATCTTTTGTAATATTTTCTATCAATCAATAAAAGTTGTGCATTTTCATTCTATGAGTTGTCTTTATTATTTGAGTAAGCATTCTGAGCCATATTAACTATCGGTATAGCAAGCGAGATGTGGTTAATAGCATGAAGACGTTATACAAAATCTTGTTGCAACAAAGATTGTTGGTGGACCGTGTCTCTAGATAATTGAAGCCAAAGGAACGCATTGTAGTTCTGAGGGAGTCCCGTTCCTGAGGTGCATAGTATTTTACATATCTATATATATATATATATATATATATATATATATATATATATATATATATATATATATATATATATATATATATATATATATATATATATAGGTAGAGTCTGTAATGAGCCAGAAAGCCTTTGACCTCTGAACAGTGTTAGCTTCAGATTTTCTGTTTTTAGTCTAGTTCATAAATGCTCTTACAGTCAATCTTTGCATTTATAATGTATATTTTGTAATATTTTCTATCAGTCAATAAAAGTTGTGCATTTTCATTCTATGAGTTGTCTTTATTATTTGAGTAACCATTCTGAGCCATATTAACTATCGGTATAGCAAGCGAGATGTGGTTAGTAGCGTGAAGATGTTATACGAAATCTTGTTGCAACAAAGATTGTTGGTGGACCGTGTATCTAGATAATTGTAGCTAAAGGAACGCATTGTAGTTCTGAGGGAGTCCCATTCTTGAGGTGCATAGTATTTTACCTTCACGTATTTATTTTCCTTGCTTGCTTACGCAACACTGAGTAGTGAATTCTAGTAAGAAATGACCTCAAGTAGTTTTGATTTCTCTGCTGATATGAAAGCTTCAAAGAAAACCAATTGGATTGGAAGGATATTAAACAAATCTGAGCCCTTGTATGATACTAGGGTATTAATTTGGGAATTTACCCTTACTCCTAATTGGCAGCTTCCTCATATATCTCCTAATAAGATTTATGACCTTCCAAAGTTTAAGTTTCGTGTAGCCAATCTCATTCGATATGCCTATGTAAATGTGCCTATCAATCTTACCCAGCCTATGTATCAGATACCTCTCATAAAACCAGAAGATGTCCAATGGGGACTAGGACAAGGCTATAAGTATGTGCATCTTGGAATAGTACAATTTGGCATTAACCCTCTTGTCAGACCTGGTTTGAATTTGTCTTGCTTAGCTTGTGTGATTGATTCATGCCATAATCAATTTACTAATGCCCTGCTAGGTGGTTTTGAGGCCCCTTTTCACAATGGTCCAATTTGGTCATCCATCGTCCCACGATACCAAGTTTCATTAACCAATCCCCATATTAATGAACTACTTCAAGATTACATCCATTTTTTTGGTTTTAATATGATTGAGCAGTTTGATATTGCCCAGTTACATTCCATTGTTTGTTTACGATTTGTCTCGACAACTCTGCCAACACTCAATCCTCAGCTTACTCGGAGAGCCACAACAAAAGGAGTGGTGGTTGGACCTGGTAATGTCACTTCTATCACAATAGGGTTTTTGTTAGAAAATTATATATTATAGAGAAATGGAACATATAAAATTTATTGCACAAATATAAACACAGAAAACACATAAAACAAGAGAGACATTAATATACATGGTTCACCAATTTGGGCTATGTCCACAGAGAAACAACCAATCCTTCCTTTTATATGACCCAGCAAACTGAAGAGATACAACCTACAACAGATCCGCTGTAATTCCCTCTTCACTCTCACATAATCTCCTCTATATTTCTCACTCAGAATATAGATCTACATAGACACAATACAATTCCCTAATATATAGCGAGGGGTTGCCTTCTAGGGAAAAAAAACCCTAAATTAAATATAACTTCTATCGTCAGATCTCCGCCTAATGAACAACCCAGATTGACTATAAAATTACAACATTTTACAAGGAAATTTTACATCTATTTTTAGCTTTGAGGGCGCTGCCCCTGATCCCCCATCGGGGGGGGGGGGGGGGGGCTCCTAAAGATTGTCATGGCCCCCCCTGGACCCCCCTTGCAGTGCAAATATTACGAGTGGTGTTTCCGCCACATTACGAACTTGGGTCCAATGCGATGATACCTCTGAATAAAGAAGATAATTAGGCTCCACACCCAACAGTTTTCTCAATTAAAAATCCCTAATGAGTGGACTACATAATACCATCCATTGTCTCAAAGGTATTTTCCAACTCTAAAAGATTGTCTATTTCTGAGTCGAGTAGAGGGCTAGTCATTAGACTAAGGAATGAAACCACATTACCCAAAATCCCTGTTAGAAGTCACTCTCTCAGAAGCCACAATACTTTAGACCTCAGTAGGCATCTAGAAAAACACAAGTATGAATCATCCTCTCAATGCAAATTCTGTATTGCCTCTAGAAGTCCAAGTTTAGATTAAAAAAAATTCAAGTCTTTCAGAGGCCTTAGTCCACCTTGAAAGAGGACATTTTGGCCAACATGCAGAATGTCAGGAATGTTTACAGATTGCCTCTCTAAGAGATATTAAGTTCATGAGATACACACTACTTAGAGAAAAGGCAGGGGAAGATTTAGAAAAGCTTCTACTCCCAGAAAGGAGGCTTGCTCCTAGAAATTTTGTACAAAAATTCAAAGATGGGAATGTTGTAGCTGATGTGGATTTCCTACATTATAGGAAAGCGAGATGAGAAGACCTAAGAGATTATAAGGCTTCAGAACTACAAAAATTATCAGCTAACATGTGTAACACAGAATTTAGATGACCTATCACAAGAAGTGCTTAAAGTAGAATCCCATGTGTCAGGACTCCATTCTAGTTTAGATGATTTGAGTCAAAAATCTTCTAAGCATTTTGATATCTTAAAAGATGTAAACATGAAGTTACAGGAAATTATAGAAGTAGTAGTAGATTTAAAGATGAGTCTGGATAAAGAAAATCTTGAGTTAGAAGAAGAACTTACTGCAATAGAAGTTTATAGCCCGACATTCGAGCTAGATGAAAATAACCTTGAAAAGAAAAATACTCCATTGTTTCTCAAATAGTTCTCTGTACATAATCCCAGAATTTTTCAATTCGAAAATGTTATTTCATTTGCTAGAGAAAAATTGGCTCTAGTCCAATCACAAATCCCAGTCTTTGATAAGCCACCACAGAACAAATCATAAATAAAAATGGTAAAATAAGAGGGAGAAGGATTTAGTAAAAGACCCAGAAGTGCAGATAGCAATAGAACAAACCAACCTTTTGAATCTGCATGGGAAAAGTGGTGTAATGCTAAGTATGGTTCTCCTGGAAAAACTCCATATGATCCTTCAAACACTAATGATTTCCATACTCTTAGTCGAGCTAACATAGTTCAAGCTCCAATGACAAATTTGAACTACAAATCTAAAAATGAAATCCTCATGGAAATCCATACTTGGAGTGCATGGGCAAGTACTCAAAATTCCATTGACAGAAATAGAGTCTCATGGCCAGAATTAGCTTTAAGGATAACTTGGGGTTTCCAAGGTAACTTAGAATTATGGTGGTCTAGAATGAATGAATCTGACAAGCTCAATATTATGAATAGTGATAAGCCAATCACTAAACTTGTCAAGGCAGTTCTCCATGAGTTTTATGGAGAAATTAAGGTTGGCGGTCATCATTATGTAGATATGTTCATGAGACAAAGACTTTGTGATATAAAATAACTTCCTGCATTCTTCTATATAATGCAAGATCTTCTTTATAAGGCAAGAGACCCACAAAATACAACTTATTTGAGAAAATATTTGTTTGCAATGCCTGGCAGGATCCCAGACCTTGTCAGGGCTAGATTTGAAGCTGAAAATATAGATATTGAAAATCTTTCTCTTGCAGGACTCCATGAACAAATTGTATTTACTCTACAGAAAGAATGCCTCCAAAAGAAGACAACCAAATTAGTGAAGAAACAACTTGGCTTCAATGCACGTGTTTGTGATATCTATGTAGAAGCCTATCATTTTGCTTGCGAAAGCAAAAATAAGAACGCTAGCAAAGGACAATGTGGAAGTGATTCCCAATGTCTGAAATGCACGAAGGAAAGCTAGCCTAGAAGGTTTTACCCTATGAGACAAAGGTTTTAGAGACCAATTAAAGGATATTTCAAGAAAAGGCAAGAAGGTGGCCAAAGAGCACAATTAAGAACTTGTTTCATTTGCAATAATTCGGGCCACTGGGAAAGAAAATGTCCTTTGAAGGGAAAAACTCGTTTCCAAAATAAATTGTTTGACATTTTTTATAATGTTTATGATCTGACTGAATGGTAGAAAGTAGATTAGCCTCCACAAAATGAAGAATATTTTTCAGTCACAGATTCAGATGAGTCCAACCCTCCATCTCCACATCTTGAAGATTCATTCTGCTCTGAATCCACCTCAGATCTTGACTTCATTTCCAATGTCAAGGTGTTTCATTTACAAAATCCTGCAGACCTCTGCTTTGAAATTGAATCTATACAATCTCGTATTTCTTCTCTCACACTAGGAGATTTCACCATCCGACACCGACTCATGAAACGTCTCTCAACCCTCCAGCACCAACTTTCCAAAATCACGTAGCCAAATATGGTGAATCTTGGTGCCTACTATCCAAGTGACACACCTACCACATCTATACAGATTTCCTTTACACCCTCATAGGATACCACCAAAGAAGCAGTTTCCCCGCAGGTCTATTGTAAGCAGAGAAGAAGTAAGATTTCTTCATCAAAGGAAATCGTATGGGTTTAAGAAATATACTCCCAATCATTGAGAACCTCTGAGGCGAAGAAGAAGAAGAATCAGAACAGGTTAGTAAACTGCAAGGAGAAATATTGCATCTAGAAACCACCATTGAAGAAAAAAGAGGTTTGGTTAAAGAAATTCTAACCAGTATGAGACTTGACCAAAAGGAATTGGCTGAAAAATAGAAACAACTTGCAGAACTGAAAGATTCAATGATGATAGAAGAATTTGAATATATTGTCAAAGAAAAAAAAGATCATAACCAGGAGCAGCAAGCATTACAATGCATACCAGAAGACCACCTTCCAGAACCAGGTACATATGTTCTCCAGATGAAGGGATTTGAAGATAGGATTGTTATTAGACTAGATGTCAAAGCAAGTGGTTATAAACAATATTCTCTAGATGCACAACTAGACACGTGAGCTATGAATCCCTGTGCAAACCATAATGACATTCCTAAATATTATTGGCAACCCACAAACTTGCAGTTCAAATCTATAAATAAGACGTTAGTGACTATCACAGCTATGGCTCCTGATTTCTCGATTATTCTTAATGGAATTCCTACTTCTATAAATTTGTGCAGTTTTGATACAGGTAGTGATATTTTGTTGGGAAAATATTTTGTAAGGAGACATCCTTCCTCTTGTTGTAGAGGAAAGACATTTTCCTCAACATCCAAGGAAGAACTGTAAAAATCAAGAGAAATTCGAGTTATGTAAATAAAATTGTAGACCATATCGCATATATTGTTGAGTGTTCTCTTGACAAGCTAGAAAAGATCAACAAAGTAATCAGAAATGCTGAGATCCAAGGGCCATAATACATTAGAGAAATACAAGATAAAATTGAAGTAGAATGTACAGCAGATGCACCCAATGCATTTTGGCAAAGAGAGAAATAATTTGTGGATCAGCAAACCAGATGTCCCCACCAGAGCTTGAACTTCGTAAAAAGGAGATTGTTGAACTATTAGAAAGAAAGTTGATCAAACCAAGAAGAAGCCCTTGGGCTTGCCCAACATTTTATGTCAAAAAAGCATTCAGAGAAAAAGAGAGGCTATCCTCGGATGGTGATTAAATATAGAGAATTAAATGATGCTTTGTTGCCTATCAGGTATCCTCTGCCATCTAAAGAAGCTTTATTTCAGAAAATTATTAATAATAATGTGTTTAGAAAATTTGACCTTAAGAGCAGATTCTGGCAGATAAGGATCAAACCATCTGACAGATACAAGACTGGTTTTGTTGTACCACACAGGCAGTTCCAATGGCGAGTAATTCCCTTTGGATTGAAGAATGCACCCTCTGAATTCCAAAAAAGAATGGAATATATTTTTGGGGACTTGAAATTTGTTATTGTTTATATTGGTTACTTATTAATCTATTCTTTTGACTTAAAAGAACATAGAAAGCACTTGGATATAGTTCACCACAAGATTTTTAAGCATGGGTTAGTCCTCAGCAAGCCTAAGCTTGAGTTTGCAAAAACTAGAATTGAATATCTAGGACTAATCATATTCAAAGGAAAAGTTGAATTACAAGAACATGTGTTGAAAGCTTTAACATAATTTCCAGATGCCATTTATGATCGCAGAGAATTGCAGAGATTCTTGGGAAGCCTTAATTACATTAGGTAGTTTTATGAAAATCAAGCCAAAGATGTCAAGGTCCTACAGAAGAGGCTCACAGGAATAGAATGGACCCCATATATGATGATTGTAGTTCAAATTATTAAACAAAAAGTCCAAAATATGCAAAGTTTGGTTCTTCCAAGACATGAATTGCCCTATATTTTAGAAACAGGTGCATCCAATGAAGTATGGGCAGGAGTTTTGATCCAAAATCATGAAAAAAGGGAAGAAGTTTTCTCATATGCATCAGGATGTTCTAATAACACTAAACTCAGGTATCTGTCTTCTCATAAAGAAATTATTGTTGTTAAAAATGGAATCAAGAGATTCAGGTTGTTCCTGAAGCCAGTAAGATTCATTGTAAGAACATACCTCAAACATATGGTTGGGATGCTTAGAAACAAAAGATTGTTAGAACAAGGAAATAATAGGATACTAAGATAGAGCTTATGGTTGGACAGATTTGACTTTGAGATTGAGATAAAAAGGGAAAAGATAATTGTTTAGCAGATTTTCTTACAAGATTGGTAGCTCTAAAAGAAATCAAGATGTTCAGTTGTTCATCAACTTCAACTTCATTAGTACCTCCCTCTACTCCGGAGGGTTTTCAATGGGTTCTAATATGTAAATATTGTCATATGTCATTTTTTTTCAATGTCTCATAGATAGGGTCAAGGAGAGTCCTGCATATGAATACATCCTTGAAAAATGGGTTAATAGTAGCCATATAAATTTAAGTAATATTATGTATTTTATAGAGTATCCCATAATGTTTCAAGGGGCCATTAGATTTTCACCTTTTGCAGGACAAAGATATATTTGTATGTATGAACGATGGTTGAACTATGCAGATTATTGTAATATCTTGTTGTACACCAAATATGCCAAGAGAGTTTGCTTATGTTCAAATGTAGTTGTATTTGTAACCCCTATAATCACTGGTTGCCTTGGTTCAAAATATTGCTACATGACTGGTGCCCAAGAGAAGGAATATTCTAGACCATCAGAAGACATGAAATTATTGATTATCTTTGAGAAGATATCAGAACAACAACATAGTCCGAGGCATGGTTTTGCTTCCAGATAGAGCATTTGTTTAGCACACTTAAAGTAAATACTACTCAACCATAATAGAAACGTGTCTACAAGGAAATATCTTAGTTCTTTGGATCGCTTAGCAATCCTATAGATGAGAGGGTACCTAGTATGTATGGATCTCCTTTCTTTCTGTGCTATAATATCATGCCACCTCATGCAGAAGCTCATTTGTCACCTAGTCCGCAACATCTATATTACTCAAGTGACAATGATAATTATGGATATCCAAGTGACTAACAGAATCTTTGTAAGGAAGCATGGTGGGTTGTATTTCATGTCTAGTCACCTGATAGTGAGTGTGACTAGTATCGTGGGATTCCGATAAAATTTCCAATGTGTAAATCTTAGAAGATATTTTTAGGACAGTTTAAATGACTAAGTGGAGGGCTCTTTCCTCCAAAGTAAAATCTTAGGTTAACTTTCTAGACGAATATATGAAACTTAGAGCACTTCTCTGACTTTTGGTGGGACTTGACCCACATTTCAGAGAATCTATGGAAAAGTTTAGATTTGAGATCTATAGTTTGTACACTTTATATAGACAGGTCAGATTTCGAGAAGAGACTGGATGCTCTCTTGAAATCATATAAATAAAGAAAATTTATCGCCATTTAGGAATTTGAGTCATGTATTTGGAGCTCTCTCTTTTAAAATCTTTGTGTCATTCTGTCTTAGGTCAAGTTTGACAAGCCTATGCATGTGAACATTAATGCACATGTGAACCTAAAGTGGCAGGACTCTTAGGAAGTATTGAGTCTGAGACTTTTCTAAGGTCGATCCGCTAATTGGTGGTGTCTTCCATTAATTAAAAATATGTTACATTGTCCAAGCCATTTACGATAGATGGTCTCAACCTACCTAGTCAGAAACCAGGTTTGTTGATCATTTTAACATTGAATAACTAGTCCAAAATTTTAACATCATCAAAAATTGAAGTGTCACAAAAGAGACAACATTGACATCAACCCAATAATCTAAAACTAAACATGAGTCTACAACATGAAGCATGTAATGTAACACCCTCCTCCCACATTTACACAAGAAACCGATCAGTCGGGGTAAACATGCGAAAAGAAACCACTATGATATGATTCAGCCTCCTAAGTCACATTAAGGAAGTGGAACTGACGGAAACACACCATACAAACATGCAAAATCAGCTTCATGACCCTCAAGAACCAATCCAACACTTTAGACAGCTTTCCCTTGGGTCCCACTGAGCTTTTGGAAAACTTAAGCCTCAATTGCTCTCATGTTATAGGCGTGACAACGTCCAGAAACCCAGAGTCACTCTCACAAGCTTGCCTGCCAGCATCCAGAGACTCATTTAGTCAGTGTTATGCCAACGTCCCTAAGATTTGAGCTACTTTTTTAGGCCCAGAGCCTAGGTCATTGCCTAGAATATCATGATACCTTCAAAACAGTAAAATAACATGAAAATGACAGTACTAAAGCAAATACTTGTTTAAGACCTCGACTAGACCCTTACTAGCCATGATAGGAATTTCGTCAAACATATCACGAATATGTAAACTACAAGTGTAATTAACATATCTAAGCATAGGGGTCTCATACTTATCTGAGATTCACTATGAAGAATTGATTCCTCAATACATTAATTTTCATTCCATCCATTAGACCATAGATACATTTTTCATTCATATACAAGTAAAAATATGATGAGATCCATACATATCTGCTGCCATAAAACACATACATAACCAGCATAATAGGGACAGAAATACCCATGAAATCATAGCCATATAAACCACATATAATCTAGTATAATAATCATAGAAATACAAGGGGAAATAACCTTTTCATTAATGATACAATTTCCAAACCCGAGATGGGACTTCCACATTCTACCCGATCATAGTCTCTCTTCAGCCATTCACCACCGTGCCATATTCCAAGCATGAATGTGGGATATCATAGAACACATCAATAAAAACTCATCCAAGGCTTCCAAAGGCTATTGACCTCAACCCACAAAACAGTGATTACACCTCATGGTCGGACATCACAAAACCAACATCATATCAGTCTCTATCTAAGCCTTTCAGGGCTCCAGAGAATTTGTTCCAACTCGGCTTCGACGACTAGTAAGTCAACCTACAATTGTCATCGGGCTCCAAAGAGTTTTTCCAATGAAGGCTCTAGGACTAGTAACTCAACCCACATCTTTTACCGAGCTCCAGAGCATTTGTCCAACCAAGGCTCCAATACTAGTAACTCAAACCACTAAGGGCTCCAGAGCGTTTTTTTAACCAAGGCTAAGGGACTAGTAACTCAACCCAAGTTCTTACAGGGCTCCAGAGCATTTGTCTAACCAAGGCTACACGACTAATAACTCAAACCAAGTCGTTACAGGGCTTCTAGAGAATTTTCCCAACCAAGGCTTCTAGGAACTAATAACTCAACCCAAGCTAAGGAAACATGAGAACCAACCAAAACAAAACAAGGAAATAAATCCACAATCTCCATTTCTATGCAGGAAATGGTAAGGCTAGGGAATCCACTGCCAATCCAGTAATTCCTCCATGTCAATGACAGATCACAACAAATAATCCACATGCATATGTCATGCATGTCAAAACTAGTGAATAAATAATACATGCAACTCGGTACCTGTAAGAAAATTTGATGTAGCTACTGATCTTGATGCCTTCTTACACTTTCCTACTATTCCTTGCCCTCTTTCTCCAAGAATCCAAGTATGCCACACCTGTAGGTTTTAACCTCGTACAAAAATTACCTACATACGAATTCTAAAAAATAGAAAATAAACAATGCCAGAGCATAACACACAAAACACATATACATAGAGATTTTCCCCTAGATCCCAAAACCGGGACTACTAGCTTAATTTTTCATTATGTTCCTTTCAATGTTATAATACATATTTATACATGCCGAAGCATCCAATACCATGGACTGAAAACCATCACGTCCAAAACCATGGAGTGAAAACCATCGCGTACAAAAAACATGTGCGAAAATCAAGAACAAAACCATAGGTGGGTTCGCCCAACTTAACATAGGGTCCAAAACCAAAATTTTCCGGGGCGCTGCCCTAGACCCCATAAAGTGGGGTTACGTGTATGCCTCAAACCCCTTGTGACCTCCCCCCTTTAACCCCCGAGTAACTATGTGGGCTAGTCGTGGAAATAATATAACACAACCCAACAACACCCTCCAAGAGTGCTCCTAGGAAACTCTAAGTCTCCAAGAATATGAGAGAGAGAGCTCCACCAAAACATGTCAAAAAGCATTAGCCAAGAGCTTGCCAATTGATCCTTAGAAGCCTTTTTATTAATGAGGCTTCTATTTTCTTCATTTTCCTCATCACATGCAATATGTGACCCTTCACCTTCCTTTTCTCCTAATTTCCATTATTTTCATAAATAAATGTGCCAAAAATGCCATTTTTCCTTTCCAAAGCCTTAGCCATTTCCTTCGCCAATTACCTAAGCCATAATAAACTAAATCAACACCCATTAGGATGTTTCCCCCACCATTTTGCTTGGAATACGTGGCCCATTGTAATGCCCTCCTCCCATATCCACCCAAGTAACCATGCCAATTGGGGTAAACGTGTGATGAGAGGCTACTTAAATCAGATTCGACCTCCTAGGTGACCTTAAGGAAGTGGAATCGACGAAACATCACATACAGTCATCCAACACCATCAACAAAACCCTCGGGAGACAAGTCAGCCACTCAGTCAACCTATCCCTGGGTCCCACTGTTGTTTTGGACCTCTTAGGCCATAGTCACTCTCATGTTATGGTCAAGGGAGTGACCAGAGACCTAAATTCACTCTCATAGGCCTATAGCTAGCGACTGTGGTCCAAACATGCAAGTTATGTGCCAACGACCCTAGGCTTTAAGCCACCTTTTCAGGCCTAGATCCTAGGTCACTGTCCGAAATGGAAGAAAGGTCAAAATTAAGTAAAGTACAGGGAAACAATGATTCAAAAGTAAATAGTTGATCAAGGCCTTAACCAGACCCCTAGTAGCCATGACAAACATTTCATCAAACATATCATCGACATGTAACCTACAAGTATAAACCACAGAGTTAAGTGTAGGGATCTCTTACTTATATGAGAATCGCCATGAACCATTGTTCCCTCATGTCATTTGTTGCATTATCATCTAGTAGGTCATAGACACATTAACCATTCATGTACAAGTAAAAACATGCTGAAAGACATACCTAGTTATGGTCATAAAATATACATATAACCAACATAATAGGGACAAAATTACCAATAAAATCATAGCCACATAAACCACATGTAGTCCAGCTTAGTTCTCATAAAAATATAGGGATATATCACCTTTCATTAATGATACAAAATCCAAACCCGGGATGGGACTTCCACGTTCCACCCAACCATAGAATGGTTGAGCCAAATCTCTCTTCAGCCATTCACCCCCATGCCATATTCCAAGAACGAATGTGGGATCTCATAGAAAACATCAATCAAAACTCATCAAGGGCTTCCATCGGCCATCCCCCTCAACCCATCAAACAATGGTTCCACCTCACGGTCGAACATCACAAAACCAACATTAGATTGGTCTTTATCCCAGCCTTCTAGGGCTCCAGAGCATTTTTCCAACCAAGTCTCCAAGACTAGTAACTCAACCCACCATGGGCTCCAGAGCATTTGTCCAACCAATGTTCTAGGACTAGTAACTCAAACCAAGCTAATACAGGGCTCCAAAGTGTTTTTCAAACCAAGGCTCCAGGACTAATAACTCAAACAAAGCTAAGGAAACATGAGAACCAACCAAAAAAAAACAACGAAAGTAAACCCATAATCACCATGGCTATCTAGGAAATGGCAAGGCTAGGAAATCCACTATCGATCCAGGAAGTCCTCCATGCTAATGACATATCACAACCAAGAAACCACATGGATATGTCATGCATGTCAAAACTAGTGAAGCAATCATGCATGCAACTCGGTACCTACAAGAAAATCTAGTGTAATTGTTGATGGTGATGCCTTCTTGCGCTTTCCTACTCTTCCTCTGCCTTCTTGCTCTAAAAGTCCAAGTATGCCACACCCTCCAAGAGTGCTCTAAGAAAACTCTATGTATCCAAGAGTATGGGAGAGAGAGATAGAGAATGAGAGAGAGCTCCAACACTAAACTGACAAAAGGTTACACTGACCAGCCTGCCAACTGATCCTCAGAAGCCTTTCTATTAATGAGGCCTCTAGTTTCTTCATTTTCTATTATTTTCCTTCATTTTCCTCCTCACATGCAACATGTGACCTTTCACCTTCCTTTTCTTCTAATTTCCATTATTTTCATAAATAAATGTTCCAAAATACCTTTTTGCCTCTTTAATGCCTTAGCCATTGCCTTTGCCAATTTCCTTAGCCATAAACAACCAAATGAACACCCACTAGGATGTCCTACCCACCATTTAGCTTGGAATACATGTCCCATAGTTTGTGGTATTTATATATTTTTACATGGATTTTTCACTAGGGATTTTAAAAAGCCCTCCCCCTTGGGGGAACACATCCTCGGTGTTCAATGACACCTATAACCAACAAGACCACTGAAAACAAAACATACTACCCATCTTAGCTCATTGGAGTATTTACAATGACCACTGCTGAAAAAATGACCATCATACCATTTACTAGAGCTTTATAACATAGCTCATTATGGTATTTACAATAACCACATATACACAAACAAATTTGCTTCAACTAGAAAATAACCATATTGTCTATGGAGCTTTATAAATCCAACTCGATACAATATTTACAATCATACACACATATGCACATATGCACATTTTCTAAACCAACAAATAAAAACATATGATGTATGCATCTAAAATGAGGGAATCCATAGGCTCACACCTCCACCCCCAAGTAATACGAGGACTCACCTCCTTCCGAGGAAGTCTAGAATCTACTGCCACAGTCAAAGTTGCATCTGATGTCCAACATATAATCCGAGCCACTTGTCCCCTCAGTGAACAATTACCAACTCATTGTTCTAGGGAGCACTCCCAATGTGCATCTGATTTCATATGGAAATTCTAATGACAAAAACAAATCCATCTTTGACCTTCCCTTCTCTGCTACATAGTCCCTCGGGAAATTTGGTCACCCCTTTCATGCAGTCACTCACCTTCCAAGGCTTCCTCGCATCGAAAGATACAAAAACTAGGGCATATCACTGCCTCAAAACCATCATATTGGTCATAGTGTGCTCATGGCAATCAATGGACACTATTGGGTACCAGAGTCCCACAATGGCCCTATTCCTGAATTCTTTACTAGCATACTGCTGCATTTTCTAATTCCTTTTGTTGTTGCAAATTCTTGCAGTTGATTTCAATCACCATGCAATACATGCACCTACACCTAACATACAACACATTCACCTACACCAAGTGTATACAATACAATACATATGCCTACATCTAGTTCATAACACAATAGATACACCTACACCCGATGTACAACTCAACATAATACATCTATACACGATGTATGACACCACACAATACATTCACCTACACAATGCACATACCTAGTACCACATGCCCTCAACACAGCATATATGACATGCACACAATACCATATGTGCACTACTACCATATGTACAACATGTACATAGTACCACTTGCACAACATGTGTAGAGCATCACGTGTATATGGTGCCACCTACACAACATGTACACAACGCCATATGTACACTTAACCAATGTACAATGTGTACACAATACCACATGTACACAGTACCACACACACGACATGTACACGACACCACATGTACAGAGCACCACATGCAAGACATGTACACAACACCACCTGCACATAGCGACACTTCTACAACATGTACACAACACCACACGTACACAACGCCACTTGTACAATCATACACACCACATCATATGTACATAGCACCACATTTACAACATGCACGTAACACCACTTGTACATAGCATTTCATTTCCAACATGTACATAGAATCATTTGTGCACATCACTGCATATCCAACATGTGCACAACACTGCATATCCATCATGCACACAATATAATATGTACATAATATTTCATATCCAACATGTACATAGCACCATCTATACCCAACACTGAATATGCAAAATTCATACAACACTATATGTACTAACACCCTATACATAATATTGCATAAACAACATGTACACACACTACATATGCACAATACTACATGCACAAAATCATCACAGATGCAACATGTACAACATGTATGACATATTCACAACAGTAATACCATACATATGAAACCGCACTACCTCTACCAAGCAACCTTGCTTCCAGTGTCTTATCCATGCTTGTCCCAGCATGTTGCAGACCACACCGCTTTCACTTTGCTGATGTATCCCTCTGTATAACCTGTCCATAACATAAGCATAGGCATAATAGAAGCATACAATATAAATTCATATGCACATGATACTGACCTCATATGTTTGTCATGACTACTCTTCCCACTTCATTCCTTGTAAGACCAGGAACTTATTCATGTCATTTGCCTGCTCCTCCACCAGAACGATTCCTGATGACCCTATCGAAAAGTGACATAGATACATCGACACATACATATATAAAATAATCATTATCCATGATGACCCTATCAGACAACAACGTACATACATACATATATGCGTATAATCATTAGCATAAAGAAATCATGATCAAAAAATAAATACTAGATATCAAGGTCAAGGTTAAGAGAACTCGCTTTTTTCATGCACAACATGCACGACATTGAGAATAATAGTTTCCAACATAGCTAAAGTATCTGACACCTCAGATCCACATACCTTACCTTTTCTAGTTACCTTTCTCATGTTCTTACTACCATTGTCTGTTTACCACAATGGACCCAACCAGTCCAACCGACTGTCATATTCTTACCTTCCACTATGCTTACTCATGTGTAGAGATTCATTTGAGTTCTTACATTACCTGATGGGTACCACACATCTCTCCCCAAGCTCCATTAACTTTCCTCTTTCCCAAACAATTCCCAAGACACTGAAAACATAAAAGGCAAGACAAGAAACAACCAAGAAGGAAACCATTAAAATCAATAAGAACATGATACCACAACCAAAGTGGTAAGGCCTTGTATCGGACATAAGAAAACCACAAATCATAAAAATACCAAAAGAACAATATTAGCAACAAACACTATGACTCAATCCCCATGGTTCCCAAGGAAACTCAATGAAATCCTTCTTCAAGGTTTCATAGCAACCTCTCTTTCCATGCAATTTCTTGCATCATATTGCCAGAAATTCATAATTGTTAGTGCATAAATAAACATAGCAATACACCAGTTACCTCATTTTTTTGTGCCAAGCACGTTGCTTGCAACTGAACACATCCACGCCATCTCTCAAGGGACTCCAACCCTTTAACAGATCCACTTGTAATTAAAGACTAGCTAATATACTTTTCAAGTACATGTTCATGAATATAGCATGTATCCACATAATTTCAAGCAAGATTAAGGTTAAGAAGACTTCCTATAGGTAAAGCACTCATTCATTTGGAATTAGAGTTTCCAAACATAGCCAAAGGAATTCTTGTCCAATTCCTTTCTTTCACCCTTTTTACCTTGCTACAATCGAGGCTTCCTATGTACTGTCACATCACCCAACTGTTAGTTATATAAACACATCAAGTGTTACCTTGTCACGCTAATACCTAACATGTTACCCTGCAACTACTCACACATGTCAACCACATGTTCCAAATATCAAGAGAATCATATCTATCAATTGAAATCAGTGTTTGCCAAGACTAACAAACATGTCATAATCCATAGTCATTAGACATAATGCTACAAATATCATCTACTACACTCAAGTGCCTATCAATTGTATCAACACATTGTATTAATACAATTATCTTAAAATAAGATCATTGGAACACATACCCATATTATGCAATTCATCAAACATTCAACCAACTTGCAAACATACAATGTTAAATGAATTAACCAGACGACGTAATAGACACCAAACATTCGAACACCAAATAGATGACATAATAAAACAATCAAGCACCAAATATACGACATAAGCGAACTCATACCTTAGTGTATTTCAAGGGAGGCTATCTTGTCTGCATAATCAATCTAGTTAGCACGATATAACTTTACAACATGTCAACTCAAACATAAATAAGATCATGATATCCATAACACTAACTAACTAACATGTTCACATCATAAACTCATAAGCATTTATCATTTATGCATAGAAATCACACATGTACGATCAATCTAGATTAGTAACACACAATGCAACACAATAAGTCGACTCATACCTGAATGTCGTAACCCTAACCATCTGCATAAGCCAATCCATTTTAGCATGATACATATAACATCAAGATATTAATCTTATAACACTAATCATCAAGTTAACTAACATATAACAACAAGTTAACCTCTAGCATACTCATCAACAACATATAACATGATCATCAAGTTATCTAACATAAACAAAAATAACAATGCATACAACCACAGGATACTATCATTCATGACTATCCAACACATGTGCATATAACTATATTAATCAAATATAATCTATCATGTATTTAACCATAACATCAAAAACATGTACATATACCTAATGTATATAACCCTAATGCATATAAAATTTCTTAACTTACATACTTGCATGCCAAACATACAATACATGTATGACGATCTTCTCTTGCCTCGAGGTCCAGTGTTGCAACTTCACTTTAATAATCTGCATCTCTTGTTCTATCTCAACCAACACATTAGCATCATGATGACCTAAATTGCATACAATGACTTCACAAGGCATATTTTACCTATTATTCATGCATAACTATAAGCAAGACCATACATGCATAAAAAATGCATATAAAAATATAACCCATGAGTACCAAACTATATACACATCATTCTAGCTAGAGTACAGTCATCAATGCATGACCATATCAACTACACAAACCATGACCTCATGCAAGACATCAACAACCATATCACGTGCACTTGATAATATGTGAACACTGACGTGCATAACAATGCATAATCAAGCATACACACATGAAGACATACTCCACGAAGACACCTTCAACCTTCACATGGCGACATCACTAAAACCATGATCAACACCATGCAAATGCAACAAGAACATGGACTACATGCATAAAGAACACATATGCAACCAACATGAATGCATGATCAACACACATAGCCCAAGGAGAGTGCAACCATGCTCTGATAACACTTTGTATCACCCTCCTCCCACATCCACCCAAGTAACCATGCCGACTGGGGTAAACGTGTGGCGAGAGGATACTATAATCAGATTCGACATCCGAGGTGACCTTAAGGAAGTGGAATTGATGGAACATCACGTATAGTCATCCAAAAACATCAAAAAATCCCTCAAGAGACAAGTCAGCCACTCAGTCATCCTGTCCCTGGGTCCCACTGTTGTTATGGACCTATTAGGCCATAGTCACTCTCATGCTATTGGTAAGGGAGGGACCAAAGACTTAAAGTCGCTCTCATTTTATTGGTAAGGGAGTGACCAAAGACCTAAAGTCGCTCTCATAGGCCTACATGCCAGCGGCTGTGGTCCAAACTTTGCAGTTCTATGCCAGTGACCCTGAGATTTAAGCCACTTTTTCAAGCCCAAAGCCCATGCCACTACCCAGAACGGAATGAAAGATCAGAATTAAGTAAATTAAAAGGAAACAATGATGCAAAAGTAAATTTTTAATCAAGGCCTTAATGGGACCCCTGTTTGTTCAATTTAGTGTGTCCTAAATTGCTACATTAATTATCAATCCGGGAGTCGTAAACTGATGAAGTGTGGCGCACTATATGTGCAAGACAACCTCTTTCTTACCTTTTTGTCGTTTTCAATTTTTATTTTGTTTTGGGGGGTTTTTATCTTCGTTTATCTCCTAATGTGAATGGAAATCATATTCCTGAGTTTTAAGAATACTCTAAAAGGCAAGTATGGATATAGATTTTAAGGAAATTATGTCCTCTATAATGATTTCCAGAACTTAACACTTCAGAGGGTTTTAGAACATACTAGAGATGAAATTAATACTTGAACAAGAATGAAAATGTGCTGCTATTCAAATCAAGCAAGTAATGAACTACTGATCATGAAACCATTATCTCTGCTGCTCTCTAAATACAGAAAATGAATTAAGCTACTACACTCAAATAAATCAAAAATTACATTCTAGTAAAAGTAAAATCAATTCACATCGTTCATAATCCGATTCCTCGCCAGTTAGTCTAAGTTATGGCTTTCGGAGATAATCATCAATGATATGAGCAAGTTGATGTCTAATTGAAGAAAATTAGAACTAAAATCAATTCACATCATTCATAATCCGATTCCTCGCCAGTTAGTCTAAGCTATGGCTTTTGGAGATAATCGTCAATGATATGAGCAAGTTGATGTCTAATTGCAGAAAAGTAAAACTAAAATCAATTCACATCATTCATAATCTGATTCCTCACCAGTTAGTCTAAGCTATGGCTTTCAGAGATAATCGTCAATGATATGAGCAAGTTGATATCTAATTGCAAAAAAGTAAAACTAAAATCAAATCACATCAATCATGGTCTGATACCTCGCCAGGTAGTCTAAGCTATGGCTTTCGAAGATAACATCAATGACATGAGTAATCTGATATCTAAACTAACTACTAAAGCAAGTGAACAAGACTGGAATAAAAGCATAACTGGAATTAAAAAAACTAAGAAAAGCAAAGTCAGCAGAGAGGTTAATTCCATGTCACTAGTTATTACAAAAATTGCATGAAAAATGCTCGGGCCTACTCTGTCCTGAAACATACACACACTGATCAGCGTTAACAACAATATAAAAAGCTTGTAAAATCATAAACAGGAAGGAAATGTTAGAAATATATACACAGGTGAATAACTATGAAACATGTGTAGTGAAAATAAGGAAACAAGACGTAAAAACTGTACAGCAACAAGGAAAACGAAACCTCAGCGTACAGGGGCCCTCTGCACAGCCTCGGTCAACAGGCTATCAATCCAAAATTATGTTCACGCAATCATGTAGAAACAGAGTCTTCTTTATATATCAAAACAGAGGAATAATCCTCTCGTTAACACAATGGAACTAGTGTCACGGCACAGTAACTTTAACAACAAAATTACATTAACAAGAACTAACTACTATGCGTATAGAAACGCATTATTTATAACAAAAACTTTATAACTGTTTTCCTGTGAAACTACGTCAACAGAAGACACGTAAAAGACAGTGTCCATGGATTTAGCATAATGGTTGCCGAGACTATTAAATCTATCAACTGTGGCTGTTGGATTCGCATCGTGGGGCAGTCTACAGCTGTCAACATGTCCCCAGGGATCTAGGAACAGCCACGAATCGTTCACGTGCTTGAAAACAGAGTCCTATTGCTGTAGGATTGTTCTGTTTGACCACCGCTTTACCACCATTGACCACGGCTTTCTTTGATGAATCCGGCTGAACCAATAGGACCTGATCCATGTCTAGGTCATTGACCTCCCCACGTGTCCTGTTTTTCCTGATGACACTTGCAACCTGGAGTTTAACAAAAATAGCTGCGGAAAGTTGAATCAGCTGTGGAAAGTGGCTGCATTCCTCGGCTAATGAGAAAAATCTAAGTCAAACAACAAACACAAAAACATAGTTAGAAAACCACTTAAATGCTCTTTTAGAATCAATATGCAATGATTTCTGATAGCTTATGGAGTACATTAGGCGTCACGGCTAAACATGAGCGTGGCAGTTGACTGTCTCACTACTGTGTTCAACTGGTGTACTCCTCTTCTGGCCAACATGAAGAGCCAGCTCACTTCTATCTGGAGGGGACAGACCAAGAACTTTGGATATGGGACTATCTTGTGTAATTTCTTTTTTGAGAAGGTTCCCGCACTCCGCCCCAGGGCAGTAGTTTCCATCAGCACCCCACGCGATCCACGCATGGGCCGGTGGGCTGATCTGATGAAACGTCTGGGGGGTGGGGAGGTCCAAAGGACTGCCTTCGACGATGACTTCTTCACCTGGTGGGATCAATAGATCATCGCTATGGATGACTACCCCTATGCTGGGCTGGATTTCCGAGGAGATCCTGATCTAGCGTTACCACCGAATGTAGCATGGGGCGAGATTGGTAAGATTTTTGATTTTATGATTTTTTTTGGATTTTTCAAATATAATGATGAATTTTGAAAAATGTTTTTGGATGAGATTCAAATGACTGATATGATGATCATGTTCCAGATGTTGGGCCAGTACGACCAGATGGGTTCCCGCGGCATGGACGGCGCGGCTGAGGAGCCGAAGAGGCGGCTGCTAATACAGAACGGACTCTAAACAACGTCCAGCGACACTTGGCGAGAGTGAGCTACTGAGTACCAATGGCCGTTATAGAGGACCTTCCTGAGGATATGCAGCGTCATGTGGTTGGCATGCCACGTGACTGGGTTCGCACTTTTCGGCATGTGGCCACTGCGATAGTTGCATACTTAGACGCTCATCCTGAGCCGAGGCATTAGATATGCCGGACATGACTATGGGCATTTGAGTCCCAATTTTGTATATTTTTGGACACACATATATACACTCGAGACGCTTTACGATATATATATATATATATACAGTTTGACTTTTTGATGCTTGATTTTATTATGATGAATGATTGATGTGCCAGTCTAATGCCTGATTAGCGATAGAATCAACTAACCAACTATGAGATCTTGGAATGTGCAAATAATTAATATAAGTAAATGATCTTTGCAACAACCTCACCCTTAAATACTGGCGATATAAAGATGGATCACGTACCCGATAAATGTTATTTAATTGAGACACTATCAATTGAGAATCAAGATACACTACCAACGAGTCGATCCCATAAGAGATTGCCTCGGATAATAAATTAATAACGGCAGTATATTTGGCCATATTATTTGAAGCAGGACCGATACACACGCCTCTTGATGCCATCAATTGACCAGTTGGATAATAGAGTACCCAAGTTGCGGAAGTGAGATTCCGAGTGTGCCGACTAGCACCATCGGCGAACCCAAAATAGACCAAGTCATCCATCAACACCTGCCACAGCAGACCAAAAAGTGCTAATATCAGAAAACTCTCGACGATATATGTACAAATATACATAAAGTACAAAGAAGCCATTGCCTGGCCAAAACTAAGCAAAGTACTTCTTTAGGTAGAGCCCGTCAGGGGGCTCCGCCAACTTACTCCTAGGGATGTTTATAGGTATGATGATCGAACCAATCAATATACTTCCTTCAGCAAATGAATGTGTTGGAGCCAAAGAGACCGTACAAACATCGCTAGTTGAACTGGAGGACTAAGATTCGACTTCATGCACAGGGGAATGAAAGTGTAGCCGACGATGTAAATCTTCCAAAGGTCGATCTACAGCCGTCATTGCTTCGAATATCGCTTCGTCTGATGGAAAAACAATATCCGAGCAATCCGATGCAGAGGTGGAATCAAGGGTCCGAAAATGAGCCACATCACCATCTATCTCCTTCCCAGAGGAAGAAGTAGAATGGTTATCTACAGAGTTATCGATAGATTCACATCTAAGCTCTACTGTAGATATAAGAGATTCTATTCCACCCACCTTGTCGTCACCTGATGTGGTCACAGATGAAGCTAAGGTTCCAGGTTTCGAAGAATAAGGAGTTTGAACAACCTCTCTCTGTAAAGGGTCCCTGGAGGATGAAATTCTATCTATCCCAGTTGTAGGAGGGGGAAGATTAAATGTACCCATCAATGAAGAGTACATCCCGACTCCTAGACTCTCAGTAGGCAGACGGGGGTTACCCACTAAAGGAACAGTAGAGTCAGAGCTTGCTTGAGGATCGACTGGACAATAGTCCAATTGATCAACCTTAACGATTTTCCCCTCATGAGGAAAGCAAATGACATGAAACAGAGTCGAAACAACGGCGTCCATTTCGTATACCCAGTTCCTTCCTAATAGGAGATTATAGTCTAGGTTAGCATCTATGACCTCTACTTCAATATTAACGACCTTTCCTCCAACACATATAGGAAAGGCCGGGATAATCCCGTACGGCCTATGAGAATGACCATCAAATGCTGTCAATAGGGTGGGTGAAGGAACAACCGACGGTGATCCAATGGCCTTCCAGCATGACATAGACATGACACACGTGGAAGCTCCCTCATCTACAACCGTCCGAAAAATATTCGTTTTCTGGTAGGTAGACTTTATCTGGAAAGCCATGTGATGAGGAAGTCTCTTTTTGACATTATTCATATCAAAAGTGAGAGCTAAGGAATTACTTGGATCTACTGCCCCCATTGTCGATAGCAAGGCACTTCGTTGAGCAGGACATGACTGGAGAACCTCTAACGCAGACATAGCACATGGACTCTGAGCCAGATCCTCAACAATGGAGTAATTCTGGGCTGCCCTAATATTAGGGTTGACAGTCGCGCGTTTAGCAGAACCTTTCGGTATCTGAGGTATAGTCTCGACAGAAGGTCGCTCAATATGAAGCGGGTTGTTAGTTTCGGGAACTGATTTACCCTTGGAAGTTTCACCTTCACCATAATCGCGTGACCGTGTGGTCACATTAGCGTGAGCACCCATCATGAAAACGTTTGATGACTTGTCCCCTTCCTGGTTGCCCCCTGCAGAGGTTCCAGGGTTTGAACTCGCGCCAGCAAGAAGT
This sequence comes from Pinus tabuliformis, assembly GCA_031772625.1. Classification (NCBI taxonomy): domain Eukaryota; kingdom Viridiplantae; phylum Streptophyta; class Pinopsida; order Pinales; family Pinaceae; genus Pinus; species Pinus tabuliformis. Next base: position 865,840,114 of record CM062816.1, read on the forward strand.
TGTTGCCCTTGGGGAAACGGGTTAGTTAACACAACTTGAGAACTAGAAGTCCCTTGCTGTCCTAACAAGCGCTGAGCGTCTTCAATCTTAGGGCAGAGATGAGTTAAGTGGTCTCCACTGCACAACTTGCATGGAAACTTGACTTTCTTTCTCGGCTCATTTCTACCACCACCAGCATTGTTGCCGGATTTATTTGCATCAGGCTTCCCATCCTGGTTCTTTTTCTTACCTCGTCCTTTCTTTTTCCCATTGGAATTTTGATTTCCTTTGGGGTTATCAGATTGGACGGCATTAATTGAAGAAGTTTGGGAAGTCGGGGGATTAGACGATGTGACTTGGTTGTTAGAAGCAGTTTGTAAGGACAACTGCTGCAATTGATTCAACAAGTTCACGATAGTTGTGTCTACCGACCGGATGATACCATCCGCGTGCGGACCTGGCTTCGACTTAGCTACGTCAACCTTAGACCCAGGAGCATCTGGCAAATATTTTTGTAGGATCCTAGATTGAGAGTAGATCAATTCTAATTGCTGGGCCCTAAAAATGGCTTGCTCCTCAGAATAGACCCCAGACATGGAGACATCCTTGGAGATCTCGGGTTGTAAAGATTTCAAAAACCACTCGAGACGATACTCTGGAGGGATTTCGACTTTAATGAGCCTCTTTCTCTGTCTCCATTCCTGAATATGGTCAGAAATGTGGGTTGCCTTATCCTGACGAAAAGTGGCCAGAAGTTCAGTTCCGGCATCATAGCGGATAGGCAACTGGAAATGATTTAAGAAAATATTGGCTAAGTCAGCGAAAGATGTAAAGTTGCCCCCTGGCAACTCTATATACCATTTGGCCACATTTCCAGTCAAGGTGCACTGAAATAGTCTCAACCTAATCGAGTCGTCGATAAGGGAGTTAGATGAGCACTACAAATGGAATGTGGTTACATGGTCACCTGGGTCTTCACCACTCTTCCCTTCGAACTTTGGAATGTCCAAAGGGAGTTTGGTTGGGACCGGAGGCCAGGCCGGATTGTACTTGATTGGGTCATTTGTTAACTTACTGAGATCTGGCAAGTTCAACATTGCCAGAAACGGAAGCCTAGGAGGATCTTGGGGATTCCACCTAGACTGGGCAGAACTCCCAAAGTTCTGAAAAGATTGTCTTGGAATTTGGGAGGCACCAGGCTGCCCGAAGTAACCAGTAGAACCGGCTGAACCAAAAGGTAAGCCTTGTGATCTAGCAAAATTCAGAGTTTGACCAACTCCAGCCGTATAGCCTCCATAACCAGCAAAGTTTCCTCCTAAAGGATTGTAAGGAGTTGATAACCCCTGATAAGGATTCCAAGCCGAAGCTAGGGGAGGAATACTTTGAAACAAACTAACCGTGGAGTACGGCCTATTCCCTTGTTGGCCGAAAAACGGATTCCCAGTTCCCACGCTACTAACCCCAGGGTTATTCCAACCTTGGAAAGTATTGCTGCTTTGTCCTACAGAAGAAAAAGGCATGGACCTTATCGTCGGGTTGGAATGTGGTATATGACCACTTTCGAAAGGAAAACCCTGGAATGAAGCCGATTCGCCCATCATGGACGTAGCGGCACTAAATGGAACCAATGGAATACCTTGTGAGTGGGTGCCAAATGGGAAGAATCCAGTACCAAAAGCATTGGTTTGGGCATTTCCACTCATGGACGGAATGGAGGTAGGCCCAACTAAAGATGTGCTAGCAAAAGATCCAAACAAGGAAGCAGAGGAGATGGAAATCGTTCCTCCTCCTTGCACCGATGTTGGAATTTGCATAGTCGTAGCACTTGTAGAAGCCATGCTTCCAGTAGTGGTCATCGATGGTAAGCACGTAGCGTAACCTGGACTTGATGGTCTATGCGTTGGAGTCCCAACGTATTGCAATACGTCTGGATGACTAGATGGCAGTGGAGAATCTGAGAGTTCTTCTACCTCTATTTCAGAGCCGCTAATGAATCTGAGAGTTCTTCTACCTCTATGCTATTCTCTGCTTGAAAGAGAACTCGAGAAAGGACTGGAGTGTCCCTCTCTTGTTCAGAAGTGCCAAGCCTTGCTTGGCCACTAATGCCCCCGAGAGGAGGATCAATCCCCGATGCGTCAACAGCTATGGGACGAAACCCACCAGTAGTATTACCTCTGCGCCTTCTAGGAGAAGGCTCTAAACTTGGTGGTGAAAGACCACGAAGTCTTCGATACCGTCTAGGAGATCGATCAGCCACTATGAATTTTTTGTTATGATCTAACTAAAGACTCAAAAAATTGAAAGCTAGGCCAACTAAGAGCACAGAGCACACACTATAAAGTCCCTAAAGATACAGCCAGTCAAACAACTTTCAAGTATTTCCGCTCCAGGTGATTAGGACCGGACACCAAAATACGAGAAAGTGAATTAAGGGGCCTTCCGAAGATAGTCTGGGATGATGAGGGCCCAGTCCTATTAGCGAAGGTATCAGAGGAAGTTACGCTGACCTCCTAACAACAGCCTGCGCTGATGCAAGACCAAAAGCTTCGCAAGGGTGCCCTCCAGTAGTACTGTCGAGAGTGATGCAACGTCAACCTCAGGTGCCACGGGATTCCCCTCCACAACCACCTGTGTAGATCCCTAGGAGTAGCAACTATGGATACCAACTCGTCGCAGAAGCCAGGCGGAATAGTCGTGAGGTAAGTTCGGACAAGTAGGAGAGGGGGTATCTCTCTTCCTTGTCTTCGCAGACCCTTGTGCTTAACTCCCAGATCCGGAGCTTTCCTGGTCTTCCTAACACTATTGGATTTTCTCTCATTATTCAGACTCCTACGTTTGACGTTTATATGGCCTTGGAGAGTTAACTCTCCACTCGCCTAATCCAAGGCCCTAAAATCCTAAACTTGTTGGTGTAACTAACTAAAACAAAAAGTTCTAGTGAATTTTAGTTAGCGCTTGATTTTAAATTAGGCTGTTATTTAAGTCACAAGGTAACAGAAGTGAAACTAGTGGTGTTTTTGACGCAAAAGAAATTAATAAAAACTTAACTACATGCACATGCACTTTTTCGTTTTCCGATGAAGAGCAATTTCTATAGGGTTCAGAGGAACTTCTAATAAAACAAAATTTCTTTTCTTTTCGTTAATTCACGCTTCACACTCACAAAAGCTAACAAAGCTATGTATGCCTAAAAAGATATGCAAATCTATCCTAATGCAACAAATATATGCGGATGCAAGATTTTAAAACTACTCTAAAAACAAAAAATGAAAGTTGCTTGCTTATCAATCTTTATCTTGCCACTTAAAATGTCTAGATGGAATATGAGATGCTACAATTCATTTCGTCTAAACACTAAAAACAAGTTCTAAGACAAACATAAAGCACTTTCACTCACTAAAAGGAAACCAAATGAAAACCAAGTTCAAGAAAGCAAAACTAAGATTTTCACAAAGATTTTCTTCAAAAGCAACAACAAAAAGAGTCTCTTCAAAAAATGCTCTCAACAACACTGAAACTTGTGATTGAAGAATAGGCAATCAAACACTTTTGTGAATCGACACCACTCAATGGATGAAAACTCAACAAAAATAAATGTGTTTAAAATTGTTCTTAACAATCAAAAGCAGCAATGAAAGCTTTGGCAATGAAAACCAAAGAGATCAAAAAGACAAATTCCAAGAAAGTGTCAAACAACAACTTTCATGAAACAAAGAAATGAATGGTCACAAAAAGCGATTTTTGTCAAGCAAACAAGAAGTCACCAAAAGCAAGGTTAACACAAAGATTGAGATCAATCTTCCTACCCTGATGAATCAGAGCAGCCAAGATTCCTAGCAAGAAATCTTGCGTGCTTTAGCAAAAAACGATGACACTTGCAATCAACGAAAAACAAGGCCAATACTCCTTATAATCAGAGAGAATTCGGAACAAGATGCTTGCTGTAAAAACAAAGACTGATACTGGAAAGTGACTGTTTCAGACTAACTCAAACTACCAGACAAACCTTCAGAGACACAAAGATTTACAAATCTTGAAAATTGAAAGATATACGCGACTGTACTTATGTACAGAATGCGTGTATACGCTACTGTAACTAAGGAAACCTGCGTATACGTGGGTTCACTTAAAGAAACTTGCGTACATATGCCTCTGTAACTAAGAAAAACAACGTATATGAAAAGCTTCAAGAAAAATAAAAAACAAACTGAAGAAACTGGCAAAGCTTAAAGTTCAAGAACAGACCAGACAGTAACAGCAAGCAGACAAGGCAGCTGAGCCCTGATTGGCTTGAAAAATACCCAAACTAGGAACAACAAGAGTGTTGTCCCCAGCGGAGTCACCAATTTTGTTGGAGGGAATTGCTTCCCTAGGGCTTTTTGGGTTGAAACCCTAGAACACTGAAAGTTGTCTATTCAAAGAAACATGCATTCATACAGCCATTATGCTATTATAAGCAAATTCTATGATAAGGGTACGTACCTTTGGTCCTACGTTTGAGAAGGCCCTTAGGGTCCAAACCCTTCTTGGAGTTCCCTTCTTCTCTTTTGTCCTGCAAAACAACCAATTCAAAGAACACAACAGTATATGGACAAAAACTTATAAAGAAACCATCTTCATGTTATAAAGAAAGGTAGTTAGTTATGAAATCCAAACAACCATTTACATATGAATTCTAAACATGAATATCATTAACATAAAGAAGATTCATTTCGGGAACCAAGACATGTGTTTCTTTTATTATAGACAAATAAAGTACATAAAAAAGGAATATTTTCACCTGAGTCACCTTCAACAGGCTCCAAGCAAAGCTTCCTTCCGGATCCGTTCCAGCCTCAAGCCTCTAACAAACTCCTTCCATGACTCTCTCCATGATGTCATAAATGGTGGATGAACATCAACACACAAGGAAACAAAGGTTTCCAGTACAAAATGGGGGAAGTGTAGAAGGCACAAGGGACTTCAGACCTGGTCAAGGGAAAAATCTCAGCATAATAACCTTTCTCTCTCTTCTCTCCTCCCTTTGGCCTTCCCTTTGAGGTCTTTTTATACCTCTCCCAAAGTAGTTTTTTAGTTGGGAGTTGGTTGGGAACAGTTGGGCCACGGGCACTAACAGGTGATCAACAGGTAAAACCCGCGATTTTCGCCCGAAAATGAGGAATTTTATATTTTTTTAAGTGTTTTAATACATACACGTGGGTTGGGTATACACAGACCCGCATATACACGCGTTTAACTCAGGGCAATGTCGTGTATAAGGGATAAAACACTGTTTTTTAAATTTTTGGACCAGGTCTGGAAGGAGGGGTTGCCCTAGGTCATGAGTATAGCATCACAAACCATAGGAGTGAGATTTGGAGCTATAACACCCATGCAACCAAAACTTTGATCACCCTCCTTTCATTTCATGTGTTCTGAGACCTCTGCCAATACATCCAGCCTTCTTTTCTTCTTTCTTGGGACCATTGTCATCCTCGGCTTCCTCATTAGACACATGAATTTGAGGTTGATGAGAGCCCTGCTCAACCTCCTGTTCTTTTTCTTTAATTTTCTATTTTACTTCTGCCATAGCCCAAGATGCAACATGGTGTTGTCGTGAATAATCTTATCTAACCTGCCCTATTCCTTCAATGCTTCATTTTCTCTTTTGATGTGTCTATTTAAGACCTCCATCTCAAAAACTTCCTGTTTTAGTGATTGGATTTGAGCTTCTTGAGCTGTATTAGACTAGGCAGATGAAGTGCCTAGATCTGTGGCCGTTTTCTCCAAGGACTCTATATAATCATACATTTCTTACTAGTTCGGGTCTATCTCAGGTGTAGTCTTTCTTGGGCCGACCCCAAAATCCTGTTGAGAAGGACTGATTTCAAAATCTGGCCGAGAAGGACTATTTTCAAAATCTGGCTAAGGAATAGGAGTATCGTGTGGGCCACGGCCAGGAGGAATTGAACAACAGCTAAGAACTCTTTTTCAGTCACAGTATAGTTCAACTCAGTGGGAGTTAAATTTTTACTTGTATAGTAAATGGCATAAGGAACTAAATCTTTTTGACCCAACACAGCTCCTAAAGCTGTATCTGAAGCATCTGTAGAAATATGGAAAGGAAGTTTCCAATTTGGTCCTCTCAAGATAGGTGCTTCAGATATTCTTGTTTTCAAAGTTTCAACTGTTGATTGGCAATCAGGATCCCATTTGAATTCACAGTCTTTTGTAAGCAGTTTGAAGAGTGGAAATGTTATTTGGTGAAGTTTTCTATAAATCTTCTATAATATCCAGTAAATCCTAGAAAACTCCTAACATCTTTTTGACAATTTGGAATAGGTAACTTGGAGATGACTTCAACTTTTGATCTATCAACTTTAATCCCATGCCCTAAAATATGATGTCCTAAAACAATACCTTCAGTAAACATCATAAAGCATTTTCATGGCTTAATGAAAGGTTTGTTTCTTTACATCTTATAAGGACTTTTTCAAAATTTTCTAGTGCCTCTTCAAACGAATCACCATAAACTGTAAAATCATCCATATAAACCTCTACACAATCATGGATTAGATCAAAAAAAATTCCTAGAACTGCTCTTTGGAATGTTGTGGGTGCATTACATAATCCAAAAGGAAGCACTCGATAAGAAAAATTTCCCCATGGACAGGTAAATGTGGTCTTATCCTGATCTCGGGTGCTACCTGAATTTGATTATAACCACTAAAACCATCCAGAAATGAAAAGTACTTTTTGCCTGCTAATGTATCTAATACTTGATCAATAAAGGGCAAGGGAAACTGATCCTTCAAAGTTTCTTTGTTCAATTCCTTGTAATCAATGCATACCCTCCATTTACCATTCTTTTTAGGTACTATAACCAAAGGAGAAACCCATCGGCTATCTGAAATTGGATAAATGAAGTTTAAATTGAGTAGTTTTTGGAGCTCTTCTTTCTCTATCTCCCTAAGATTTGGATTCATGCTTCTCTGAGGTTGTCTAATTGGTCTATTGTTTTCCTCGATATAGATACGATGGATGCAAGTCTTAGGGTCAATACCTTTCATATCAATATACTCCCATGCAAAGGCAATAGAATGTTTTTGCAAGATTTTGGTTATCTCTTTCTGTTGTGATTTTTCCAAATTTTTGTTGATATTCAATGTTTTACCTGGGAGAATCTCAATGGTAGAACTACCAAACTCCTCCATAGAGTAAAGAGACATTTGTCTTGATGATAAATACTCAATATCAGAATCTAATTGAAATTGTGTGTGGTCATATTCTGAAGGTGTTTAAAAATTTTCTAATGTGTTCAGAATTTTACTATCTTCACTAATTTCAGAAATGGTAAAGACAGGTTGTATATTGTCCTCATCATCGACCCATTCATTGTCTCCTACTTTTGTAAATGCTTTTGCTGGAGGATGCAAATTGAATTTCTTTGTCGAACTACCATAAAAAATGTACATATTTCCAAATCTACAACTAATGAAAGCATCAGCTGTGGCTAGCCAAGGTCTTTCTAAGATAAGTGGGTGCCCTCCTAAATTACTCTTAGGAGTCAAAATCATGAAATCTATTGGATATTCCCAAGAATCTAAGGAGACTGAAATATCTTCTAATACACCATTTGGTTTGATTATTGATCTATCTACAAGTTGCAGTAAGGTGGGTGTAAAAAGAAGATTAGGAAGTTTAAGCTATTCCATAGTCTATCTACTCATAATGTTGATAGCAGCCCCTAAGTCAATCAAAGTATTTGGAATTTCTATCCCATTTATATGTGTCTTGACAATTGGACTACCTGGATCTACATATTTCTGCATGGTAATTTTTCCCATCATAATATCTGCAATTTTTCCTACGAGGTAGATTCTTCTTGTATCTCTTGGTTTCCTTCCTGGTCTTTTGAGACTCAACTCCTTTATTGTTTTTGCTAGAATTGGAATCTCTCTAATGGCTTGTAGCAAGGGAATCTTGATACAGACATTGTTTAACTCATCTAGAAAATCATAGTCAAGCAACAAGATTTGTTTTTCTACCTCTTTGTCAATTTGTAATCTTTCAGGGAAAGGAGGTGTAGATGAAGATGCAGGTTGCTCAACTGTAGGAGTTGTGGGGGTTGATTCTTTGTCTTTTTCTTTTTGAATGTTTGGGTTTTGAAGAGATGCTTCCTCAGACCCTTTATTGGCTTTCAGAGAATCCTCCTCAGAGGTATCTTGCTTTTGAACATCTATAGAAGGTTTTTCTAAAACTCTACCAGACCTGAGTTGTACATCATTGAGAGGAACAATCATATAGTTAAGAAATTGTTGTCCTCCTACCATGTAAGCATTCTGAGGATTTTTGCTATTGGGATTTGGCAATGGCTGGGTTGGTAGTTGATTTGTCTTTTGTTGAAATGGAAGCAAGAGTTGAGAATTTGGATTTTGTTGAGAAAGTTGTTGTTGTGGAAATGGTAGTGAAAGTTGTGGGTTTTGATTTGGAATTTATGGATTTTGTTGATTTTGAAAAGATGGAGGATATTGATAAAATTGAGCAAATCTCCCATAAGGATTTTACATCCCTTGTGCCCATGATTGGTATGGATTTTGAGATTGGGGCCAAGGTTGTTGCCAAGAATTCCAATTTGGTGGGAGCTGAAAGTTCATAGGACTGTTAAATCCTTGATTTTGTGGCCCCTGCCATGGTCTTCTTGAAACAAAAAAAAGGGATTCTACTGAATTTGGATCTTCCTGAAAGACAACTTTGAGCCCAAGAATTGAAGGACAATCCTTGGTCTCATGGCTTTCTGAGCAAATCGCACACGTTTCTACAACTTTTGCATCCAAGGGACATTCCCTTAAAGCATGTTTCTTTCTACATTTTGGACAAAAGATGGCTAAGGCTTCGACTTCTGCTTTCTGTTTGTTTTGTATTTTAAGGGTGTCTATCTGTTCACTAAGGCTCCCTAGAATATCAGTTTTGAACTCATCAAGCATATTGCCAATCTCTGCCCTACTTACTGATCCAGTTGCAAATTTGTTTGCTCTAAGAAGAGAAGGATCTCTAGGCCCTTTTCCAGTTTTAGATTTTCCTCTTGAGAGAAGGACACATAGTTCTGCTATGTCATGGAGTGGAAGTTGAGAAATATCTCCCTTCCCCATCATGTTTAAAATATCTATCCATTCATCTCTAATGGCTTTCAATAGAAGGGCTTTCAAGGTTTCCTCATCTAAATTACTCATTTTTGCTCTCTTTAAGTTGTATTGAAATCTTTCAAGTAAATCGTCCAAGTTTTCATCTTCTTTTTGCATCATCTTGAATACCTCATCCTTATGATTGGTGGGCATACAATAATTCAAGTATCTATCCAAAAATGTTTGTTTCATATCATTCCAAGTCCTAATAGATTGAGTGACTAATCCCATGAACCATTTCAAAGCAGCTCCTTTCAATGTTGAAGGAAACAGTTTGAGTTTTTGAGAGTCTTCCATATAGTCATAGGTTTGGCACAAGACTTCAAACTCAAATAGAAATGTTTCAGGATCCTCACTTCGCAACCCATAAAAGTTTGGGAGGACAGATGGTGAAATTTTTTTCATTATTGTATGGGTTTCCTCATCGGCTATAGGGAATCCAAATGAGTTATCTCCATCCCTATTTCCCCCATTGTTACCTCTACCTCCTCCATTGTTTCCTCCTCCTCTGCCTCTACCCCTACCCCCTCCTCCAAACCCATCCATTACTTCCTCTGTCATGATATTTTCCTCAGAGTTCTCAGAGTCCTCTGGTTCTTCTATTAATGGCGAACGAGGAAGAATTTCTCCCTCCCCTTCTTCAGGTGATTCTACTTCTTTGATTACAATATGTTCCCCTGTAGAAGTGAAGAAAGGTTCTTCTCCTAGGTCAGATTTAATGGATAGAGTGGGAGAGTCTCCTAATTCGGTTGCTGCCCCTTGAATTCCAGGAATCCTAAGGTTAGGAGTGTGAGTCGGAGATGATGGAGGTGTATCTTGTCTATGCCTTGAAGTAGCTGGAGTTGTGAAAATCTAACTTTTGGCCCTAGCTATAGACCTTCCCCTAGAATCTCTTGCTCTATGCATGTCATTTTTTTATTTTTTATTTTTTCAAGTCGGGCATTCTCTTTCTGATCTTCCAGGTCACACTAGGTGCAAGAAGAGAGCATAATCAAGAAATTACTAAACTAACAATTCTCTTTTCTGATCCTCCAGATCACACTAGGTGCAAGAGGAGAGCATACTTCAAGAAGTTATCAATTTTTCCCTTCTTTTTTTTGAAGAGATTGGCTACCTAGTTACACTTCCTCAACAACGACGCCAAAATGTTTGGTCAATTTAGTGTGTCCTAAATTGCTACATTAACTATCAATCCAGGAGTCGTAAACTGATGAAGTGTGGCGCACTATATGTGCAAGACAACATCTTTCTTACCTTTTTTTCGTTTTCAATTTTTATTTTGTTTTGCCGGTTTTTATCTTCGTTTATCTCCTAATGTGAATGGAAATCATATTCCTGAGTTTTAAGAATACTCTAGAAGGCAAGTATGGATATAGATTTTAAGGCAATTATGTCCTCTATAATGATTTCCAGAACTTAACACTTCAGAGGGTCTTAGAACATACTAGTGATGAAATTAATTCTTGAACAAGAATGAAAATGTGCTGCTATTCAAATCGAGCAAGTAATGAACTACTGATCATGAAACCATTATCTCTGCTACTGTCTAACTACAGAAAATGAATTAAGCTACTTGTTGGCTAGTTGAATTGTTTATTGATTAACAATCAAGTACCACATTAAATTGTCAACCTGGGAAAGTCTTTTATTTCAAAGGCTACCGCGTATTGTATGTACTTAACTCTAAAAGCATTAAAAAGCTGTAGTATACATAATTCTCACGTTATGTTATAACAGTGTACTGTAAAGATAAAATGAAAGCAGTTAATTTAAGATTACAAATCTGAAAAGAAAAGTGATGGATGCTCTGTTAGCAGAGGATCAGGACCCTATCCTCCAGGTAAGGACGTTCAGCACCTGCCCCTGTAACCAGATTGCTAACACACACTGCAACTCTAATTCACCGGTGAAATATCCTTTTACAACTTCAAGCAATTAACAGAACAGAGTACTAGCAAAAAGGAAATCATCAGAGGTAATGCTACAGAATCCAAAACAGAGTATCAGCAAAAAGAAATTACCAAACACACTTACACACTTGACAGGAAAGTAAATGGGTGAATCTTGTGAGGAAGGTGGGCCCGGTCCCTCTCACAAGATTCCCCAGAACACAAATGCTAGATTAGGTGCTCAGAACAGTCTTCTATTCATCTGCCAAAAGATCGAGTTACAATAAAAGTTCAGACTTTGCTGTTGTCTTTCAAAATTCCCCTTACAAAACTTATTTTTCTCCCCCCTTCTCTAATGTAGATGTCTCCTCTTTATAGAGGAGACATCTATTACAATAGATTGCCATAGTTCATTCAGTTAAACCTTTCTGTCAAAAATAAGAAATCCATCCTTGTTACAGGATGTTGTTACAACAATGTGACAGTGTATTCTTTCTTGGGTCTCTTACTGTTACACAGCTGGTAACCGAACTTCGAACGTCTTCTTGGAATCCTCGCGCTATCCTTTGTCGCTTCCCCATGGTTGCTAATTTAGTAAACCCGTGCTGTTCCTGATATTTTAGCAACTGTAACTGTGTTTTACCCTTTTTGGACAGTTGCTGATCATGCTGCGTCAGCGTGGAATTCTGGCGATCTTCTGATAGTTGCCGTTTGTTATTTCCGGTATTGTTGCAAGATAACATTTCCTGTTTTAGATAGTTGTTGCTGGCTGTAGCAACTGCGTAGTTGTTGTTTCTGGTGTTGCAGCAACTGCGTAGTTGTTGTTTCTGGTGTTACAACAACTGCGTAGTTGCTGTTTTTGGTGTTACAGCAACTATGAATTATAATTCCTGCAGACTTTAGACAGTTCAACGGTTACTTGGCAACTTAGTTAGCTTTTCCAAAGATAAATATAAAGATAACATGAATATGTAATGAACAATTAAACATATAGATATGCGGAGAGTTACTTCATACCTTGGGGTGATTAAGTCATTATGTAATCAAAGCTTTCAACTTATGAACTGAAAAAGGATAATATTATGGCAAAAATATAAGGTCAAAAATGGTCAATTCTGAGTCCTAACATCCCCCCCAACTGAAGAGATTGCATGTCCTCATGCAATGCTTACTCTGAGTCTGAGTCGGAGTACTGGGATGAACAATGTAAATTACTGAGACAATAGTTATAGGGAGTGGCATCAAAGTTATCTCTGAATCCACAGACAGTCTGTATTTGCCTCCATGCTGCTGCTTCTTCCTTTTTGGATAATCCAAACTGGCCCTTGTATTGTTCACCAGATAACCATAGAAGTGGAAATTTAAATCTGTAGCCAATCCAATTTTCAGCACAGTGTTGCATGCATCTAACATAGTAAGGTACCCTTGAGAGTGCTGCCTGTAAATTAGGTGGATTATAAGGGTGATATTCCTGCCTCTCCTTGGGGCAGTTTTCCCAGAATAAATTATTAGCCTTAATAGCCAAGGGTGCTTTGGTTTTCACATAATGTTGGCAATCTCGCAGGACCACTGCTTGTAGTTGCCTGACGTGATCCTTCATTTCAGGGTCACTTATCATTCTTTGATGCTGTGCAATGAAGGTGGCTGCGTTCTGAGGTTCAGCCCTAATCCACAGAAGGCAATTCTGTTCATTATGTTGAGCTGAGGTAAAGGCGTTTTTCCATGTAAGTTGGTTGGCTAAAAAGGAAATGAAAGCTCTGAGCTGTATGTCGCCAACAACAGGTAGCATATTCATGTTTCTCTCTTCGGACATGGCTTCATTATGGAGATAAAGCTCGCATAACAGATTTTGATCATTTTTAGGTGCCTCTGCAAAGGTTTGCATAAATTGTTCTGATGTAACCACCTGATGAGGTCTACCTTCTCTAACTGCCTTTATCTGTAAGAATGTCAGTCGTTCCCTCAAAAATGTTGCATAATTGAAAGAGGGTTTCCTTGTGGCAAGTGTTCTTTGGAATAACTCAAACATCTGGGACAATCTGGCTTTTAGTTCCTTAATTTCTTTGTACTGAGCTCTACACTGCTCAAGTGCTTCCCAGTTCTTATATGCATAATTGAACCAGATCCCTTTTTGCTATTGGAATGCTTTGCCTTGTGACAGCTCATATTCTCTCCACCATTTTCCTTTTAATTCTTGAAAACTATCTGTTTCTGTGCATGCATCACTAACAGAGGGAAGTTCTGTTTGTGTAAAGGCATCAACAAGGATAATCTGCTCTGTGATAATTGGAGTAGGCCGGAATGATCCAATGTCTTCCTTTCCATTTCCAGCTACTGTTTCTTCTTCTTGTTCTATATTCTGTACTGATTCCTGTGTATCTGCTTCCTCTTCTTGTTCCATGGCAATTTGGGTAGGCCGGGGTGAGTCTATGCCTTTTTCCTCATTTCCTCCTGTTTCCTGTGTAACTGCTTCCTCTTCTCGTTCCATGGCAATTTGAATAGGCCTGGGTGAGTCTATGTTTTCTTCATTTCCTCCTGTAACTATTTCTTCCTCTCGTTCCATGGCAATTTGAGTAGGCCTGGGTGAGTCTATGCCTTTTTCTTCATTTCCTGATTCCTGTGTAACTGCTTCCTCCTCTTGTTCCATAGCAATTTGAGTAGGCCGGGGTGAGTCTATGTTTTCTTCATTTCCTCCTGTAACTATTTCTTCCTCTCGTTCCATGGCAATTTGAGTAGGCCTGGGTGAGTCTATGTCTTTTTCTTCATTTCCTGATTCCTGTGTAACTGCTTCCTCCTCTTGTTCCATGGCAATTTGGGTAGGCCGTGGTGAGTCTATATTTTCCTCTTCTTTATTCCCTATTACTTCCTGCATAGTTTCTGGAGAACTTGCTGGTTCTTGTGTTTCAACAAGTTCTTCTATTTGCTCCTGTGCAGTTTCTGGAGAACTTACTGGTTCTTGTGTTTCAGCAAGTTCTTCTGTTTGCTCCTATGCAGTTTCTGGAGAACCTACTGGTTCTTGTGTGACAGCAGGTTCTTCTGTCTGCTCCTGCACCTTTTCTGGAGAGCCTACTGGTTCTTGTGTGACAGCAGGTTCTTTTGTCTACTCCTGCACCTTTTCTGGAGAGCCTACTGGTTCTTGTGTGACAGCAGGTTCTTTTGTCTGAGCAGAGGGTTGTGGTGTTTCCATCTATGTAACAACAGGTTCTTTTGTTTCAACCACAACAGCAGGGACTTCATTCATTGGTTCTGCCACTACCTTGTATCCTGCTTGAGTATATATCTCACCACAATTGGCACACACATATTCATTGTCCTTACTCTTCTCTGCTGCAGATGCTACTCGTGCTAAAATATGCAGGCTAAATTCATTTTGATAGGCTTCCTTGACCCTTATTATTTCCTCCTGGTAGTCCTGAATTTGAGCTTTTAGAAATTCAATTTCTTCCTGCAGGGCAGATATGGTAGGCTGAGCTTGTGGAACTGTAGATTCCAGTGGGGGCAGAGGTTGTGTTTCATCATTTTGATCACTTATATCCTCGACAGGTGGTTCTTGTGTGTCACCTAGGGTAGTGGATGTTTCTTGTGTTGCAGCTTCTTGGCCAATATTACCTTGGGTGTCAGCAGCTGGTTCTTGTGTAACAGCTGCCTTAAAAGATGATGTCGCGACACTGTGAACACTCTGCATCTCAGCCTCCGAGGGTGAGGGAGAGGAGTTTCCAAGGCTGGTGGGAATGCGGGTTTTTAACGTGATGGGTGGTGAGCTAGGGAGGGTGTGGCTAGGAGATTCAGCTATTACAGACGACCGAGTCCTTTGCTTGGGTAGAGAAGCAGGGAATTCAGACATTTTTCTTTTCAGGCTGGCTTTCTTTAAGATAGGGACAGTGGCCGAAATAGCAGCTGCTTTAGTCGAAGCCCTAGTTCTTCTTCTTTTTGGTGGGGTTTCAATTTTCCTCTGCATTTTTCGTTTGAGCAGGGTAATAGGGATGTTATCATCAGAGTCATCGGTAGAAATACCAAGTATGGGAATAGATGGATTGGTTTTATTGGGGGATGGAGTTGTTTCCGTGGGTATTTCTACTGGTGATTGTTCATTTTCAGCAACTTGTGGGGATGTTTGCTGGGGGACTTCTTTGGACATTTGTTCTGGAATGTCGTCTGCTTGCTGAGGGATTTCTTCGGGTATTTGCTCAGGGATGTCCTCTGTTTGCTGAGGGATTTCTACATCTGGCTGAGGTATGTCTTCAGCTTGGTGAAGAATTTCCTCTTCCTGATGAGGAATTTCCTGTTCCGACTGTGGAATTTCTGCCTCTTGATGGGGATTAATGGGGGGTGGAGGGTTATTTAAGGCGAGGCCTCTATTTATCAGCAATTGAGCTAAACGGTGGTGTTTCAAGGAAAGAAGCGGACGCTTTGCGTTGACAGTGTAATGTGACATGTTTTTAAAACATCCCAATAAATAATATGGCATATTTATCAACTGACCATTCCTCAAATGATTCAACAAGACGAAATCGTGCTGGTAAATTACCTGGTACCGGCCTTCTCACGTCAGGTATTGCTTCACAAATTCAGCAACTTTCGGCCACAGTTGAGGCAATGACTGAAGTGCTACGCCTCTGCCCTTGGTTTCTACCTTCTCGCCCGGTTGAAGAAAGTCTTGCTGCGCATTAAGGATCAAGTGCTTCCTACTGAACCACCGTATGCCATTAGCTGGTAGCCCGGTAACTTGGGCTATGACTTCCTCCGTGACTGGAATTTGAACTCCTTGAACGACAGAAAATCCTTCTGTTAAATTGCATGCAAACTCGAGGACTTGCTGCACGTCGAAGTCTGGAAGTCTCCTGAAATAATCTAGCCATCCCGCTTGCAGAAAGATTTGATAAACCTCGGGATAGAGCTCAAGAAGTGCTGTTGTGCCAGGTTCATATGTGATGAGATTTCCTCCCATAGCTGCTGTTTCAGTGAAATTCTCAGTTCAGAGCCGAGCTTCCGAGTTCAGTTCAGAGTAAACGTTGCAAATGGTAACATGCCGTGATGGAATGACTTTTACGTATTACCGGGAGAGTTAAGGGCGGCGGCAGTTGGCGTAGTATGCAATTATGAGAGCGCTTTGGTAATCCCCCCCTATGCGTAAGTGATATGATTGGAAGTACAATTATTCGGTAGTCCTATCATCATCTCCGCATTAACTATTATTTAATGTCCATACATAATCATGCGTACCTTTATGTTTTACCTTTTTGATTGCTGCGTCGAAAAGTCTTGTCTTATCTTTTGCTGGATCATAATGATTACAGCGGGTCTAAGAGCATGAGAATACCAGCGTTTTTTAATAATAATGACAGGAAGTGATAGTGGAGTATTGTAATCATCACACGAAATGGTTTATTTTATAAAGAATTCGTTTCTTGGGGGCTGAAGTGGAGAGACTGGTACTTTTATAAATGAGAGAATTGCTGAAAAAGGTATTACGGGATCGGGAAGTGGTGTTGCAGCAATGTGGTTGGTGTTGCAGCCACTGGAAGTGATGTTACATCAACGGGAAAAGATGTTGTAGTAACGGAAAAAGGTGTTGCAGCAACGGAATTGGTGTTGCAGCAACAGGAATTGGTGTTGCAGCAACGGGAAATGGTGTTGCAGCAACAGGAAATGGTGTTGCAGCAACAGAGCTTCCAAGTCCGCAAAGTGATTCCTTTGAAGCTTTTGTTCTCAGCTTTTTTTTTCCACAGCTCAAATCTGCAAAATACTGAAATGTAATATAGCAACCTTTGGCAGGGATTATTAGTTAAAGAAAAAAAGAATATCTAATCTAAAAAAATGCATAAATAAACAGAAATTTAAGTGCTTTGAGGGACAACAAGTTCCCCTGGAAAAGAATACTGTTTAATTGCCATGCAAGTGGCTTTAAAATCTTCTTTAGAAACAGGCCTCTGATATAAACGGAGTCGATAGCCATTCACTAGTAGTGGTGTTCTGCTTCCATCAATTGTTAAAAGTCTAACTGTCCCATTTGGAAAAATAGCATCCACTTCATAAGGCCCTAACCACCTTGTTCTTAACTTACCTTGGAAGTTCTCGAAACGGGAATCATAAAGTAGAGCCCAGTTACCTTTCTGGAACTGCTTTTGCTTGATGGTTCTGTCATGCCACCTGCTTCTTTGTTGCTGTATCATGGTTGTCTGATGGATGGCATCCAGTCTTTTCTCGTCCAATTCTTGAAGTTGCTGCAACCTGGCTGTCTATGCCTCAGTCAAATCAAGGTTAACAGCTAAAGCAGTTCTTAAAGTTTTGATCTCAAACTCTACAGGGAAAATAGCGTTCTTTCCAAAAACTAATTCATAGGGTGAAAAGCCCGTAGTATTCCTCCAAGTAGTTCTATAGGCCCATAATGCCTCGGGCAACCTTTGAAACCAGTCCCTTCTATTCTCCTTTATTGTTTTTGTCAAAATGGCTTCTATGACTTTATTGGTGCTTTCTACCTGCCCATTTGCTTGGGGGTGATATGGTGTAGTCATTTTGTGCTTAATATGATATTTCTGAAGCGTATTTTTGAAGCCATGAGAGTTGAAAGGAGGTCCTCCATCAGTGACTAATTCTCTGGGCAATCCAAATCTAACAAAGATTTCTTCAAATAAAAATGTTAGTACTGCTTCTTCATTAGCTTTAAGGAGTGCCTTAGCTTCTACCCATTTAGTCATATAATCTGTGCATACTAATATGTACACTCTTTGATTGGATGGAGGATTAATGGGACCTATAAAATCTAATGCCCATTTCTCAAAAGGTTCAAGAATTACCTGGGGATTGAGTGGCATTTCATCCCTGTGATTAGGCTGGCCCATTCTTTGACAGCTATCACAAGCCTTCACATATTTTCTAGCATCTTTGAAGAGTGATGGCCAATAATAACCCATTCTGAGTACCTTGTGTGCTGTTCTTTTATCTGCAAAATGTCCTCCACAAGGGCCATCATGACAAGCTTTTAGTACATCATAAATTTCATCTTCACCAATGCACCTTCGGATTTCCTGATCAATTCCTGTATGGAAAAGACACCCGCTTATCCAACTGTACCTAGCACTTTGCTGGATGATCTTTCTTCTTTCCTTGTGTGATAGGTGTGATGGTAATTTTCCTGCAACTAGATAATTGGCAATGTCTGCATACCAAGGTGAGTGAGCAGATACTGCAAATAGATACTCATCAGGAAAAGAATCATCTACTGGAGCATTTTCATCAGTTTTTAATCGAGAAAGGAAATCAGCTACTACATTTTCTTTTCCTGGCCTATCTATAATTGTGATGTCAGATTCTTGTAGTAATAATAACCATCTGGTGACTCATGCATTTGTAACTGATTTATTCATTAAATACTTAATGGCCGAGTGATTAGTATGCACAAAAGTAGTGTAGCCAGTAATATAATGTCGAAATTTATTGATAGCATAAATAACTGCTAGGAATTCCTTCTCAGTGACTGTGTAATTCAGTTCAGCTGGTGTCATATTCTTACTGATAAAATAAATGGCATAGGGAAGGCTATTTTCTTCCTGACCCAAGACAGCTCCAATTGCAGTGTCTGAGGCATCAGATGATATATGAAAGGGTAGTGCCCAATCAGGTCCTCTCAAAATGGGAGCTGCAGACAACTGATGTTTGAGTTCATTAAATGCTTTTTCACAATCATCAGTCCACTTAAATTCAGCATTCTTTGTTAATAATACAAATAGAGGAGAAGCTATTTTGGAAAAATTCTTAATAAATCTTCTATAGTATCCAGCACGTCCTAAAAAGCTTCTTACATCAGTTTGTGTTTTGGGGATAGGGAGAGTCTGAATTACCTGTATTTTTGCTGGATCGACTTGAATTCCTAGGAATGAGATGAAGTGACCCAATACAATACCTTGATTCATCATCATATAACACTTTTCAGTGCTTAAAGCAAGGTGTGCTTCTATACATCGCTTGAGTACTTTTTCAAGATTTTGCAGTGCGTCCTCAAAAGTCACTCCATAAGGAGTAAAGTCATCCATAAATATTTCTAATGAATCATTTAACATATCAGAAAAGATCCCTATCACTGCTCTTTGAAATGTTGCTGGAGCATTACATAGCCCAAATGGAAGTACCCTATAAGCAAAGGTCCCCCATGGGCTAGTAAACGTGGTCTTGTCCTGGTCTTGGGGTGCAATCTTAATCTGATTATATCCACTGAACCCGTCCAAGAATGAAAAGAATTTCTTACCTGCCAAATTATCCAATACCTGATCAATGAATGGTAAAGGGAAATGGTCTTTCTGGGTGGCTTTATTCAGTGCTCTGTAATCCACACATACTCTCCATTTGCCATTTTTCTTGGGTACAATTACAAGTGGGGAAACCCACTCACTATCAGATATAGGGTATATAAATCCTGCATTCAAGAGTTTTTGAAGTTCCTCCTTCACAATTTCCCTTAGGTTGGGATTCATTCGCCGCTGGGGTTGACAGACTGGCCGGGATCCCTCTTTAATATAAATCCGGTGAGTGCATAGCTCAGGGGAGATCCCTTTCATGTCTGTATAGTCCCATGCAAATGCTTCTTTATTTTCCTAGAGTAACTTTATTAATTGCTGTTTTTCGTTATCAGTTAAATTAGGATTTATATTTAATGTTTTTCCAGGCTCAATTTCTATTGTTGTACTTTTGGAGGGGTTGCCTACTGTTGTCTGAAATAAACTTTTATCTTTCAAGTTCTGCTGAGATTCAAATTCTAAGATTGCAATGAAGTGATTATACATTTCTGGGCTGACCGAAGAAGGTTCAGAAATGAAGCTGCTGATTAATTCATCTTCGGTAGAGTCTTTGAAAGTTAAGGCTTGTCTGATAGTCAATATAGGTTGGGTTTCCTCATCCTCATAATCTACCCATACAGAATTATCATTATTAATCATGGGTGTAGCATGAGGATAAAGGGTAAGCTGTTTAGTTTCCTATCCATTAGAGATGGTCATTGATCCTGATCTACAGCTAATGAAAGCATCTGCTGTAGCCAGCCAAGGTCTTCCTAGAATCAGCGGATGACCCCCCAACTTTGTTTTAGTTTGTAACACCACAAAGTCAGCTGGGTAATTCCAGGATTCTACAGAAATTATTAAATCTTCAATGACCCCTTCTGGTTTAATTTTAGAGCGATCAGCCAATTCTAGGATGGTTGGAGTTTCCCTAATAAAGTTTTTTAACTGAAGCAATTGTGCTGTTTCAAGTGTCATAATATTTATTGCAGCACCTAAATCTACTAGAACTTTAGAGACAAAAGTTTTTCCAACCTAGACTGTTACTGTAGGGTGACCAAGGTCACCATACTTCACAAGATGATCTTTTTCTGTCATTAAAGCAGTTAGTTCTCCCATCACATGAACTGTGAGGGGGTCTTTAGCTTTTCTTCCAGGTTTTTTTATGCAAATATCTCTAACAGTCCTAGCATAAATGGGAACATCTCTTAATGCTTGCAATAATGGAATTTTAACATATAAATTCTGTAGTTCACCTAAAAGGTTAAAAGCAAGTTGCTCCAGTGTTTTAGTGAGAGCCAAACGTTCAGGAAATGGCAGATCTGTTGTTTGATCATTGTTGTTAGATGCTGATTCCACTGTTTCAGCATTATTGTTAGCTGGTTTTTCTTTTGTAACTTCCTCTTTATCAGAGTCAGTAATGTCATCAATGATTGGTTCAACAATTCTCCCTGAGCGAAGGTGGATATCGTTACATTGCATGGGGGAGACAGGCTGATTTTGAATATCAATTGCTTGCAAGGCTTTATTATTATTTGGGTTGGGGTTGGGTTGCACAGGCAGCTGCGGTCTAATTGCCTGGTTATTTGGAGGAGTATTGGATGGTAAGGAAAGAGACTGTTGATGTTGAGGAAATGGCATCTGTTGGGCTGCCCAGTTTGGATTCCATTGATTAAAATACGGTTGCTGGGGAGCCCAAGGATTCCATATGGTAGGATCAGGAAAAGGAAGATTTGGTTGCTGCATAGGTGGAAAATTCATTGTGTTAAAGGGTGGGTACTGCATTTGGTTCATGGGTGGGTAATTTGTTTGAAAAGGAGAGTGATTATTCCAACGACTAAATGCTGTGTTAGAATTCATACCTTGTCTTTGTGGCCATTTCCTCCTCTGTGTCATCAGGTACACTGCTTCAGCCTCTTCTTCAGTTGACTGCAATGCTGCTTTAATTCCAGGCAGAGAGGGGCAATGCTGGGTCTCATGGTCCTTTTCGCAGATCGTGCAGATTGGTACCTTATCTAATGGGCATTCCCTGAGTGGGTGTTTTTCTCTGCATTTGGAACAAAAAATAGCTAGGGCAGCTTCTGCTTCTGCCTGTTTCTTCTTTACCTGCAGGGCATCAATTTGTGAAGCAAAGGAGCTTAACATCTCAGTTTTAAATTCTTCTAACAAATTACCTATTTCAGCTCTTGTTGCTCCTCCACTTGCTGACTTCTGGACTCTTGAATATACATTGTCCCTGCTTTTTGATCTGCTCACTGCTCCTCTTGAACATCTCATGCAAAGGTTGACAATTTCATCAAATGGCTCTTTAGAAATGTCCCCTTTTCCTAACATATTCAACATGTCCAAGCAGTCATCTCGTACCCCTTTCAGCAATATTGTTTTCAGAATATCTTTATTCATGTTAGGGTGGTCAGACCGCTGTAGATTATACTGCAGTCTTTCCACAAAGTCTTCCAGATTCTCGTCCTCCTTCTGAACCATTTTAAACAATTCTTCTTTCCTTTCTCTTGTCCGACAGTAATCCTGATATTTGGCCAGAAAGCTTTCTTTCATCTGATCCCAGGTAGTGATTGCCTGAGCTCCTAAGCTCATAAACCACCTTAACGCATTCCCTTTCAGTGTTGCTGGAAACAGTTTTAGTTTCTGATTAGGGCTTACGTAATCATAACTTCTACATAGTATATCGAATTCAAAGAGGAATTCATCCGGGTCTTCAGAGGATAACCCATGAAAATTGGGTAATGCTGAGAGTGGAATGTTTTTCATGGGGGTTGCTCCTCTTGGGAGCTCCCTAATAGGGAACTCCAGGGTAGAGAGTGAATTTTCCCCTCTCCCTTCTATTCTGTTATCCTCCATTGGTCTTTTTCCTTAATCACTTGCTTTATCTTCTGTATCTTCTGTTTCTTCAGGTTCTTCTACCGGTTCCTCAGTGTATTCTGGTACTTCCAGCTTCCTTTCAGGTCCCAGTACTTCCTTCGTCTGTCGATCTGTTTGTGAGGAATACTGGATCTGAGGTCTCCGGGAACTTGTCCTCTGTGATGTTTCGGCCTTTGAGATGATTTCGTCAATAAAGGTTTTTCTTCCTCCTCCGCCTTTGCCGCCTGTGAAATTAGGTTTCCTGCGTCCTCTCATGCACCTGTTATTCTTACAAAGAAATCATTAATGCTTTTAGAAATCTCTAGTCGCCTTCCCCGGCAACGGCGCCAAAATGTTGGCTAGTTGAATTGTTTATTGATTAACAATCAAGTACCACATTAAATTGTCAACCTGGGAAAGTCTTTTATTTCAAAGGCTACCGCGTACTATATGTACTTAACTCTAAAAGCATTAAAAAGTTGTAGTATACATAATTCTCACGTTATGTTATAACAGTGTACTGTAAAGATAAAATGAAAGCAGTTAATTTAAGATTACAAATCTGAAAAGAAAAGTGATGGATGCTCTGTTAGCAGAGGATCAGGACCCTATCCTCCAGGTAAGGACGTTCAGCACCTGCCCCTGTAACCAGATTGCTAACACACACTGCAACTCTAATTCACCGGTGAAATATCCTTTTACAACTTCAAGTAATTAACAGAACAGAGTACTAGCAAAAAGGAAATCATCAGAGGTAATGCTACAGAATCCAAAACAGAGTACCAGCAAAAAGAAATTACCAAACACACTTACACACTTGACAGGAAAGTAAATGGGTGAATCTTGTGAGGAAGGTGGGCCCGGTCCCTCTCACAAGATTCCCCAGAACACAAATGCTAGATTAGGTGCTCAGAACAGTCTTCTATTCATCTGCCAAAAGATCGAGTTACAATAAAAGTTCAGACTTTGCTGTTGTCTTTCAAAATTCCCCTTACAAAACTTATTTTTCTCCCCCCTTCTCTAATGTAGATGTCTCCTCTTTATAGAGGAGACATCTATTACAATAGATTGCCATAGTTCATTCAGTTAAACCTTTCTGTCAAAAATAAGAAATCCATCCTTGTTACAGGATGCTGTTACAACAGTGTGACAGTGTATTCTTTCTTGGGTCTCTTACTGTTACACAGCTGGTAACCGAACTTCGACCGTCTTCTTGGAATCCTCGCGCTATCCTTTGCCGCTTCCCCATGGTTGCTGATTTAGTAAACCCATGCTGTTCCTGATATTTTAGCAACTGTAACTGTGTTTTACCCTTTTTGGACAGTTGCTGATCATGCTGCGTCAGCGTGGAATTCTGGCGATCTTCTGATAGTTTCCGTTTGTTATTTCCGGTATTGTTGCAAGATAACATTTCCTGTTTTAGATAGTTGCTGTTGCTGGCTGTAGCAACTGCGTAGTTGCTGTTTCTGGTGTTGCAGCAACTGCGTAGTTGCTGTTTCTGGTGTTACAGCAACTGCGTAGTTGCTGTTTTTGGTGTTACAACAACTATGAATTATAATTCCTGCAGACTTTAGACAGTTCAACGGTTACTTGGCAACTTAGTTAGCTTTTCCAAAGATAAATACAAAGATAACATGAATATGTAATGAACAATTAAACATATAGATATGTAGAGAGTTACTTCATACCTTGGGGTGATTAAGTCATTATGTAATCAAAGCTTTCAACTTATGAACTGAAAAAGGATAATATTATGGCAAAAATATAAGGTCAAAAATGGTCAATTCTGAGTCCTAACACTACTGCACTCAAATAAATCAAAAATTACATTATAGTAAAAGTAAAATCAATTCACATCTTTCATAATCCGATTCCTCGCCAGTTAGTCTAAGCTATGGCTTTCAGAGATAATCGTCAATGATATGAGCAAGTTGATGTCTAATTGCAGAAAAGTAAAACTAAAATCAATTCACATCATTCATAATCCGATTCCTCGCCAGTTAGTCTAAGCTATGGCTTTCGAAGATAATGATATGAGCAAGTTGATGTCTAATTGCAGAAAAGTAAAAATAAAATCAATTCACATCATTCATAATCTGATTCCTCACTAGTTAGTCTAAGTTATGGCTTTCGGAGATAATCATCAATGATATGAGCAAGTTGATGTCTAATTGCAGAAAAGTAAAACTAAAATCAATTCACATCATTCATAATCTGATTCCTCACCAGTTATTCTAAGCTATGGCTTTCGGAGATAATCGTCAATGATATAAGCAAGTTGATATCTAATTGCAAAAAAGTAAAACTAAAATCAAATCACATCAATCATGGCCTGGTTCGGAGATAACATCAATGACATGAACAATCTGATATCTAAACTAACTACTAAAGCAATTGAACAAGACTAGTATCAAAGCATAAATGGAATTAAAAAAACTAAGAAAAGCAAAGTCAGCAGAGAGGTTAATTCCATGTCACTAGTTATTACAAAAATTGCATGAAAAATGCCCGGGCCTACTCTGTCTTGAAACATACACACACTGATCAGCGTTAATAGCAATATACAAAGCTTGTAAAATCATAAACAAGAAGGAAATGTTAGAAATATATACACAGGTGAATAACTATGAAACATGTGTAGTGAAAATAAGGAAACAAGACGTAAAAACTGTACAGCAACAAGAAAAACAAAACCTCAGTGTACAGGGGCCCTCTGCACAGCCTCGGTCAACAGGCTATCAATCCAAAATTATGTTCACGCAATCATGTAGAAACAGAGTCTTCTTTATATATCAAAACAGAGGAATAATCCTCTCATTAACACAATGGAACTAGTGTCAGAGCACAGTAACCTTAACAACAAAATTACATTAACAAGAACTAACTACTATGCGTATAGAAACGCGTTATTTATAACAAAAACTTTATAATTGTTTTCCTGTGAAACTACGTCAACAGAAGACACGTAAAAGACAGCATCCATGGATTTAGCATAATGGTTGCCAAGGCTATTAAATCTATCAACTGTGGCTATTGGATTCGCATCGTGGGGCAGTCTACAACTGTCAGTATGTCCCCAGGGATCTAGGAATAGCCACGAATCCTTCACGTGCTTGAAAACGGAGTCCTGTTGCTGTAGGATTCTTCTGTTTGACCACCATTGACCACGGCTTTCTTTGATGAATCCGGCTGAACCAATAGGACCTAATCCATGTCCAGGTCATTCCTGACCTGCCCACATGTCCTGTTTTGCCTGATGACACTTGCAACCTGGAGTTTAACAAAAATAGCTGCGGAAAGTTGAATCAGTTGCAGAAAGTGGCTGCATTCCGCAACTAATGAGCAAAATCTAAGTCAAACAGCAAACACAAAAACATAGTTAGAAAACCACTTAAATGCTCTTTTAGAATCAATATGCAATGATTTCTAATAGCTTATGGAGTACTGGTGAGGGAAAAAAGTCTGGAAAAATGTGTAGGAGAGCTGTAATTTCAAAGCTCAACAACCCCTACTAGCTATGACAGGCATTTCATCAAACATATCATTGACATGTAACCTACAAGTGTAAAACACAAAGTTAAGTGTAGGGATATCTTAATTATCTGAGAATCACCATCAACCATTTTTCCCTCATGTCATTTGCTACATTATCATCTATTAGGTCATAGACACATTATCCATTCATGTACAAGTAAATACATGTTGAAATCCATACTTAGTTGTGGTCATAAAATATACCTATAACCAGCATAATAGGGACATAATTACCAATAAAATCATAGCCATATAAACCATATATAATCCATCTTACTGCTCATAAAAATACAAGGAGATATCACCTTTCATTGATGATACAAAATCCAAACTTGGGATGGTACTTCCACATTCCACCCAACCGTAGAATGGCTGAGCCAAATCTCTCTTTAGCCATTCATCCCATCCCATATTCCAAGCATGAATGTGGGATCTCATAGAATACATCAATCAAAAATCATCCATGGCTTCCAGAGGCTATCCCCCTCAACCCATCAAACAATTATTCCACCTCATGGTTGCACATCACAAAACCAACATCAAATCGGTCTTTATCCCACCCTTCCAAGGTTCCAGAGCATTTATCCAACCAAGACTCCAGGACTAGTTACTAACTCAACCCACAAATTTTACTTAGCTCCAGAGCGTTTGTCCAACCAAGGCTCCAAGGTTATTAACTCAACCCACGAAGGGATCCAGAGCGTTTGTCCAACCAAGGCTCCAAGACTAGTAATTCAACCCACCAAGGGTTCCAGAGCGTTTTTCCAACTAAGGCTCCAAGACTAATAACTCAACCCAAGCTAAGGAAACATGAGAACGAACCAAAAACAAACAATGAAAGTAAACCCAAAATCACCATGGCTATCTAGGAAATGGCAAGGCTAGGAAATCCACTGTCGATCCAGGTAATCCTCCATGCCAATGACAGAGCACAACCAAGAAACCAGATGCATATACCATGCATGCCAAAACTAGTGAAGGAACCATACATGCAACTTAGTACTTACAAGAAAATTTGATGTAGTTATTGATGTCGATGCCTTCTTGTGCTTTCCTGCTCTTCCTTTCCCTTCTTGCTCAAAAAATCCATGTATGCCACACCCTCCAAGAGTGCTCCAAGAAAACTCTAAGTATCCAATAGTATGAGAGAGAGAGAGAGAATGAGAGAGATTTCCAACACTGAACTGACAAAATTTTACATTGACCAGCTTGCCAACTGATCCTCAGAAGCTTTTGTATTAATGAGGCCTCTATTTTCTACATTTTCCATTATTTTCCTTCAATTTCCTCCTCACATGCAACCTATGACCTTTCACCTTCCTTTTCTCCGAATTTCCATTATTTTCATAAATAGATGTGCCAAAATACCCTTTTTCCTCTTTAATGCCTTAGCCATTACCTTTGCCAAATTTCTTAGCCATAAACAACCAAATGAACACCCAACAGGATGTCCTACCCACCATTCATCTTGGAATATGTGTCCCATCGTCTGTGGTATTTATATATTTTTACATGGAATTTTCACCAGGGTTGTTACACCCATCAATCGTGGCCTTATATATTTTTAAATGGAGTTTTAACCAGGATTGTTACAAAACCCTCCCCCTTGAGGGAACTCCATCCTCGGTGTTGACCCCTATAACCAACAAGACTACTGAAAACAAAACATGTTGCCCATGAAGCTTTATAACACAGCTCATTGCAATATCTACAATGACCACTACTGAAACATGAAAATCATACCATTTATTGGAGCTTTATATCATAGTTCATTACAGTATTTACAATAACCACATATACACATATGCATTTGCTTCAACCAAAAAATAACCATACTGTCTGTGGAGCTTTCTAAATCCAGCTTGATACAATATTTACAATAATACACATATATACACATATGCACATTTTCTCAATCAGAAAATAAAAGGATCTGATGCATGCATCCACAACAAGGGAATCCGGAGGTTCACACCTCCACCCTCAAAGTAATGCCAGGATTCACATCCTTCCAAGGAAGTCTATAATCCACTACAAAGTCAAATATGCATCCAATGTCCAGTGCTACAATCCAACGCCACTTGTCCTCTCAGTGAACATTTATCGTCTCATTGTTCTAGGGCACACTCCCAATGTGCATCTGATTCCATCTGGCAATGCTAATGACAAAAAAAAATCCATCCTCGATCTTCCCTTCTCTTCTACACAATCCCTCGGGAAATTCGGTCAACCCCTTTCGTGTAGTCACTCACCTTCCAAGTTCTGATGGCACCCCCATCTCGGGCAGTCCATCCCTTGGCAAAGATTCCTCATATCGGAAGATACAAAAACCAAGGCATATCCCTGCCTCGAATCATCATACCGTTCATAGCATGCTCATGGAAATCAATGGAAACTATTGGGTACCAATGTCCCACAATGAACCTACTCCTAAAGTTCTTTACAAACATATTGTTGCATTCTCCAATTCCTTTTGTTGATGCTGTTAATTCTTGTAGTCAATTTCAACCACTCAACTGGACATGTTCATGCATTCCTGTTCCAAGCACATAATTTCCATTAGATTCAAAATAAATTGAAATAACTTCAAATCTTACCTCATTGGTAGCTCGTTAACAAGGTACACTTGCAATTATGTTCGCTTCCTGTCACAACAAGTCAAACTAGCATCTTGACCAAATCGTCATGTATAAACATATCACATCATGTTAGCGCAAAACACAACTATCATAAACCAGAATCATAAATCACATGCATAATAAAACTAAAATAAAATATTTATACTTATCCTTTAATCAATCCTTAGCTTCTACCTTTATCCTTATTTCGTACGCACTCTGTATCGATTTCCGCACCTAACAAACACCCAGTGCCTTCTCAACCATGTGCACATACACATAGTGTGCATCACACCCATAGCACCACACACAACATACAACATTGTGAAATACATGCATCTACACCCAGTGTACAACACAACACAATACATACTCCTACGTCCAATGTATGACACAACACAATACATACTTCTATGTCCGTTGTACGACACAACACAACACGTATACGTACACAATGTAAATCACAAGATGTACATCTACACACAACGTGCAACACCTCAAAATGCATACACATACACTCGATATAAATCACAACTCGTACATCTATACCCGATGTACAATGCCACACAAGACATGTACCTACACCTGGCATACAACACAACAAAATACATATACTACACAAAGTACAACACAAGGAATACATGTGTCACGATATCATGACTACACAATGCACTACATAATACTGCATGCCCGCAACACATCATGTATGATATGCACACAATACCACACGTACACCAGTACCATATGTACAACATGTACACATTACCACCTGTACACTGCACCACCTACACAACGTGTGCATAGCATCACATGTAGCACCACTTGCACAACGTGTACACAATGTCACATGTACACTACACCACCTATACAATGTGTACACAATACCACATGTACACAGTACCACATGCACAACATGTACACGACACTACATGTACACAATGCCACATGCACAACATGTACACAACACTACCTGCACACAGCGCCACTTGTACAACATGTACACAACACTACATGCACACAACACCACTTGTACAATCATGCACACAACACCATATGTACCTAGCAACACATGTACAACATTCATGCAACACCACAGGTACATAGCACTACATATCCAACATGTACATAGCATCATTTGTACATGACACTGCATATACAACCTGTACATAGCACCATCTATACCCAACGCTACATATGCAATATTCACACAACACTATTTGTACCATCTTGTACATAACATTGCATAAACAACATGTACACACTTATATGCACAACACCTCTTGCACACAACAATGCATATGCAACATGTACAACATATACACAACAATAGTACCACACATCCAAAACCACACTGTCTTTACCAAGCAAGCTTGCTTCCATATTCTTCCCATGCCTGTCCTAGCATGTTGCAGACCACACTACTTTCATTTTGTTGATGTATTTGTTGGTATAACTTGTCCATAACATAAACATAGGCATAATACAAGCATACAATATCAATTCATACCCACATGATATTGACCTCATATATTTGTCATGATTATTCCTCCCACTTGATTCCTCATAGACCAAGAACATCTCCATGTCATTCATCTGCGTAAGCAATCATTCTTCCACAAGAATGATTCCTAACGACCCGCTCAGAAAATAACATGCATACACACATATATATACATATACATGTTAGCGTTAATAATCATGATCATAACATAATTACTAGATATCAAGGTCAAGGTTAAGAGAATTTCCTTTATTCATGCACAACATTGAGAGCAATAGTTCCCAACATAGCCAAGGCATATGACGCCTCAAGTCCATTCATCTTACCTTTCTTGATTACCATTCTCATGAATGTGTTGCCATCGTCCATTTACACTAATGGACCCAACCAATCCAACTAGTTGTCCTACACTTACCTTTTGATGCGCTTACTCATGCATCGAGCTTCATTCTTGTCTTACATTACCTGTTAGGCTTCATTTAGCTCTCCCTGAGCTTCATTAACTTTCCTCTTTTCCAAACCAATTCCCAAGAATCAAAACATAAAAGTATGCCAAGAAACAAACAAGAAGAAAACCATGGAAAACCACAACAATACGACACCATAAACAAAGTGGCATGATCATGCACTAGACATAAAAAAAATTCAAATCAAGCACAAGAAAATCACAAAGGCAAAAAGCATAAGACTAATAATAGACACCATGACTCAATTCCCATGGTTCCCAATGCTTCCAAGGAAATCTCAACCTGAGCCTCCTTCAAGATCTCATGGCAGTTTCTTTGCCATGCAATCCCCTGCATCATACCGCCATAAACACATAACTGTGAATGCATAAATAAATATAACCATACTCCAGATACCTTAGCTTGTTGTGCCAAGCATGTTGCCTTGTAGCTGAACAAATCCATGCCATCTCTCAAGGGACTCCAATTCCCTTGACATATCCTCTTGTAACTAGAGACTAGCTAATATACCTGTCAAGTACATGTTCATGAGTATAGCATATATCCTCATAATGTTAGATAAAGTCAAGGTTAAGAAGACTTCCTGTATGCAAAGTACTCATTCATTTGGAATTAGGGTTTACAAACATAACCAAAGGAGTTCTTGCCCAATTCCTTTCTTCTACCATTTTACTCTTTTACAATTGAGTCTTATTATGTACTATCACATCACCCAACTATTAGTTATATAAACACATAAACTATTACCTTGCCACGCTAATAGCAAGCATGTTCCCTGCAACTACTCACACATGTCAACCACATGTTCCAAATATCAAAACAATCATATCTATCAATTTGAAATCAACTTTTACAAATAATCATGTCATAACCCATAGTCAACTCATAGTCATTAGACATAATGCTACAACTGTCAACTACATTCAAGTACATATCAACTATCTCAACACATATGTGTTAGTACAATCATCTTGAAACAAGATCATTTGAACACATACTCATATTATGAAATTCATCTAACATACAACCAACTTGCAAACTTACCATGTTAAATAAATCAACTAGGTGACATAATAGACACCAAACACTCAAACACTCAATATACGACATAATCAAACAGTCAAGCACCAAGTATATGACATAAGAAAACTTATACCTTAATGTATCTCAGGGGAGGCTATCTTGTCTGCACAATCAATCTAGTTAACATGATATAACTTCTCAACACATTAGATTAAACATACATAAGATCATGATATCCATAATAGTCACTAAAACTCATAAACAATTATCATTCATACATAATAATCACATCTACACAATCAGTCTATATTGGTATGACATAATATCACAACATATTAACTCATACCTGAATGTCATAACCCTAACCATTTGCATAATCCAATCCAACTTAGTATGATACATATAACATCAAGATCTTAATGTAATAACCCTAATCACCAAGTTACTAGCATATAACAACAATAAGCTATATATCATGCTCATCAACAACATATAACCTGATAATCAAGCTAATTATCATAAAACATCAATATAAATGCATACAACCACATGTTACTATCATTCTTGATTATCCAATGCATGTGCTTATGACTATACTAATCAACTATCATCTATCATGTATGTAACCATAACATCGAAAGACATGTACATAAACCTAATTTATATAAACCTAATGCATATAACAACCCATAACTTACTTACCTGCATGCCCAACATGCAAACTTGTATGACGATATGCTCTTATCCCAAAGTCTAATGTTGCAACCTCATTATGATGATCTACATCTCTTGCTCTATCTCAGCTAACACATTAGCATCATGATGACCTAAATTGCATACCATGACTTCACAAGGCATATTTGACCTACATTACACGCATAACTATAACCAAGATCATACATGCATAACAATTTCATATAGACATATAACACATGAGTACAAAACCATATACACATCATTCTAGCTAGAGTCCAGTCATCAATGCATGACCATATCAACTACACAAACCATGACCTCATATATGAAAACAACAACCACATCACATGCACTTGAGAATATGTGAACAATTATGTTCATAACAAATGATACAACCATACACTCATGACAGTGTACTCCACGACAACACCTTCAATCTTCACATGGAAACATCACTACAACCATGCTCAACACCATGCAAATGCAACAAGCACATGGACTACAAGCATAAGCAACAAATATTCAATCGACATGAATGCATGACCAACACACCACCCATCCAGTCCGAGGGGTGAACCATGATTTGATATCACTCTGTAACACCCTCCTCCCACATCTACCCAGGCAACCGGCCAGCCGGGGTAAACATGTGACGAGAGGCCACTATGATATGATTTGACCTCCTAAGTCATGTTAAGGAAGTGGAAATGATGGAAACACACCATACAGATATTCAAGATCAGCTTCAAGACCCTCAGGAACCAATTCAACACTCTATACAGCTTTCCCTTGGGTCCCACTGAGCTTTTGGACAACTTAAGCCTCAATCACTCTCATGCTATAAGCATGACAACGTCTAGAAACCTAGAGTCACTCTCACAAGCTTTCATGCTAGCATCCGGAGACTCATTTAGTCAGTGTTATGCCAACATCCCCAAGATTTGAGCCACTTTTTCAGGCCCAGCGCCCAAGTCACTGCCCAGAATTTCATGATACCTTCATAATAGTAAAATAACATGGAAATGATAGTACTAAAGCAAATACTTGTTTAAGACCTCAATTAGACTCCTACTAGCCATGACAAGGATCTCGTCAAACATATCATGAATATGTAAACTATGGGTGTAATTAATAGATCTAAGCATAGGGGTCTCATACTTATCTAAGATTCACCATGAAGCATTGATGCCTCAACATATTAACTGCCATTCCATCCATTAGACTATAGATACATTACTCATTCATATACAAGTAAAAATATATGAGAGCCATACATGGATGTTGTAAAAAAAAAATACATAACCAACATAATAGGGACAAAAATACCCATGAAATCACAGCATGTAAACCACATATAATACAGTATAATACGCATAGAAATACAAGGGGAAATAACCTTTCATTAATGATACAATTTCCAAACCCGGGATTGGACTTCCATGTTATGTATTTGTCTTCATAGCTCCCGACAAGGTAATATTGTTCCTTGATGGTGTTTCAGAAAGAATTCCAAGTGGGTGCGGCTGAAAACAACGAGGGTTCACTCTCGTCCTTTTGTTCACGGTAGGTTTCCCACCAATCCTTGATGTGTGGGGCGGCTTTGAGAAGTGAAAAAGTAATCTTTTCCTAATTGGAAAAGTCATGAACTGAAAAATATCCTTCCAACAAATTTAACCATTTATCTACGGCGTCTACATCTATCAGGCCTCTGGATATGGCTATATTGAAGTTAACTTGTACCGTAAAAGGAGTGGCGCCTCCAGAGTGGTTGTTGGATGAAGATGCATCACCTGTGGGTAGTCGTCGAAGGATTTGGACAAAGTTATCCATCATCGCGTCCCTCTATCACTCGAAGTCTTCCTCAAG
Organism: Pinus tabuliformis; assembly: GCA_031772625.1. NCBI lineage: Eukaryota > Viridiplantae > Streptophyta > Pinopsida > Pinales > Pinaceae > Pinus > Pinus tabuliformis. Next base: position 865,873,983 of record CM062816.1, read on the forward strand.
CAATATTTTGAAAGGATGTCCTTCCCCCTCGTCTTTATTTTCTTCCGCCATGGGAGATCATCAGGTTTTTCGAGGCTGATCTCGCAATGGTTCAAGAAGATCAAGCCCTAACTCCTAATACTCTGACCTCATTGGGGACATGCAAAGAAAAACAGAGAAAGACCAAACCGCTCTGATACCACTAATCTGAACTTAAAAAGGAACGCAACAACTTAAAGTATAATCATAAACATAGAGATGCAACATAAAAACACTTCATTTCATTAATAGAAAAATATTGAACTATGCTTACAAACATAATGGAGATAAGATAGCTCGGGCAATGGTAGCTTCTATCTGAGAAGATATGTGGTGGCTACATGCCTCTTAACTATGTTACAATGAGGCTCAAGGGCCTATTTATTATTGGAAAACATGAGAAAACCCTAAACAACCAAAACCCTAACCCCAGGAGATGTAACACCAAGAATTTGTGGGCCCTGTTGGGGTTAGTTGGGTAGCCAACTTCCAGGGGTCGTAACTTGGTCATATTATCTCTATTTTGCGCATACAATACCTTGTTGGAAAGGTATTTTCAAGTGCTACAAGTTTCGTCGTAGGCCCCTAAGGGGTCAAAACTGCCCCGAAAGTTCAGGACCCGAAAATTGCTAAAAATAGTAAATGTTGAAATTAACAAGGAAACAGATGAAATTGACTCACGGGCCTAGGTGAAATAGACGGTGGCCACCAATATCCACCTAGATCATTCCTCACCCCTTGGGAAGAAATGGTCCCCATTGTGTGTAGAGCCTCCATGAGGTGAGGAAATTTTTGTTGAACCTAGTCCTTGGTGAACCACTTGCCCTCGTGAAGGAGTTGGCCTGCTTTGACAAATCGATATAATTGTATCCTCTATTGGTGAGTGTTCTTGATCTGTGTTTCCATGATTTGATCAGTTGTGGCCTGTTCCATGCAGTCCGGGTTGAGATTTGTTGCTGTGGGTTGTTCTTCAATGTCAGATATATCCAACAAAGGTGGAAAGTATGGCTGAAGGTGATATACATTGAACACTGGGTGCGGACCAAGGAACAGTGGGATGTCGAGCTTGAAGGCATTGTCATCGATGGCCTTGGTGATGGTGTATGGCCCATATCATAGAGGGAAAAGCTTGCAGTGGGGTCCAACAAGGCGCTTCTTCTGCAAATGTAGCCAATCTTTGTCGCCCACCTGGAACTTGTGCGGTACTCGATGCTAATCATAGCGTTGCTTATACTTAGCATTGGCTCTGTCCAATATAACATGGACCTATTAGCGGATGTGTTGAATGCGCTCAATGAATTTGTTATCTCTTTCAGCTTTGGACTAAACGTAAGCCGAATATACCTGAGTGGCTGCAAATGGTATGGCCACATCAATGGGGCATAATGGCTGAAATCCCAACCCTAGCTGAAAGGGGTTGTGGCCCGTTGAGCTATGGAGAGACCCGTTGTGGTTTTATTGGACACGGGGGATACTTTCATCCCACGTGCATGGATGCTTCAATTTGTACATGCGTAGAATGTGTACGATCATCTTGTTGATAACCTATATTTGGCCATAAGTTTGGGGATGGAAAGTCATGGACTTAGTAAGTTTTGTATCCAGCATCGACCAGAGACTTGACCAAAATGCACTCAGGAATCTGTTGTCCTGATCTGAGACAATGGATTGTGGGATCCCAAAGTGTACCCACACTCGCTCAAAGAAGAGCTTAGTAGTGGCCTCTGTTGTGATACTCTTCTTGCAGGCCGCCATGATGGCCATCTTAGAGAATCTGTCGACAACCACGAAAATGCAATTGTTGTTGTGCTTAGTAGAAGGAAGGCCCAACATGTAATCCATGGAGATAGATTCCCAAAGTTGGCTAGGAGTATACAAGCCTTGCTTCTTGATGGTTGGTTTGGAAATGGCATAAGTGTTGCAGGATCTAATGTACTTCCCAAAATCCTGACGAATTTTTGGCCAAAAAAAATACTTATGCAATACCACCATTGTTTTCTCTACTCCAAAATGTCTAGCGACCCAACTGTAGTGCGCCTCCCAAATCATCTCGGAATGCTCACTTGAAGGAACACAGATGTGCCCCAGGTGGCATAACAGTGCATCCTGAAGGTGAAAATTTGGAACTTTCTTCCCTTCTAGGAGTGTTTGGTATATGTTGCTAAATTCTAGATCGCTCTTGTAAAGATGCGGCCACCCCGATGTCTCATGCCCACAGGATTCAAGCAGAGTGATCAACGCCATGACCGATGGTCGGCTAAGATAATCAACGACATTATTGGTGATTCCCTTCTTATACATAATGTTCAAATGGAACTATTGCAGTTACGTGGACCATTTCTGATGGCGATCGTTCTGCAACTTCCCTTGTGTTTGTATGAACTCTAGAGGTCGGTGGTCTGTGTGGATGGATGTTTCCTTCCCTAAAATGTAATGCCTCCATTGACGAAAATCCTACACAATGGAATACATTTCTTTGTCATAAGTGGGGTACTTTCACACTGTGGAGGAAATTGTCTCACTGTGGTAAGCCACTCGATGCCCATGCTGAGTAAGAACCGCACCAACAACATATTCGAAGGCATCTGTCTCAATCTCAAATGGTTGTCACAGGTCTATTAATGTGAGAACTGGTGCAGAACAAAGGCGATTCTTGAGCTCGGAGGATGATTTTTGTTGGGTTTCCGATCAAAAAAACTTTGCTTTTGCTCCACCCTTGGTGACTTGACTTAAAGGCCAAGTGATATGAGAGAACCCCAACACGAACCTACGGTAGAAATTGGCAAGACCCAAAAAGTTGCAAAGCTCTGATAGAGTGGTTGGGGCTGGCCAATCCTGAATGACTTGTATCTTGGATGGGTCCACATGTACACCTTGCTCATTAATGATGTATCCCAGATATTGAAGTTGGGTCAGGCCAAAGGTGCATTTCTCCAAGTTAGCACACAGCTTGTGTTGTCGTAGGGTTTGAAGAACCAATTGAATATGGTGGAGGTGCTATTCCCAACTCTGGCTGAAAATCAAGATTCATATAAATACACCACCACGAATGCATTGGTGAAGGGTCAAAATATGTCTTCCATCAGTCTCATGAAGGTTGCAGGGGCTTTCGTCAATTTGAATGGCATGACCAACCATTCAAACAGGCCCTCCTTGGATTTGAAGGTAGACTTCCACACATCAGAGGGTTCGATAGGCACCTGGTGATAACCTGACTTCAAGTCAATCTTGTTGAAATATTTGGCCCCTTTGAGCTGGTCCAGAAGGTCATCAATCTGCGAGATTGGGTACCTATTCCAGACAGTGATCTTGTTCAATGCCCGATAGTCAATACAGAGCCTCTAAGTCCCATCCTTCTTCTGTACCAATACAATCGGGCTCCCACAAGGTGATGATCTTGGCTTGATGTGACATTTCTGCAATAGTTCCTGAATCTACCACTTGATCTCATCATTCTCCATAACAGAGCGTCGCTAGATCAATCCATTGGGCAGTGGTGCGCCCAGGGTCATATCAATGGAGTTCTTGACCTAACAATGCAGAGGTACCCCTATGGGTGAGGCAAAAATATCCATGTACTCCTCCACAACCTTGTCCATCTATTGTTGTTGTGTAGAGGATCCCTGCCTGGAAGCTGTGGCCACAACCTTCTTCTTTCCCCAAGGGCGAATCATAAGGAAAAAAAATTTCTTAGTCTGGGAAATGATCTCACTGCATTGCTTTGCAGTGATCAAAGAGATGGCGGTAGGCGGGGCTACCTCTAGTATCTTATACAACTTATTAGCCAAAGTAATAATCACAGAGTGAGGTATAGACTCATAGACAACATGTCACTTCCACAAGTATGGTTGTCCTAATAATACATCTCAAAATTCAAGAGGAGCAATGTCACACAGTACCTCATCCGTGAAGGGCTTGATGTTGTAGGGAAGGTGGCACTACTAGCTGATGCGAAGATCTCATCCTTGGTGAAGCCACCCGATGGTGTATGGCTATGGATGTATAGTAGACTTTAGGCTCAACCACTTCACGACCTCTGCTAAAATGAGGTTCTTTTGGCTCCCACTTTCGATAATGAACTGTTGTGAAGAACCCTTCACCCACATCTATGAGTGGAAGAGGCAGTCCCCCTCCTCTAGATCTTCAGTCTCAATCTTCTGGATCTTGGTGGTGGTCACGGTGGCACTAGGCTCCACATTAATGATTTGTTGCCCTTTGTCAGTTCCCTTGTCGGGTTTTGATTCAGAGTCGAAACCTGTGTCTAATTCGAAAGCCTTCAGCTCAATCACTAGTGACTACTTGGCCTGACACTCACTTGTATTGTGAGTGGAGCTCTTATGGAACTCACACCATTTTCATGTGTCCTTCTTCGTCTTCGTGGCATTGTTCTTTTCTTGCAGCTTCGACGGGCTGTCCTGGGTAGCCCGACCTTTGCTTGGTTATTTGTTTTGTGGTTTTGTAGGTTTTAACCCATACAGAAATTACCTACATATGAATTCTAAAAATAGAAAATAAACAATGGCAAGAGCATAGCACATAAAACAAATATACACAGATATTTTCCCCTCGATCCCAAAATTGAGACTACCAAATTGATTTTTCATTAAGTTCCTTTCAATATTACAATATATATATATATATATATATGCCGAAGCATCCATAAACCCCAATCCATTAACCTTGGATTAGAACATAATTGCAATTCCCTTGACCAGATCTACAAAATACCATGGACCAAAAACCATCGCGCCCAAAACCTGTGCGAAATCCATGCACAAAACCATAGGTAGGTCCGCCCACCTAATATATGGTCCAAAAAAATTCCCCAGGGCACTTCCCTGGACCCCATAGAGGGGGCTATCGCCCCCCTCAAACCCCCCAACAGGGGGGGCTCTAACCCTTGTCTTAACTACTGGAGCTAGTCATGGAAAGAATATACTTTTGTATACAGTCACGATACTTGAGCACCAAATGCCGCTCAGTATCCTTGATACCCAGCTTCATACAAAGGGTATGGAAAATATTTGTGAACTATAGCACATCTTGGTCACTTCCCTTTTTTAGCGTGGTCCACTTTATGTATTTGTCTTCATAGCTCCCGACAGGGTAACATTGTTCCTTGATGGCATCTTGGAGAGAATTCCAAGTGGGTGCGGTTGAAAACAGAGAGGGTTCACTCTCGTCCTTTTGTTCACAGTAGGTTTCCCAAGAATCCTTTACATGTGGGGCGGCTTTGAGAAGTGCAAAAATAATCTTTTCCTGATTGGAAAAGTCATGAATTGAAAAATATTCTTCCAATAGATTTAACCATTTGTATATGGTGTATGCATCTATCAGGCCTTCGAATATGGGAATATCAAAGTTAACTTGTATCTTAAAAGGAGTGGCGCCTCTAGAGTGGCTGCTAGATGAAGATGCATTTCCTGTGGGTAGACGTTGAAGGATCTGGGCAAAGTTATCCATCATTGCATCCCTCTTTCGCTCGAGGGCTTCCTCGAGCAATTTTTTGAAAGGATCTCCTCCCCCCTCATCTTTATTTTCTTCCACCATGGGAGGTCGTTGGGTTTTTCAAGGCTAATCTTGCAATGGTTCAACCATATCAAGCCCTAACTCCCTATACCCTGACCTCGTTGGGACATGCAAAGAAAAACAGAGAAAGAGCATACCATTATGATACCATTGATCCAAACTTAAACAAGAACGCAAAAACTTACAGATATAATGATAAACAAAGAGATGCAGTAGAAAAACACTTCATTCCATTAATAGAAAAATTATTGAACTATGCTTACAAATAGAATGGAGATAAGATAGCTCAGGCGATGATAGCTTCTGTTTGAGAATAGATGTGGCGGCTACATGCCTCTAAATTTTTTTACAATGAGGCTCAAGGGCCTATTTATTATTCGAAAGCATGAGAAAACCCTAAACAACCAAAACCCTAACCCCAGGATATGTAACATCAAGGGTTTGTGGGCCCCATTGGGGTTAGATGGGCAACCAACTTCTCAGGGTCGTAACTTGGTCATATTATCTCTGTTTAGCACGTACGTTACCTGGTTAGAAAGGTCTCGCCAAGTACTATAGGTTTTTCTGTAGGCCCCTTCCTACCACTATGGGCCTGTCACGGACCCCAAAAAAGTGTCATTTAGGGGGTCAAAACTGCTCTAGAAATTTAGGACCCGAAAAACTGCTAAAAATAGTAAATGTTGAAATGAACAAGGAAACATATGAAACTAACTGGGGGGTCTAGGTGGAATAGCAGGTGGCCACCAATATCCACCTAGATCAAACTACTACCAAAATATAAAAGACAAGAACACAAGATGTTGGCTCTCTGCGAGGGATAAACCCCTCTCTCTTAGAGAGGAAAACCCTTTCTCAAATTTCTCTTATTGAAGCTTCTATTGATAAATGTAAAACCCTAGACCATTGACAAGAATATCCTCCAAGCACAAGTCAAGTCTTTGTCCTTCTTGTTTTGTCACTTCATCTGCCTTCTTCCGGCATTTCGTCCTCCTTCTGGTACTTCGTTCTTCTTCCGACAACTAATACTAGTTCTAGATATGCTAGCTCTAGAAGAGATATTTCTCCTTTATCATAATTAGTGGACTCTTTCACATATGAGGAGTACCTTCTCTCTTTACCCAAACAAGCTCTTTCTTTGATAGAGTTGCAGGCCTGATATGACAGTAGTGCAGTCCTATTTCTTCGTACATGTGAGGGGACTCTGTAGGTGAATGTCCTCTTTCTTCTTCGCTTAAGTGTGAGGCCTTATAGACCTATTTATCAAGCCCAAACAATGAGATATGGATCACTGTAGTAGAGGGTTTCTATGACAGTAGAGAGACCCTCTATTTCTTCCCATGTGTGGTTGTAGTAGGCCTTAGAACAGTCCTTTAAGGTTCGATATTTTTTCTCCTTACTTCAATTTTTCTTCACCCTTAACTCATCCTCTTTCTCGTTGATTTCAGAGGTGATGATGCTTGTCGTTGGAGGAGTGGACAACCTTTATATATAGAGGTTTGTTCCTCCTTTAGGTTGACTTGAGGCTAACTTGTAGACTTGAGGCCGACTTATCATTTACACTTCGTATTGCTTCTTTTAGTGATGTCGTTGCTTGGAGGATACTTGTGACTTTTCTTGGAGGAATATCTTTGACTCTAATACATATATATACGTGGTGTAACATTCCCTTAAGGGTCTTCAACATTACTCTTGACTCTTTGACTTTCCTATAGCACTTTGACATGTGCTAGACCTATCTAATGAGCAAGAAACTCATTGATATAAATAACAAAAATAATATTTCTTTTCTTTTATAAACACAAAGATCAAAATTACATTTATGAAGACTGAACCTAGTTACTCTTTATTCAACACTCCCTCTTAACTAAAGAGGTATTCATAAATCATTACAAGGTGTTTGGCCATTTTTAATCTTAAAGAATTCACATAAGAGAAATTGGATTTGAAATCCATGTGTTATAGCACCATAGTAACCAACATTATTTCCATAGCAAGGCCTTGACTAATAACTTTATCTCTCATTAGATCAGATCACAATGTTGGCAAGACCAATGATTGTAGACACCTTCATCTTTGTCTTTCAAGGTACATACCCACCCGGGTGTTCACTGGGTATGACCTTCTAGGACTATTCTTATCTTGGGTTCCAGCCCTTAAATAATATCAGTCCTCTTGTCTTCTCTTATCTTGGATGCCCTACACATCCTCAAATAGCATTGAATTCCAAATTATTACCCAATCCTCCATTCTTTCTTCCAACTAGAAGACAAGAATGTTGTGTCTATCTCTCCCTCTCAACTACAGAAGATATGTCGAAGCTCCCTCTGACCAAGAACTTTCCCAAGCTCCTTTGTAATCAAGAAATTGTTAGAACTCCCTCTTAGCTAGGGACTTGTTCATACATCATCAACCTCTTCTTCACGAGTCCTTCAGTTGTTGGATCTCCTTCTTTCCTTGATGTCATGAATTTTTTGTTGAGCTTCTTCTTTGTAGGGAATTGGCCATCGATCACTTTCCTTCTTAGTTTTTCATGCCATTTCTTCCTTCGTGGAAAGTGGCCTTCTTGATACATGTCTGGAGATTTTGTCATCTAGCTATTCCTTTGTCATCTTGCTTCATTTTCGGAACATTCACCATGTGAATGCTTTGTGGTACTTTCTCTTTTAATACTTCGTTCTAGTAGCCCTTCATGACTGCATCCCGATGTTACTTCAAAACTTAAATAGTAATTTTTTGGATGGTTTTTCATCATGACATCTTGTTGACTTGAATCAGTAACCTATATCTTCATATCTCCAAGGCCTTTCTAAGTGTCAAGGGTCCTTTGATCTTTTTCTTCCTTTGTCAGAGTTTTCGTGCCTTCTTTCGTGATCTAGGTGGATATTGGTGGCCACCTACCTATTCCACTTGGACCCCCAACACTGCCTCTTTCAGTCTTTCGGTTTCCTTAATTGTAGCACAATTTACTATTTTGGCAGTTTTTCAGGTCCTGAACTTTCGGAGTCGCTTTGAGGCCCTAAATGGCGTTTTTAGGGGAAATAGAGAGACCAAAAACATCCCAAATCAACTTTCCCATTTGTTTTTGGCCTTCTCTGCGAGATCTTCAAAACAAGGTATTATGATAGCCAAACAAATATCGTATGCCAAAGTTACGACCCCGGGAAGTTGATGTGCCAATTTACCCAAATAGGGCCCACAGTTTTGGTGCTTCATTTCCTAGGGTTAGGTTTTTGGATGTTTAGGGTTTTCCATTGTTTCTCAATAATAAATAGGCCTTTGAGCCTCATTGTAACACAGTTCAGAGGCATGTAGCCGCCACATCTCTCCTTAGAGATAAGCTAACATCGCCCGAGCTATCTTATTTCCATTCTATTTGTAAGCATAGTTCAATATTTTTCCATTAATGAAATGAAGTGTTTTTCTGCTGCATCTCTGTGTTTATGATTATATCTGTAAGTTTTTGCATTCTTGTTTAAGTTCGGATTAGTGGTATCAGAGTGGTCTGCTCTTTCTCTGTTTTTATTTGCATGTCCCCAACGAGGTCAAGGTATAAGGAATTAGGGCTCGATCTGGTTGAACCATTGTAAGATCAGCCTCACAAAACCCAACGACCTCCCATGGCGGAAGAAAAGTAAGACAAGGGGGCAGGACATCCTTTCAAAATGTTGCTCGAAGAAGCTCTCGAGTGACAGAGGGATGCGATAATGGATAACTTTGCCCAGATCCTTCGACGACTATCCATAGGTGATGCATCTTCATCCAACTGCCACTCTGGAGGCACCACTCGTTTTAAGGTACAAGTTAACTTCGATATTCCCATATTTGAAGGCCTGATAGATGCAGACTTCGTAGATAATGGTTAAATTTATTGGAAGGATATTTTTCAGTTCATGACTTTTCCAATCGGGAAAAGATTATGTTTGCACTTTTCAAAGTCACCCCACGCATCAAGGACTGGTGGGAAACCCTCGTTGTTTTCAACTACACCCACTTGGAATTCTTTCCAAGATGCCATCAAGGAACAATATTACCCTGTCGGGAGCTATGAAGATAAATACATAAAGTGGACCGTGCAATGGCAGGGAAGGGACCAAGATGTTTTGGAGTTCACAAATACTTTCCATACCCTTCGCAAGAAGTTGGGTATCAAGAATACTGAGTGGCATTTGGTGCTCAAGTACTGCGGTTGTCTACACAAGTACATCCAGGACGAGATGGAGTTCTTGGACATTTCCTCGCTCGGCACGTCGTATTGGTACGCTGTAAAGATTGAGCAGAAGTTTAAACAGAAGAAGCGAGACTTTGAAGTTGTGAATCCAAAGCAAGGAAAAGGCACCCCTAGACCACAGAACAAGGGACCAATCCAAGGCGGCGCTACCCAGGACAACCCACTGAAGCTGCAAGCAAAGAAAAATACCATAAAGACGAAGAAGGACACGAGAAAATGGTGTGAGTTCCATAGGAGCTCCACTCACAATACAAGTGAGTGTCAAGCCAAGCAGTCAATGGTGGCCGAGATGAAGGCTTCTGAATTAGATGCAGGTTTGGAATCTGAATCAGAACTCGATAAGGGGATTGACAAAGGGAAGAAGATCATTGATGCAGAGCCCAATGCCACCATGGCCACCACAAAGATCTAGAAAATTGAGCCCGAAGATCCCGAGGAGGGGGAATGCATCTTCCACTCATAGATGTGGTTGAAGGGTTCTCCGTTGCAGTTCATTGTCGATAGATGGAGCCAAAATAACCTCATTTCAGTAGAAGTCATGAAGTGGTTGGACCTAAAGACTACAACACATCCACAATGATACACCATTGGGTGGCTTCACCAAGGACGAGATCTTCGCATCAGCCAGCAGTGTTGCCTTCCCTATAGCATCAAGCCCTTCACAGATGAGGTATTGTGTGACGTTGCTCCTCTTGAAGTTTTTGATGTATTGTTAGGAAAACCATACTTGTGGAAGCGACATGTTGTATATGAGTCTAGACCTCGCTCTATGATTATTACTTTGGCTAATAAGTTGTACATGATACCAGAGGTAGCCTCGCCTACCGCCATCTCTTTGATCACTACAAAGCAATGTAGTCATTTCCCAGACCAAGAAATTCGTTTTCCTTATGATTCAGCCCCAAGGCAAGAAGAAGGTTGTGGTCATAGCTTCCAGGTAGGGCTCCTTTGCATAACAACAACAGATAGAGAAGGTCATGGAGGAGTACAGGAACATTTTCACCTCACCCACAGGTGTACCTCTGCACTGTCAAGTCAAGCACTCCATCGATCTGACCCCAGGCATGCCACTGCCCAATGGACCGATCTATTGATGCTCTGTTCTAGAGAATGATGAGATCAAGAGGCAGATTTAGGAACTACTGCAAAAAGGGCGCATCAGGCCAAGCTCATCACCCTGTGGGACCCTGATTGTATTGGTACAGAAGAAGGATGGGACCTGGAGACTCTGTATTGACTATCTGGTGATGAACAAGATCATTGTCCGGAATAGGTACGCAATCCTGCAGATTGATGACCTTTTGGACTAGCTCAAGGGGGCCAAATATTTTAGCAAGATTGACTTGAAGTCAGGTTATCACCTGGTACCTATCGAACCCTTCGATGTGTGGAAGACTGCCTTCAAATCCAAGAAGGGCCTTTTCGAACAGTTGGTCATGCCATTCGAATTGACGAATGCCCCTGCAACCTTCATGAGACTGATGGATGACATCTTGCAGCCCTTCACCAATGCATTCCTGGTGGCGTATCTAGATGACATCTTGATCTTCAGCCAGAGTTGGGAAGAACACCTCCACCATATTCAGCGGGTCCTTCAAAATGTTCGACAACGCAAGCTATGTGCTAACTTGGAGAAATGCACCTTTGGCCTAACCCAGGTTCAATATTTGGCATACATTATTGATGAGGAGGGTGTACATGTGGACCCATCCAAGATACAAGTCATTCAAGATTGGCCAGCCCCAACCACTCTAACAGAGCTACATAGCTTTTTGGGTCTTGCCAATTTCTGCCTCTGGTTCGTGTTGGGGTTCTCTCATTTTGCTTGGCCTTTAAGTCAAGTCACCAAGGGCGGAGAGAAAGCAAAGTTCTCTGAGTTGAAGAATCGCCTATGTTCTGCACCAGTGCTCACATTACCAGACTTGCAACAACCATTTGAGATTGAGACAGAGGTCTCCAACTATGTTTTTGGGGCAATTCTTACTCAACATGGGTACCCAGTGGCTTACCACAACGAGACACTTTCAGACACAGTCCAAAAGTACCCCACTTATGACAAATAAATGTATTCCATTGTGCAGTCTTGTCGTCAATGGAAGCATTACATTCTGGGGAAGGAAACGGTCATCCACACAGACCACCGGCCTCTAAAGTTCATACAAACATAAGGGAAGTTGCAGAACGATCGCCATCAGAAATGGTCCACCTATCTGCAACAGTTCCATTTGAACATCAAGTATAAGAAGGGCAACACCAATAATGTCATTGATTTCATCAGCAAACCATTGGTCATGGCACTGATCACTGTGTTGGACACCTATGGGCACGAGACATCGGGGTGGCCGCATGTTTACAAGAGCAATCCAGAGTTCGGCAGCATATACCAGACACTCCTAGAAGGGAAGAAAGTTTCAAATTTTCACCTTTAGGATGCACTATTATGCCACTTGGGACACATATGTGTTCCTTCAAGTGAGCGCACCAAGATGATTTGGGAGTCACACTATAGTCGGGTCGTTGGACATTTCGGAGTAGAGAAAATAGTGGCGATATTGCAGAAGTATTTTTATTGGCTGAAACGTCGTCAGGATGTTGGGAAGTACATTAGATCCTGCACCGCCTACACCATTGCCAAACCTATCATCAAGAAGCAAGGCCTGTATACTCCTCTACCTACTCCTAACCGGCCTTGGTAATATGTCTCCATGGATTATATGTCGGGCCTTCCTTCTACTAAGTACGAAAAAGATTTTGTTTTAACAGTAGTCGAAAGATTCTCTAAAGATGGCCATCCTAGCGGCCTGGACGAAGAGTATCTCAGCAGAGGCCACTGCTATGCTCTTCTTTGAGCGAGTGTGGGTACACTTTGGGATCCCACTGTCCATTATCTCAGATCAGGAAAAAAGATTCCTGAGTGAATTTTAGTTAAGTCTCTGGTTGATGCTGAATACAAAACTCACTAAGTCCACAGCTTTCCATCCCCAAACTGATGTCCAAACAGAGTTTGTCAACAGAATGATCGTACACATTCTGTGCATGTACAACTCGAAGCATCCACGCACATGGGATGAAAGTCTCCCCTATGTCCAACACAGCTACAACAAAGCTCTCCACAGCTCAACAGGCCACAACCCCTTTCAGGTAGGGCTAGGATTTCAGCCATTATGCCCCATTAATATGGCCATACTATTTACAGCCACTCAAGTAGATTTGGCTCACATGCAGTCCAAAGCTGAAAGGGCTAATAGCTTCATTGAGTGCATTCAACACATCTGATAAAAGGTCCATGATATATTGGACAGATCCAATGTAAGTACAAGTAGTGCCATGATCAACATCGAGTGTCGCACAAGTTCCAGGTGGTTGAAAAAGTTTGGCTTCATTTGTAGAAAGAGCGCCTTGTTGGGCCCCACCGCAAGCTTCGCCTGCTCCAATATGGGCCATACGCCATCACCAAGGCCATCGGTGACAATTCCTTTGAGCTCAACATCCCACCGTTCCTTAGCCTGCACCCAATATTCAATGTAGACTGCCTTCAACCATACTTCCCACCATTGTTGGACACATCTAACATTGCAGAACAGCTTACACCAATAGAGCTAAACCCAGACTGCATGGAATAGGCCACCACTAATCAGATCATGGACACACAGATCAAGAACACTCACCAACAGAAGATCCAACTATATCAGGTTGTCAAAGATGGCCAACTCCTTCACCAAGGCAAGTGGCTCACTAGGGACCAAGTTCAGCAGAAGTTTCCCCATCTCATGGAGGCACTCAATGCAATGTGGGCCATTGCTTCCTAAGGGGGGAGGAATGATCTAGGTGGATATTGGTGGCCACCTACCTATTGCACTTGGACCCCCAACATTGTCTCTTTCAGTTTTTCAGTTTCCTTAATTGTGGCACAATTTACTATTTTTGGCAATTTTTCAGGTCCTGAACTTCCGGAGCCGTTTTAAGGCCCTAAACAACGTTTTTAGGGAAAACTGAGAGACCAAAAATGCTAGCTAGTTTGTTTTTGGCTTTCTCTTTGAGATCTTCAAAATGAGGTATTATGATAGCCAAACGGAGATCGCATGCCAAAGTTACGACCCTAGGAAGTTGATGTACCAATTTACCCAAACGAGACCCACAATTTTGGCACTTCATCTCCTACGGTTAGGTTTTTGGATGTTTAGGGTTTTCCATTGTTTCTCAATAATAAATAGGTCTTTAAGCCTCATTGTAACAAAGTTCAGAGGCATGTAGCCTCCACATCTCTCCTCATAGATAAGCTAACATTGCTCGAGCTATCTTATTTCCATTATGTTTGTAAGCATAGTTCAGTATTTTTCCATGAATGAAATGAAGTGTTTTTCTGCCACATCTCTGTGTTTATGATTATATTTGTAAGTTTTTGCGTTCTTGTTTAAGTTCTGATCATTTCGAAAGATATCTTCAATGAGATTGTTAGGTAATGATTCCTAGTGACCATGGTGTTGTTTCATCTTTGATATCTTTCTTCATTTGTTTCTTCATAGATTGTTTAGTCAACCACCTCATACTCCTTATGAGGGCATTTCTTCATGTTGGCCTTCACTGATGTGTGGCTTCATGCCTTCGAGCATGCTATTAGTGAAAGAGATATTTCTATTCAATAATACATATGATGATATGACTTAAACATAGATGCATACATACCTCATCGTAGTTCTTATTTTGATCATCTTAGCTTCCTTTGTTGGTCCTTCTAAATTGAGATTGCCTCAAGTTCTTTTGCTTCATCTTTTCTTGCCTACATATCATCCTTTCTTGAATCCCATGAATAGAACTCATATTGAGACATCTGCTCCTTTATGAATCTTCTATTGAAGATTCTATCAGAGGATCTTGATGACCCTTGTCCTGCAAATGCTTCTTCCTTGTTGATGATAGAGGCTTTCTAAGATTTTATCATGGTCATTTTCTTTCATCATGGATGAGGTTATTCACTAGCTACATCCCTCCTACATAATACCTTAAGCTATTTCTATATCATTCTCCTATATTCTAGAAGATGCTACTAAACCATGCATTCTATCCTATTTCTATATGCTCCTATGATACTCAAAACTTTGAAAGAAGACTTATGTGAAAAAGTTGACTTAGTCATAGTAGAGGTCTAGAGGGTCCTCCTTTTTTCTTCTTCTTGTCTTCTTCTTTCACTTCTTGAGTCATGTGAGCTTCTTCTCTTTTTCTCTTATTGTTGTCCTTCTTAAGCTTGGGACAATCCCTTTTATAGTGACCATGTTCTTGACAGCCAAAGCATTGGACTTTGGACATATCTCTGTTTCTTTTCCTTCGTGGACCAAATTTGTCAAATTTTCCCTTTCTCTTGGCCATGGTAGCAAATGCTTGCTCCTTTGATCCCACATCATCTTTGGCTTTGAGTCCAGTCTCCTCAATTTTGCATAGAGATCAAAGTTCACTTAGTGGGGTAGCTTCCTTCTTCGCATATATACTTGATGTGAAGTTGCCCTAATCCTCAGGTAGAGCATTGAGTACCACAGTTGTCATTTCTATGTCAGACATAAATTATTCTAGTTCTTGAAGTTGATCTCTCATCTCAGATATCTTCATGAAGTAGGGAGTTATTCCTTCCTTTCATATCTTCATCTTATATAATTCATTTCATAGTGATATCACTTCCCCAGTTGTGCTAACCGAGAATAACTCTATCAATTTATCATAGATTTCTTTTGATGTTTCAAATTTGGAAACATAAGGAATGAGAGAGTCCTTGATGGATTCTATTAGAATCCTTTGAGCTCTTGTTTCATCCTTATTGTACTTTGCTAAGGCTCGAGTTTGTTCCTTAACAGGGATAGTGATATCCCCTTCGATGTGGTCTAGAAGTTCATTCTCCTTGAGAAGTAAATCAATCCTCTTCTTCCATGCAAGGAAATTAGTAGTCCCAACCAATTTGTTGCTTTCCTTTCAAAAAGACATTGAAATATGTTCAGAATGGGGCATACAAATACTTACTTGATATTGTTTGTGATGTAGTAGTCTTGCTTCCTTCTTGAAGATTTGATGATTCGCCTTCCTAGATCTTGATGATCTCCAAATTGCATTCTTCAAAGAGACTTGCTTGATTATGAAGACTTCTTGAAGAGTGAGGCTTGACGTGGAATGCTCTTCTTTTGAAGATGATGTAACTTGATGTAGGTCCTTCTTTTAATGGATCTTCTTGTAGGTGCCTGTATATGAAAGGATTCTCTTCTTGCTTTGTAGTTCTTCTTGAAGGAAAGTAGATGGTAGACCTCCTTGTCCTTGATGTATTTGAGACTTTTGGCTCGATGCTTCAACCTTGTATGTGTTCTTGAGATGCCCTTCCTTGATTTGTCACCTTAGCTCTGATACCATGTTGAAGAATCTAGGGCAAAGTAGTTATGATAGGATTCTTCTAGCAATGATAACAATTTGTGAAGCACTTTTACTTTTCTTGTTAGCTTGATATTCTTCTTATTATTAGTGTATGTTCTTTTACTTCATCAAATTGCTACCAAAATACAAAAGACAAGAACACAAGATGTTCATTGTATGCCAGGGAAAAACCTCTCTCTCTTAGAGAGGAAAAACCTTTCTCAAATTTCTCTTATTGAAGCTTCTATTGATAAATGCCAAACCCTAGACCCTTGACAAGAATATCCTCCAAGCACAAGTCAAGTCTTTGTCCTTCTTCTTCCGGCACTTCATCCCCCTTCTTCTGGAACTTCGTCCTCCTTCCGGCACTTCGTTCTTCTTCCAACAACTGATACTAGTTCTAGATATGCTAGCTCTAGAAGAGATATTTCTCCATTATCCTTAGTGGACTCTTTCACATATGAGGAGTACCTTCTCTCTTTACCCAACTGAGTTGTTCCTTCGAGATAGTTGCAGTCTTGATATGACAGCAGTGCAAGTCTATTTCTTTGCACATGTGAGGGGATTCTATAGGTGAATGTCCTCTTTCTTCTTCGCTTGAGTGAGCTCCTTTCTTCACTTGAGTGTGAGGCATTACAGGCCTATTTAGCTAAC
Source organism: Pinus tabuliformis (assembly GCA_031772625.1). Lineage (NCBI taxonomy): Eukaryota > Viridiplantae > Streptophyta > Pinopsida > Pinales > Pinaceae > Pinus > Pinus tabuliformis. Next base: position 865,890,802 of record CM062816.1, read on the forward strand.
TATTCAATGAGATATGGATGATTGTAGTAGAGGGTTGGTATGAAAATAGAGAGACCCTCCATTTCTTCACACGTGTCACTATAGTAGGCTTTACAACAGTCCTCTAAGGTTCGATATTTTTTCTCCTTACTTCGCTACACTAGAGGCTCCTTACTTCGATTTTTCTTCACCCTTAACTCGTCATCTTTCTCGCTAATTTCAAAGGTGATGATGCTTTTCGTTGGAGGAGTGGACAACCTTTATATATAGCGGTATGTTCCTCCTTTAGGCTGACTTGTAGACTTGAGGCCAACTTATCATTCACACTTCAGATTGCTTCTTTTAGTGATGTCATTGCTTGGAAGAGACTTGTGACTTTTCTTAGAGGAATATATTTGACTCTAATACATATATATACATGGTGTAACATACCCTTAAGGGTCTTCAACATTCCTATTGATTGTTTGACTTTCTTAGAGCAATTTGACATGTGCTAGACCTATCCAATGAGCAAGAAACTCATTGATATAAACAACAAAAATTAGTATTTATTCTCCCTGCTTGCTCTTCTCTTATCATCATTCTTCAACCCTGATGATGGATCCCACTTGGGATTCGAAACGTTGGTTCAAAAATGTTTATACTGTGGATTCTCCGATCAATTCAAAACAAAAATAATGTTTCTTTTCTTTTATAAATACAAAGATCAAAATCACATTTATGAAGACCGAACCAGGTTACACTTTCTTCAACATTTGTGTGGGTTCCTCAGTGGTGTGCTGGGTTTGGTGGTTGGTTACTTGGATCGTGGTGGCCTTTTCATTAGGGTTTTCTTCTTGTTACTTGGCTCTGTTGCTATAGGGGATCTCTTGTGTGCTGCCATAACTTGTCAAAGTCATTGTTGGTGCCTCTTTTCTTGTAGTTCGTGCTTCCTTGTAGGTGTTTTCCATGGCCATTTTGATGGGATGGTTTGGTATGTTTTGGGTTTGCAGTTTCATTATTGTGGGTTCATGCTCCATTGTTGCCTACTCAAGGCTTGCACTCTTGTGCTGTCATTTATGGCCCCTTTTTTTGCGTTTGAGAGTGCAAGTTTCGTGGCGGCTGTCAGTCGCTCTAGGCCTTTCGATCCAGCTTCTCATTGCCCAAATTCGGGCATTATGTGCTTGGATTTGGCCATTTTTCTTTGGAGTGTTGGTCTTATTGCTTCACTCGTTGGTCGCACATCATGGGGTTTATGTGAGGCTGTGTTGCTTTCATCGTTTTTAGATTTGGGGTTGTTGCATGTTCGTCGCAAGGCTTGGTGGGTCTCGTCTGTGCTCCTCTTTAGGGAAAAAAAAATTGGCAAGGCGGCTAGAACCCTAGCGACCTCGTCCTTATTTTCATGCTTCTGTTGTATTTGGGCTCATTTTTCTAGGGGTTTCAATGCGTGATGTAGCTTGTTAGATTATCTCTTAGCGCATCCAAGCTATATACAGCATCTTTGGTTGTTTTTCTTGACTATTTTGCACGTGTGCATGTAATGAGGCATGTCGAAGCATCTCTAGATGCATACAAGTCAGTCAAAGCATCTTTCAACTATTTTTGTTTGTTTGTGGGTCTTGTGTCTATTCTCCTTCAGATTTATGCTAGGATTTGATGACCCACATTATAATGATTAGCTACACTTGTTAGATTATATCTAATGCTCCCTACAGGGTTCTTTGGTGAGCCTGCATGCCTTGTTATCATATTTCTTTCATAATTTATATAAACAATTTCCAATTTCCATTTTGATCAAAATGATTGCTTTTTTTTTGCTTTAAAAAAAAAAAAAAACTAAATGTGAAATATACTAGTAATTAAAAATCCAAAAACAAACATTAAAATTAATATAATGTAACATTATATAATATATAAGATATCATTAATTTTAATGTAACATTATATACTCTATAAGATATCATTGAGCCATGTTCTTACTTGCCATATTTAATATGCAATAAATTTGATGACTTCTGGGAAAAGAAATTGAAAATGAAAGATTTATGATAAGTCAGAAGAAAAAAAAAAAAAAAAATTATATTTAAATTACTAATTTAAATGCTAAATATATTATATTGGGAATTGATATGTTATATAAAATGTTATTGAGGTATTGCATTTAATGTGCAATCATTTTTACAACTTCAATTGCATAATGGAAATAAAATGATATATTATATAGTTAATTTATATTAATTTTCTCACAAATCTATTAAACATATGAATAATAAAATTTATTTAATATATAAAAAATAAAAATTATTTGAGCGTGAATTTGTTTTGAAAATAGAAATCTGGAAGTATATCTATATAGATTTTTGGTTAAAATTTAAATAAATAAACAATACACTGAAAACAACTAATTCTTATCTAAAAAGTTTTGTACATAGACCAGATAATTTAAATTGGTAAGGGAAAGATAAACACGCAACCTTCACCATGAAATAACTACGAAATCTGCAAATCCACATATAGTAATAATAATAAAAAAAAAAAAACCCATATACCACGAATGTACTGTAGTGCATATAGTTTTGATGATTGAACGGCCTATGTTTTAAACAGAAGCTACCCCTATGCACCATAGTGCCATGGCAAAATCTCTGACAATAGCTTCAGCTTGACACGTGGTGTAATGATCAATCATGTTTTACATAGTTTGAATAATATAATATAATAATGAATTGACTTCTTGTTGCAGGGATCTCGGTCCATGTGCTTAATTTAATTTGAACCATATATCCATTTTTTTTAAATATTTTAAATTATTAAAACAAATTTAATTGTTAAATTGAGACTTCTGTGATCCATAACATTTGTAAGAGGAGCTTAAATCACATATAGAGAGATCTTTGTCGATTTCGAACTAGCAAGTGTGGCTCACCTGACGATGATCCACACTTGCTAGTTCGAAATGCGTCGACAAAGATCTCTATATGTGATTTATGCCGAAGCTCCTTTTACAAACAAATTTAATTTTTTTCCATATATAATTATATATATATTTATTTTAAATAAATATTAAAAATCAAAAATCAAATTTTTTTTAATTAAAATATAATTATTTTTTTTACAAATCACCAATAAATAATTTATTTTGATTTTCCTAGAATAACTATGATAAATCTATAATATAGTTACCCCACAATACATATTATTATTTCAACTACAATACTAGAACTATCAACTAAGTTTTTATGTTTAAAATTTCAACACTGGTAGGTACAAATGCACGCCTTCTTCACGCACAAGGAAGCGCAGCGAATAATAGAAACATCTCTGTAACGCTGTTTCTCTGTGTTGAAATTTCGTTGCACTGCTGGTTGTGTGAAGGTCAAGACGACCCAGGGTGAATAAACGTGACGGTGAAAATCCCGCGTTGGTCAATCCGACCAAAACTGTATGTATATATACTTTGTATATATACAATTTATATATATATATATATATATGTGGCCCGACACCCATTTCTCTCATCTTGCCCGCAGTCGGTCGGCAGTCGCCTTAACTTGGAAGACACGCAAAGCGCATGCCTAAACTCCACCGTACGTCAAAGATACTTTGATTCCACTCACACCCATTTACAAGGGGTCCTCATTTCAATCCCCTCGGGTCCCGACTCTACGAGAAGCGAAGAGGCAGACGATGACGTGGACAGTGTCACATCGGTGAGAATCGAACTCAGATTTTTCCATATCATGTTTTGGTAGGGCAAACTCCTGTTGTTGAGGAATATTGCATAAACGTCAGCTTCTCCACAATTCATTTGCTCAGAGATTAGCTGGAGGGCCCACCACCGTGTACACAATGCTCGGATCTTGATAGCCCGATTAACGACAAACTTTTCATTTTGTGTTTCTTGCGGATAAGCTCGGGCAAGATGCATGCGTGTTTTTTGACTTGTACACGCTCCCAAATGCCGACGCCCACAACGTGGGTGTGGGTGCAATGCCTTGGGTTTCGCCCCTTGCCTTTGCCAATTCAAATCTTATCCCTTTTAACAAATAAATTAAATGGAGTGATGTTCTTTATTAAAGAACTACAATTACAATTTTAATGAAAACAACATTATCATTTAACAGGACATTAAATTAACATATCACAATCGAATCTTTATAAGATACTTGTAATTATATCTTATAATTATAGATGAGCAAATCAATGAATTAATTTTTTTTTTTAATAAATCAATTATTGAAAATTTTCGTTTATTATCAGGTATTTTTATTTTTACTTTAATTTTATAGTTTATTTATTTATTTTTAAATAGATAAAATATTAAAAATAGCCATAATGATTTAATTTTAAAGTGTTTTATTTTGTGATATAAAAGATCTTTTTGGATAAGTGTAAATATTCTAATCATATTTTTAACTATTTAAATTGTTAAAAAGATAAATTTATTTTTAAAAAATAACTAAAATTTAAAAATCAAAGAGTTATAAAGATTTACAATAGAGGGGATGTGTTTTTTCGATACATTATATTATTTTGAAATACGTTTTTTATAAAAAAATAGTTAAGTTTTAGGCATTTTATACTTTTATGAAAAAACAAAAAAATATATTTATAAGTGTTGGGAGGCTTTAAATTATTTATAGATTAGATAAAGAGTAAATGTAAAATTGAGACTATAATATCAATTCCAATTAGAAATTAATTTATGAAGGTAAAAAACAATTTATATATATATAATTCAATTGAAATGTTGATCATCTATGTAAAGAAGTTGTATTAAAGTAGGAATGAACATGAACTCACATCACGAGTTTAGAGGAAGAACTTAGATTGCATTTTCAAAAATATCTCTATATTGACATACAAAGTGATAGAATGTCACAAATGTGTTTGTTGGATTTTTGTGTAGTTGTTGCAACAGTGTTGGAGTCCTAGTAGTAAGGCTCAGAAGAGATTTTGTTAAAGATTCCTCATCATAACTTAAAAATATTTTATTTAAGTAGCCACATAATAATTTTAGATGTTTTTTATATAAGTAGATTGTATATGTTAATATTATGTATAAAAGTGAATGTGAATCTATATATAAAGTAATTTCACATTCCTAAAAAGAATATCATAAAATAAAAATGTGATTGTAAAATTTTTCAAAAATTTGAGCAAACTTTGTAAATTATTTTCAAAAGTTACACATTAATTAAAAGTCAAATATGAATTGGACACAATTATTTGGAAATGAAATTTTAATAAATATTGAGATTTGATGTGTGTACTATTATAACACTTAGTGGAAAATATTTTATATATATATATATATATATATATATATATATATATTATTTGATATTTTATTTGATTTTTAATATTTATAAATAATGAAATTTTCATAAATATTGAAATTTGATGTGTGTATTATTATGACACTTGGTGGCATATAGAAATTTTCTGATTTTTTATTTTTAAAATAATTTTTATTTCTGACAAATTCTATTTATAACAACAAAATAAAAAGAATCTAAAAACTAATGAAATTTAATAATATAATTTTTTATAAATTATTATCATAATATTTTTATACAAGGTTATAGATAAAAGAATGGCTAGCTTTTCCCCCGTTGAAAGCATGGTTATGTTTAGGTACAACATGGAAGCCAAGAAGCTCCCCAAAATAACTTCTAACTCTTGTCTAACCCCCAACTCCACCTCAAGCAAGGCTAGCTTAAGGATGTCTAATCCTGGCAGCCCCCCAACATAGCTTCTAACTCTTGTCTAAATCCCCAACTCCACCTTAAGTAAGGTTGGCTTAAGGATGTCTAATCTTAGCTTGACCATTGGGGGGGTAAAGGAGGAGATCATCTTCGAGAATGAGGATAATATTAAAAATATAATTTACTTTGAAATTTAAGGATAAGTTGTGGGATGATAAAGAGTTAGAGGGAAAAAGGAAGCTAAGGTATTATGAGGAGATGATCAACCCCACTCTTGCTAATCATAATTATCTTTCTATCTTGACCAGTGTTAAGAAGAAAATGAATATTGTAAAGATAAGAATTGGTTCTCATGAGTTTTAGAGTGAAACCAAAGGTTGGTCTATTCCCGAAACACCTTGGTTTATTCCCAAAACACCTTGGGAAGAAAGAATTTGTCCCCCTTTGCGATACTAAGAAAGTTGAAGATGAAAAACATTTTCTCTTGGATTGTTTGAAACTATAGTGATCCAAGAACACTTCTCTCCCTTCTTTTTTATTACAGAAATAAAATATTAAAAAGTCTCAGTTAATAATTATCTTTCTTAAGATTTTATAGACCATATTAGTCTTATTGGATATTAACTACTATCTTTATTATCAAAGAAAAATTATATTTAAAAATAATAATATTTTTAAAATGAAGTACTTGAAAATTTTTATAATTTAAATTATAGTGAAACAAAATAATGGCACCAATACTTATGTGTTATTAAAATATATTTTAATTTAAGTTATATATATCTATATATATAATAGAGAATATTAAAAAAACTAATATTATTTTTAAAATTATTTAATATAAATGTATTTCATTATCAATAATTGATTATGCCTATCACAAAATATTTTATTTTTCAACCTTTTAAAATTTAATTGACCGTTTTGAATTGGAATTTTAAAATATAATATATATATTTTAAAATAATTTAACTTTAAATTTTAAATATTTTTAAATTCTAAAAATCATTTTAATATCAATTTATTATTATATAAATTACTATATAAAAAATATAATATTGTTATATTATATAGTTAAGTTTTACTAGCACAACCCGTTGAGGATGGGTCTCATTAGGCAACCCAAGATCACAGTCAAACCCCTCACGAAGGGTGGTTGTGCTATGTGCTAGGGGCAACCCAAGATCACGGTCAAACCCCTCACGGAGGGTGGTTGTGCTATGTGCTAGGGGCAGGAGAGTAATGGTTGTGATATGTGCTAGGGGCAGGAGAGTTAATGGTTGTGCTATGTGCTAGGAGTAACCCAAGATCATGGTCAAACCCCTCACCGAAGGTGGTTGTGCTAGGGGCACGAGAGTAACCTCACGAACCACACTGCCAAATTTCATGAATCACACTCACACAGTGAAACCCCTCAGAGAGGGTGGTTGTGCTATGTGCTAGGGGCAGGAGAGTAACCTCACAAACCACACAGTCAAACCTCACAAACCTCACAAACCACACAGTGAAACCCCTTACGGAGGGTGGTTGTGGTATGTCCCCTCACGGAGTGTGGTTGTGTTATGTGCTAGGGGCAGGAGAGTAACCTCACGAACCACACAGTCAAACCTCACGAACCTCGCAAACCACGCAGTGAAACCCCTCACGGAGGGTGGTTGTGGTATGTCCCCTCACGGAGGGTAGTTGTGCTCTGTGCTAAAAAAATTCATTCGGCTAAGGGTTGGTGTGGCCCCAATAACTTTAATAGCTTAGATGCCCCTGGAGGATCAGAGACAACTTTACAAACAAACAAAAAATATAAATTTATATCAAATCAATAAGTTAAGATGAAATAATATTAGTATATTATTTTCTCCTTTCTTTTCCATTATAAAAATAATATGTTAAAGAATTTTCATTAATCTCTTATTTTCTTAAAGTTTAATAGACTATATTAATCTTAGTGACCATTAATCATTATCATTATACACATTACTTAATATTTTAAAAAATGATATTAATTATAATTAATAAAAATTTAAAAAATTTAAATTTTAAATTGGAATTTCAAAATGAAAATATTTTACCTAAAAAATAATTCAACACTCTATATTAAATATTTTTAAATTTTAAAAATTATTTTAATATAAATTTTTTATTATATAAATTACTGCACTAAAAAAAATGGAAAAACTATAATATTTTTTAAAAATTATTTTAATATAAATTCTACCTTCAATATTTTTAAATTTTAAAAATTATTTTAATATAAATTTATTATCATATAAATTATTACACAATAAAAAAGAATATTGAAAAAAATATAATAATTTTTAAAATTTATTTAATATAAATTCATCTCATTGTAATAATTTATTATGTACATTACATCATATTAATATATATATATTTTTTAATTTTTCAACATTTAAAAATTATTTACAATGAATAAAAGTTGAAAACTAAAAACTTTTAATTTTAAATTGGAATTAAAAAATGATATTTTATTTTTAAAAGATTAATTCAAGATTCCATTTCATTTTATTATTTATTTTATTGCTAAATTAATTTTTTAAAATAAATTTATTGAAATCTTTACTTTTCAATTTAAATGATACTTTTTCTTAATATTTATTAATATATTAAATAGATTTAAATTTATAATGATTATATGATAATATTAATATAGTTGAGTATAAGATCATATATTAATATAGTTAGTTTTTTTTGTTTGTGTGAAGAAAGATTAGAGGAATCAACAATTACCCAGGTTAAATTCTAGTTGAGAGTTGGGCAAGTGAGACATCAACACTATTTCCAACAATCGATCACGACTTAATAAAATGTACCCATTCAGTGATTTTTCTATACATTGTAGTCAATATCAAGATAATTAGTTAATTATTTTCTTCTTTCCTTTAATAATTTAACAATATATCAATAAACAAAACAACAAACTTATACCACCAAAAATTTGTAATTGACAAAACACACATTTGATTTTAAAACCAATTGTGATTACTTTAACTAAAAACCAAAACCAATTCAATATCTATCATTCATTCAAAATCTATTATTTTACTTATACAAACAAAATCAACGAAACTAACAAAACTAAATCCAAATCTATGATATCTACACTTTCAAATTGTAGTTGTTAAAGAAAATTAAATCCAAATGTATGATATCTATCTCTAAATAAAAACTCACAAAATACAAATTTTAATCAGAGAGACCCACACATAAATATATATTGCTGCAAACCAATGAGATCAAAAAAGATGATAAATAAATAAGCAAACATGAGATGATATACACTTCTACTCCCCACTTATAAACACATTACCTGATTTTTCTCTGGAATGGCCTAGTGTTCAAACGTTATATCAATTACGCCCCATATGTAATTATAAAGGAACTGAGTAAACACCATAGCTTTTGCTTCAACGCCCCCAAATGTCGTCAGAAAAGTTACTATGATTAAAATAGAAATGAAAGGAACTATGCAAATATGTGCTATCTGTGAACTGATCCAGTGAACAAGTTATCAACAAATTGGTCTGAGAAGAAATAATGGAAAACATGCATCAACTATGACCAGGATTTACTTCCATAATATTGCTCTCCATGCTTTCAAATCGATGCTGTGCTTTGGAATGGTGGGTTAATTTTGTATTTATTTTGGCTTGCTGTGGACCTTTTGTATTTCCAGTCTAATCTCATAATCCCTTTATATCTTTACTAGACTACAGGCTCAAAAATGAGTTTGGTTATTTGTTCTGTAATTGTAAAATGTTAATCTTTTTTATCCATAGGAATTAGTGGATTCATTTGAAAGTAATTCATTTCTGTGATTTTCTGTGATTTGGGCTATGCCTGAAATCAAATCAACTGGTTATCACTATAACTCAAAAAATATATCTAATACCTCGTAAGCTAGATGTACCATAACTTATCTAAGTAAGTAATTTATTTGAGTTATTTGAGCTATGCTTGAGATCAAGCCAACTAACTCGAGTATATCTAACAACCCGCAAGCCAGATATACCAATAACTTATATGAGTGAGCAACTCATTTGAATGATTTGGGCTATTCCTGAGATCGAACCCACTGGCTGCCACTATAACTCGAGTATATCTAACAACCCGCAAGCCAGATATACCAATAACTTATTTGAGTGACTTGGCCTATCCCTGAGATCAAACCAACTGGCAGCCCCTATAACTCAAGAATATCTAACAACCGGATTCATTTGAAAGTAATTCAATTATGTGATTTGGGCTATGTCTGAAATCAAATCAACTGGTTACCACTATAACTCAAAAAGTATATCTAATACCTCGTAAGCTAGATGTACCAATAACTTATCTAAGTAAGTAATTTATTTGAGTGATTTGAGCTATGCCTGAAATCAAGCCAACTAACTCGAGTATATCTAACAACCCGCAAGCCAGATATACCAATAACTTATATGAGTGAGCAACTCATTTGAATGATTTGGGCTATTCCTGAGATCAAACCCACTGGCTGCCACTATAACTCAAGAGTATATCTAACAACCCGCAAGCCAGATGTACCAATAACTTATTTGAGTGACTTGGCCTATGCCTGAGATCAAACCAACTGGCAGCCCCTATAACTCGAGAATATCTAACAACCGGATTCATTTGAAAGTAATTCATTTCTGTGATTTGGGCTATGTCTGAAATCAAATCAACTGGTTACCAATATAACTCAAAAAGTATATCTAATACCTCGTAAGCTAGATGTACCAATAACTTATCTAAGTAAGTAATTTATTTGAGTGATTTGAGCTATACCTGAGATCAAGCCAACTAACTCGAGTATATCTAACAACCCGCAAGCCAAATATACCAATAACTTATATGAGTGAGCAACTCATTTGAATGATTTGGGCTATTCCTGAGATCAAACCCACTGGCTGCCAATATAACTCAAGAGTATATCTAACAACCCGCAAGCCAGATGTACCAATAACTTATTTGAGTGACTTGGCCTATGCCTGAGATCAAACCAACTGGCAGCCCCTATAACTCGAGATATCTAACAACCGGATTCATTTGAAAGTAATTCATTTCTGTGATTTGGGCTATGTCTGAAATCAAATCAACTGGTTACCACTATAACTCAAAAAGTATATCTAATACCTTGTAAGCTAGATGTACCAATAACTTATCTAAGTAATTTATTTGAGTGATTTGAGCTATGCCTGGGATCAAGCCAACTAACTCGAGTATATCTAACAACCCGCAAGCCAGATATACCAATAACTTATATGAGTGAGCAACTCATTTGAATGATTTGGGCTATTCCTGAGATCAAACCCACTGGCTGCCACTATAACTCAAGAGTATATTTAACAACCCGCAAGCCAGATGTACCAATAACTTATTTGAGTGACTTGGCCTATGCCCGAGATCAAACCAACTGGCAGCCCCTATAACTCGAGAATATCTAACAACCTGCAAGCCAGATGTACCAATAGTTTATTTGAGTGAGTGATTCATTCCAGTGCATTGGGCTATGCGTTGGATCAAACCAACTGGCTGCCACAATAACTCAAGAATATATCTAACCACCCACAAGTCAGATGTACCAGTAACAACAGTTCTGAACATAGACTTAAATCCCTGATGAGACTCTGGCCCATTGCGATAAGGCTAGAAGGGTAGATGTCCCCTAGATAGAGGTCCACTTTAGTGTGCTCCAGGATACTTCAACCCTTGTGAAGTTACAAGTTATTTGTACACTATCTAGGGGGACATCTTTCTAGCATGTGACTTTGCAAGGTTTTAGGCACCCTGAAGTGGACCTCTAGCCCAAGAATGTCTACCCTTGTAGCCTCGTCACAATGGGCCAAAGTCTTGGACTACCCTTATAGCCTCGTCAAAATGGGCCAAAGTCTCGTCAAGAATTCTAGTCCAAGTGAGAAAATGCAAAACCAACCTCCCATCGATCTCAACCTCAACCCCTTATGAAACATTAGTTATCTGAGCTCTGAAACTGCACTTTGAAGGTCAGTCATAGTGATCTGGCTCCCTAACTTAGGGTATGCCATTATATTTCAGATTTATATATTTTAATGGAAAGTGAAAGAACTTTAAACTGAAAGACTACGACAGGGTTACAGATTTCAAGAAGTGATGCCTCTCATAATAAGAACAGACTTTGACAAGATATATGACATTACCACCGCATTGAAACATATTTGATTGAGAGACATTTAATTTCTCAATCAAATGCAACATTGCAGCATTGACAATTCGAATATTAGAACCTTGTAAACAATTTCCTTCCATTTTTTTAATATTGTCATCCATTTCAACATTCTGCATTGAAAAGCTTCAATGCACTTGTTCACTGTAAAGTTTCATGGTGATTACGCACATGGAAAAGGCAAGTTAATCTTTTTAACTAATATTTCGTTAGAGGTAAATATTAACACAGTTTACATCTTATTTGGAAGACAATTCATCAATCCAATAGAAGAGGCTTGCATTTGAAGTCACGAACAGAGTATGTTATATACTGTCGTCTAAGGCAAAGTGCATGAAGACTGCCCATGACTATCAAAAACCCTTCTTAAGCCAAAAACGGAACGGACCGCACTCAACTGTATAATAGATACAACTACCGATGGAAAAATATGAATATGAATCACCTCAAGAAAAAAAGAGACTCTGTCAGAGATCCCAAACAAAACAGTCAAAATCCTATAAGTCCTTGATGCTCTACACTGATCGATAAATTTATGGAACTGTGTTGTGTAATGCTTCTATGAAACTATAGAAATCTGCCTCCATGCTGTAAACAGAAGCTGCCCTTCATTCTTCCTTGATAAAACTCTGCACTTATATGCTGCTGAATGCCGTCAGTTATATGACCAGTCATGTTGGTGTTGTTGTCATCAGACTTTATACAAAATGAATAATTCCGTTGAGACTTGTTATGGATAAGAATTGGAGGAGTGGAAACCACCGCTGAAAAATGTGGCCTTGTTGTAATATGTGTATTTCAGAAGTTCAATTCGGCAAAAGTGACAAAATGGTAGTTCAGAGAGATGAGGATTCCACTCGACATGCAGAATGAATTAGTGCCAAACACCAAAAAGCCCAATTCCATCTGAAGCCAAGTTTTCCCCGTATGAAAATATGTAAATCAAAAACCTAGAATTTGAGAGTAGTTTCACTACCTCTGCTGTCCTCTTCATCTCCATCTACAGACTGCAGTGGTTGTTTTCTGAGAGACAGACCCCTTCCCATATTTCTTGCCTCCACATTTTTGGCATTTTCTTCTCCTTTCCAACTAGAACTCTCAGATTTTCCATCTTCTCCTACACTTTCCTCTCTGCCACCATCCACAGAGGTTCCCCTAGCACCAGATGACTGTCCAGTTAATTGTAAAGGGCCTTGGGGTGAGCTTAGAGACTGTGAAGGAGTCTGATGTTGTTCACAGTAACCAGGCTGTGGGAGTTGCAGTTGGGAAGACATATTCATCTGAGAATAATGCTCCTGAGGCATTGGTGATTGGCAATAGTGAGATTGTGAATGAGAACTGGTAGTATTTGATACTGTGCTATAAAGTCCTGGACCTTGGTGGGCTGCCACAGCATACTCAGGAGGGACCCAAATGCCTCCAAGAACCACCAACTGAGGTGCTTGGGAAGCTGGCGTTGGTGGAGAAGGACTAGGCCTTCTAGTGTGTAGACGATATTTCTGTCAAGTAAGCCATATGCACAACGGATCAGATTTCCTTTCAAAGGCTGAATTTAACTGTAGATAGAAATAAACCCTAGAGCACAAACCTGCAAATGACTTTTGACTTCGTCGTTGGTGAGCCCATCCACCTTCATGAGTTCTCTGATTTGCTTTGGGGTTGCTACTGTCCAAGTAAACAGGATACAGCATAAACTTTTAAGCACTGAATATATAAATGATAATGACTTTAGTATCTAAAATACAAAATGCGGTGACAAATGTTAAACAAACATAAACACGGTGACAGAACACAAACATATATTATGCCTAGGACCCGTTCCAGTCTAGAACCGATTCTGACTCTGCACATACAGACGTTTGATTCCATAGATCGCAAGCCTTCAAGCAAAACAGACTCAAGAAGACTGTAGGAGGACCAAATTAGTAAATAGGCCAACAATCACATCAGTATCTCAATTTTGACAAGTTATAACTGACTCCACAATCACCAAAGATGTAGTTTCTTGATCTTCAAATTGAATTCCGACATTCCTCCAGTGTTCCATTCGTGCTGTGGTGCCCACTTCAATGGCATGAGTTTGAAAGGGATGAGCCTGGGTGCATATCCCAGACGATAAGGCAGAATAGATACTCAGGTTTGGCAAGCCGAAGGAAGTCCGCACCATGCAGTACAGCCCCTTGGGTGTGCTTCTCAAAACACTTGTGACCAAAACCTAATTGCAGAACTAGAATTAACAAAGCTAAACCAGTCCCCTCAAAAACATCAGCGACGAACTTTACATAACTCTTTTCTAGCGTTCAATCTAATAGGTTTTCACAGAGGCAAATCTTGACTCCAAGACCAAAACATATGGACCATGAAAGTTCCCAAGTGACAACTGAGCATTACCAGAAGCAAAATTCAAACAGTCAAATCAGGGTATAGGCATAAACACAGAAAAGAGTCCTCACCTTGTGAGCCACCAAGCTGTTGAAGAGCATTCACAAAGCGCCTGTGCAGCTCAGGCGACCAGCACCTCCTAGCCTTTCTCTGAGATTGCCCACCTGATTGAGTTGCATTGGATGCAGCTGGAGGAGGCACTACGCAAACAGCTCCATTAGGTTTCGCCGCAGCTTCTTTCTGTGGGGTAGGCACAGTTGTCTCTGTTGGTTCTTTGGATCTATTCAGAGCAGTGATTGTAACATTATTCATGGGCGCAGTTTCATTGCATCTGAATGTCGAACCCACCTCCTGCTCTGCAGACGACAAAGCGAGGTCCGGGGGGGCTTTGACAGTATTAGATCTCGCAGACACAGATGGATTGTTTTGTCTTTCTCTTGAAAACGGTAGGAAAGCTCCTCCAGTTCTCTGCTTAGAATCGGAAAACAGGTTTGAATTTGTGGGGAAAAGCTGTTCTTGGTCAGATCTGAGTTGAGAATCATGCTGCTTCAATGGTTCCTCCGGGGAAGACGTCTTCTGCTGCAGTAAAAAGGAAACAGAAATATTCAATATTTGAGATCGATCCCAATAACAAATCAAAAGCACGATAATCGCAAGCTGGACTAGCATGAACTCTAATCTTTCGTCAATTTCTCTTTTCTATTTTAAGATCACAAACACAGACATTGCAAGGTGAATAAGTATGAACGGTAATCTATTGGCTTACCTCTTTTTTGCATTCTACAGTCTCGGAATTTTGACTCCACAGCTGAGCAGAAACCATCCAGTTTGGCTTCTCACCATTGGCGAATTTCGTTCTTTTTGAATCATTTTGGTTGTTTTCTTGAGATTCATCACCGGATTCATCACATCTTTTCTTTATAGGAATGAATTCCTCCAGTACTGGCCGGTTGTACTGCTCTTCCTCAAATTGAAGACCAGTTTGTTGCGTCGGTCTAGGTGCTTGCACGGATGGTTGGCAGTCTGCTAACTGTTCCTTGGAAGCAGCAATTGCTGAAAATCATCGCATGGTTTGGAGTTTTAGTCATAATCTGTGCTTAAGGTTGAATTTGGTTTTCTCAATTTAAAAACGGGTACAGAGGAAAGAAAATGTTTACCATCATTGAGGAGATGCATGCAATAAGGAAGTTCTCTCTTGAAAGCTTCAATTTTCCTTCGTTCATCTTCCAATCCTTTTAGATATTCATCAAGCTTTCTGGTTCGCTCAAACTGATCGCTCGCAAGATTGATTGCTTTCAACACACTGGAGTATGAAGTTGCAGAGAGTCTGCATTCCAATGTCAACTCTGATGGCGATCCCATCGTCATACACAGATCTGTCTGTTGAAACAAAGGCAAATGAACTCATCAGAAGCTCGCAGAATACATTGTACATAAAGAAACCCACACCATGAATCCTCCATTACAGTTTCTTTGAACAAATGGGTATTCAGAAGATGATCAATGCAGGGAACCCATTTAATCAAAACTCTAGTTCAGCCTCAATGGGTAAATGGGAGGAACCCGTAGAATCAAAACAGGCAATCTAGCCTATCTGGCAATAAAAACAGAATCCAAATGCTACATAGTGAAATACAGATTCTGGGGGGCCAATAAATTTCAATGCCTTCATTAAAACAAGGAATTTCAATCCTACTTTGCTGCCATGATGGATCACATAAACAAACAATGTAAATTCCAGAGAAAATTTACACATACCATGCAGACAAAAAACCTGATATGGCTATAATTTGTTTTGATAAAACCCAGCAGCAGAATCTCAGGGTTTGAGCTCTGAACAAAACACAGAATACAATCAAAATCCGTGATTGATTGAGCCCTTCAACAGAGCAGCCCCAGACTCTGACTCCCCTTCACTGCATCATCATCCATGGATGCATCTTCCTTGGAAGGCAATCCAATCCAAATATCAGAGCGCTTGCAAGGGGGAATAAAACTTTTAAAAGCGTTAAAGGGCTAAAGCATTAGATGGGTAGGCCGACGATGGAAAAACAAAGCAAAGGGGCACAGAAGAGGGGAAATAAAAGCAGAGAACATGTATACAAACTAAGCTGGCATCAGGGCAGATACAAGACAGAGCTTGGCAGATTCTGCTAATGAAGAGCAAGACTCCAAATCCGGGGATGAATATAGAAAATGCTAGAGGACAGATTGGAGGCCAAGATTCCTTTCCAGATCCTTGAAAAAACAAATATGGCTATCACCGCTGCAAGCAAGATTTCGTAAGATGGGATGAATTGGGGTATTGGGTATCTCCACGAAAGACGAGTATTTTACTTGCCCAAGAGCCAAAGACGGCCAGATTCCTCAAAACGAAATGCAAGAATCTTCTCTGTTGAGACGTGGGAGAAAAATAACCAAGAAAGGAAAGGAAAAGGAGGGAGAGAGTATAAGGGAAGGGACCAAGAATATTCTGGTAGCACCAACAGCATATATGTGAAGAACAAGCAACGCAAAACAGGCACAGATGGATAGATAGATAATGATGATGATGACGAACGATTATGATGGGATGGATAAAAAAGCATGGAATTCTTTTAACAGAGGTGGTCAGAAAAAAGGACAGTGAGGGGAGTCGTTGAGGGCATTCAAGGTTGAGGGAAGGTGGTGGTGGTGGTGTCACAGGTGGTGCGGTGGTGGAGGAGATGATGAGTCATTTGAGGAGGCAGAATCTGGTGGAATTCATAGTCGTGTCGTCGCATCCTCATCCTTCATCCACTAACTATTATTTAATAATTTCCAATTCCATCCCAACAATAAGATAATATAAAAAAATATTTTTTTTTCTCACTTTCAAACAACCAACCAACCAATCTCATTCATATCCATGTTATCATCATACATTCATCCATTTTAACTGCCATTTATCTCCACCAAATTTAGCAAAGTAAAGCACTAGAATTAATATTCATTATATCCATGTTATCATCATACATTCATCCATTTTAACTGCGATTTATCTCCACCACATTTAGCAAAGGTAAAGCACTAGAATAAATTATGGGTAAATTACCTTTAGAACAACCAAGACCAAGACCAAGGTGTCATGGTCATGGCACCTCTATCTTTGTCTGTTTGGCCATGTAGGGTTTGCTAAATTTGGGGAAGGGCAAAGTACAATGAACCTCTTAAGACAATCATCATAAACTCTTGTTAGTCAATCAACCCCAGAAACACTCATCATACAAATTTTTCCTAGGTTCTCCCCACCCCAAATCCTCTAGGAGGATCTTGTGGTTCCTACTATGGGCCATAGATGCACCAAATATATGCATCTACTCGCCATTTGAAAAAGAGATGGTGGTATCCCATATCAACGGTCCTGTTTTGGTTGCCCCATTCTCTCCTACGCACCACCACCAACAAGTACTTTTATCCTTCTACGACCACCTAATGTTCTGCCCCTCCGTCTTCCACTAAGTCCAAAAGAGGCATTTTGCATAATGTAGTGACCCATCATTATCCTTGCCACTTATTTTAAAAAGAAAATTGAGGAGAAAGATTCTCGGACATGAAGATAGTGAAGGATTGTGCAAAAAGCCAAAGAGCAACTTGTGGGGATGGATTCTCGTTCTCCATCATAAACTTAGGGATGTGTTTGTGGAGAATAAAATATTTATTGATGAGGAACTAACTATCATAGTGCTCATCAATTCACCAATTCAATGTCCATTATGATGGAATCTGGTGCTCTAAGGGAGAGGGGTAGTTAGGAATTGTGATGGAATCGATTTTTTTATGAAGTTGGAAATTGAATGCTTTTAGTGATAAAATAAGGGGTTTTATATGAGGGGTTATTAGTTTGTGATTGTGATAAAACAAAATAAGGGGTTTTGTGTTAGGGATAGTATTTTATGAAGTTAGAAATTAAAGATTTTTATTAATGAAATAAGAGGTTTTATAGTAAAAAAGATTTAAGTATTATGATGTAATAGGGGTTTTGAAATAAGAGGTGTTATAGTAAAAAAAAATTAAGTATTATAATGTAATAAGGGGCTTTAACTTGATGGTCAATGATTTTTAATAATGAATTATGAAAGGGGTATTATAATGTAATAAGGGGCTTTGACTTGATGGTCAATGATTTTTAATAATGAATTATGAAAGGGGATCATTCATTAATTAGTTTTAGTGTTTTTAATTAAAGTTTATAATTGAAAGAGTTGTTGAATTTAGGCTTTTATGATCCATACCAAGTATTGAGAAGATTTTTCGGCAAAAATCACATCATAATTCATTTGTTATAAATATAACAAAACTAACTTTTCAATTGATTGAATTTCCCTGTCTCTATCTCTCGGTTTAGTATAGATACCCGGTCAAATATAGTCGTTTCCTGGTCAAATATAGTCGCCATGATCTGGTTCTTCAACTTGTCCTGACGATGAACCACACTTGTTGGTTCGAAACGAGTTGACAAATGAATTATGATGTGATTTTCGCCTAAAAATCTTCTCAATAATGGAAAGAGTTATTGTTTAAGAATAAAGGGTTTTTAGTATATTAGTTAGTATAGGATTAAAATTTTAAGGTTTTTGGTTAAATGCTTTCACTTGGGTGAAAAGTATTGATTGTCATTTGGGTTTGCTTAAAAATCAAGGAGGTTCAAGGATGATGGGATCATGAACAAGAATTAAAGATCTCTAGTGAGGAAATTTGATGGAATTTAGTACTTTACGCACTTAGCAAAGAAGGGTTCCCAATTATGGTTTTTGATGGAATTGAGGGCCTCGTAGCCTTTAGGATTACGGGTTCACGAGGACTCTATAAGTTTGAGGATTAGAGGTCGTTGGTCAAGTATTCTGATTGAACAAGGTAGTTTCCATGCTTGGGCATTAAGGTTTTTAATTAGGGATTGATATGGAATTTCGCACTTTGTCAATTTGAGAGTTGAGGGTTTTGAGTTGGGTGTTCTAATGAAATTAGTTGCTTTCGCAAGCTCATGATTTAAGGGTTCCCAGTGATTGATTTTAATAGAATTGGGTGCTTAGCAATTTATCTAGATGCCCATGCCATCATTTCAACAAATGTGATTTAGCTTTTGTGACTTTTTAAACTCCTAGCCGCTTATAAAATATACATGACTTATTACTCCAAACTAGCATACCCATCTTAAATTGAGTTATTTTATATGTCAAGAAAGTATTAAATAAAAGTGTAAACTTCTTAATACTTAATTGATTCAATTTAATGTTAATTTTATAATAAATGGACTTTTTTATATTTCTTTTTCTTTATCAAATATGTCTAAAAGCAAACAACCTTAAACAACTTATGTGTTCGTGATGATGAGTAGAGTATCCACCGAAATATCAATTGTTTTAAGCAAAATACGCAATTTCTCCCTAAGAAAAAACAATTTGATAACCATGAAGTAATAAAAATCCCTATCTATCTTATAGAAAGCATCAACGTATCTTTCCTTTCCTGATCAACTTTTATAGAATATATAATTGTGCATGATTAAAACAAGACTATAATGACCAACAATCTCATTGTTTTTAATGTTAAATATATTTTCATAAAAAACTTATCTAGAAAATTTGACAAAAATTACACACTATATATATATAATTTAAGTGTATTAAATAATTTATAGATTTATAATAATAATAATTTATAATTAACTTTTATAATAATAATTACACTTATTCTTATAAATACACTATAATTTTATTTATTTTTTTATTTTTTTAAATGAGCGGGGTAAGACCCTTTGTATAAGTTTTATATTAACCCCATACAATATGTTACAACATGATACAGTATGATACAACATGATACAATAATCGTACAGATGTTGTGTCATCCGACAACAACTCAGCGTAATCCTTACATATGTTGGACACAACAACCCAACATATATGGTGTATATCGAACGCGGGTGAGGAGGACAATATTGCACCGTCCCGACCACCCGAAATAACAACGCGGTACCTAAATGCAATAATCTTTACTTAATTATAAAAAATAAATTTAAATTATCACATCTTACATAGCCAAATTAAAACCTTATCCTACTGCTACAACTCCTAGCGTTAAGATGATGTTATACATTTATGGTATATATCTTAAAATTATTGGAATTTGTTGTCAAAGGATTTCAAAAAAGTTGGCTGAATACATATCCATGTGACGAGGAAAAGAGAGGGAAATGTATTGACACTATGTAAAAGTTTTAACTTAGTTGGATTTCGATAATATTCCCATCAAGTTTAAATAAATGTAAAAATAC
Organism: Pinus tabuliformis; assembly: GCA_031772625.1. Taxonomy (NCBI): domain Eukaryota; kingdom Viridiplantae; phylum Streptophyta; class Pinopsida; order Pinales; family Pinaceae; genus Pinus; species Pinus tabuliformis. The sequence continues at coordinate 865,911,362 of CM062816.1, forward strand.
TTTGTTGGATATTTTTTGAATGGGAATCTAAGGGAAAATTGTAAATACTAAGTGAGGTCATTAAACCCAGATTTACCATCAACTACATCGATAAATTTGTAAATGATTCAAGAAAATTTTAAATTATTGGATTTCAGCGAATCCAAATGATTATAATCCAGCCCCTATGGTTAAAGTCAAATGCACTCAATGGATACATTTTGGAGTGTCTCTAGGCTTTCTACTTTTTGATAAGAAAAATAATAATATTTTTATTAGAGATTGATTTGGTAAGTTGAGGGGTGATGTTTTTTTCGTTAAAATTTAAAAATTTAATTTAATTTATATATTTTATAAAAGAGTTTGATTGGTTAATTAAATGGTGATATCTTTTCTAAAGAAATTTGTATTTCAGAAAATTTGATTTTTCACAGTATGTGGTAGATCAGATTCTGAGTTAAGATGGGTTCTCATAAGATAAGTTAATATCATGAAATTATTGTTGTTTTAATGTTATTTATTATTATTATTTTTATTTTATGTCTCTAGGCTTTCTACTTTTTGATAAGAAAAATAATAATATTTTTATTAGAGATTGATTTGGTAAGTTGAGGGGTTATGTTTTTTTCATTAAAATTTAAAAATTTAATTTAATTTATATATTGTATAAAAGAGTTTGATTGGTTAATTAAATGGTGATATCTTTTCTAAAGAAATTTGTATTTTAGAAAATTTGATTTTTCACGATATGTGGTAGATCAGATCCCGAGTTAAGATGGGTTCTCATAAGATAAGTTAATATCATGAAATTATTGTTGTTTTAATGTTATTTATTATTATTATTTTTATTTTAATCTGATTACAACATCTTTCCCATACTAATTTAATTTATATATTTTATAAAAGAGTTTGATTGGTTAATTAAGCGGTGATATCTTTTCCAACGAAATTTGCATTTCAGGGAATTTGATCCTTTATGACATTTGGTAGATCTTGAGTTAAGATGGATCTAGGCTAGTTTAATTTACCCTTTTAAATAAGCTATATTCCACATGAATACCATGGGTTCTCATATGATAAGTTAATATCATGAAATTATTTTTGTTTTAAAGTTATTTATTATTATTATTTTATTTTATTCTGACCAAGTAAAAAAAATTATAAGACATAGTATTACAACATCTCTTCCTTACTGGAAAGCCCCTCTCTCAACATCTCTTCCATACTGCACTAAAAAAATCGACACGACAACTATCCATTAAACCAAACTCCTTACAACTACATCTCTTCCATACTGCACTAAAAAATCGACACGACAATTATCCATTAAACCAAACTCCTCCTAACATGTAACATATACAATATGAATGCCACTCTCTCAACATCTCTTCCATACTGCACTAAAAAATCTACACGACCATTCTCCATTAAACCAAACTCCTCCCAACATTTGACATATACAATATTAACGGTATCCTACCTCTGGGCCAAAACTGGGTGCTGGGATTTAAGAACATCGAAGCATCTCCTAGAATTTCCACATTATGTGTAGTGAGATGAAGAACAAGGTAGGGAACCTTGTGAAAGTTGTTGGTATTATTAATTTTTTTTAATAATATTCTATTCCTAAGGTAAGGTAAGGTACTGTCAGGTGTCAAGATTTGCTGAAGAGTTTGATGGGCCATTTCAACGCTACGTGGGTTCAAGGCTGGCTCGAATCCGCGACAAGCGAAAGGATCCACCACGTTGCAGGATCGACCCAAATACCACCGACTCGCCACGAAAAGATAGAGATTCCAACTTGTCCTTACTGCTGTCAGATTCCCCTCCTCGATCAACTGCCCACCAGGTACATTCATTGAACGACAAAACCATTTCTCGCCTAACCCCGAAACCGCTTTCCGAACAACGGCCAGCGCGGAAGAAACGGCCGCGGGCCGAAACATTTTCTCACCCCGATACGCGCCGAGCCACCGCCGAGACGCTAACGCCAAACCGCTATCCCATCCGCTTGCCGGCAGACAGAGACGTCAGGCGACGCGAAAATCCGAAGGGATCCCGGGCTCGGAAACCCGGAAGCCTCGCTGGATATTCCACTTCCGCCATTAAAAAAATCTTTTTTTTCGCGCTATCGGATAAGCCGGCCATGGCGTCAAGAATATTCCACAGAATTTCTTTATTATTTTCACGTGCCTTTTACTCCCCGAGAATATCAAGATTGGCCTGCCTTGCCCTTTACTTTGCCCGCAATTAAAAACACGGCGGGCCCCGCACCGGAATCTAACGTCGGCATCTGAGGTCGCCGCGTCTTTGTCTAACTAACGTTTAAAGCGATGACACGTGCCGAGATTCTCCAAGAATTACGGTGGGACCCACCGTACCTTGCCGCATTATTTTAATATTAATTAACCCTGCCCCTTGATTCACTCAAAGATCACTGGCCCTTTCAATTTTACCAAAGCCCAAATTTACTTCTCTTCATCATTTCACGTTAAGCCTAATTTACTTCCCTTCATCATTTCGCGTTAAGCCTAATTCACTTCCCTTCATCATTTCGCCTTATGGTAATTAATTTTCATACTGCCTGCGATTTAACCCCACACGAATTAAGAAGTCCCACTGTGAAACTTCATTTCACCCCTCAAGGCAAGTAAATTCACTACTCCCACTCTATAACCTTTGACTTTGACCCAAATTTCTAAATATTGAGTATATTATTCAACTTTTTTAAAATCCCAACCTTCCAAAATAATGAATAGACTTTGGTCCTTCCGTGATTTATTTAATCAAATCTCTTTATTAAATGGAACATGAAGTCTAGATACTCAAAGATTCACAAACTATAACCAACCCTTTAAAAAATTTAGAAATCATTTTTCAATCCCCAAATGTCCTAGTAAAACTATATATATATATACATATAACTAACTACTCTTCCTTTGTCTTTACGTGGTCATGGACACACTATTTTGAATGATTTACACATCACATAATGCTAAGATGAAGGAGAATCTTGTGTATCTATTCATTTTTCCATGAGGTATTATAATTATTTAACCCATACCAAAGCATATGTTTTAATGGTTAGGTGGCCAAAGGAATGTTTTAAATATCTTACTAACATAGTGTTAATCACTATATCTTATCTTTTAGTATCTTTCAATTCTTTTTAATTAATATATAAAATAGATGTCATGAAATAATGTTATAATCTCACCTAAACTTTGAAATAAAAATTATAATAAAAATAAGTCTTTTATTATTAATAAAATATAAAATTAAATAATAATAAATTTGGAGTTGATTTTTAACATAAACCCACTGTTATATGTAAATGTAAGCTGATTTTGATAAAGATTAATAAAAAATGTGTTATAAAAAATAAAATAGTAATTTAAACAAAAAGAAATAAGAATGAGAAGATGTCATGAAATAATTTTATATTCTCACCTAAACTTTGAAATAAAAATTATAATAAAAATAAGTCTTTTATTATTAATAAAATATAAAATTAAATAATAATAAATTTGGAGTTGATTTTTAACCTAAACCCACTGTTATATGTAAATGTAAGCTGATTTTGATAAAGATTAATAAAAAATGTGTTATAAAAAATAAAATAGTAATTTAAACAAAAAGAAATAAGAATAAGAATAAAATAAAACTGAAATAATTTCAAATAATTTAATTTCTGAATTTAATTAAATATTTCTTTATGATCATATTACTTTGGTAATGGTTTTTAACGAATTTAATTTGGTTTCATTAAATAATATTAATGAATTAATATATATGAACTATAACAAATAATAAGCTCACGGGTCTTTGGATTGACGATGAATGGGTGCACTCCTTGTGATAGGTCACTGGTTCAAATCCCCGTGGTTGCTTACCTACCCAAAAAAAAACTATATCAAATAATAATATTAATTATTATTATCACGATTAATAATATTAATTATTAATTATCAAGTGGGTGTAGCTCGAGTAGTAGGGAGTACTTTTTATTATTCTCTTCTAATTATCAAGTGGGTGTAGCTCTAGTAGTAGGGAGTAGTTTTTATTATTCTTTTCACTCGGTTCCAGTCTCATAGAGATTGACATGCTTGCTTGATATGCTTGCTCTTTGAGAATCATTTTCACACAAAAGATAATTGTGTCTCACCTAGACACAGGTGGTTTTCCGTGGATGTAGCTTGAATGTAGCTAATCCTATATAGACGCAGGTGGTTTTCCGTGGATGTAGCTTGAATGTAGCAAATCCTATATGAATGTTGAAATGGTATCCAGAAATCAAGGTACAAATATTGACACAATGTTGAAATAGTATCTAGAAATCAAGGTACAAATATTCACACAAGTGGGTTTTCCGTGGATGTAGCTCATGTAGCTTGAATGTAGCTAATCCTATATGAATGTTGAAATGGTATCCAGAAATCAAGGTACAAATATTGACACAATGTTGAAATAGCATCCAGAAATCAAGGTACAAATATTCACACAAGTGGGTTTTTCGTGGATGTAGCTTGAATGTAGTTAATCCTATATGAATGTTGAAATAGTATCCAGAAATCAAGGTACAAATATTGAAATGGTATACGCTTCAATAAACATTAAACATGGCACAAGTCAAAAAGAAATTAGTAACATTTAAGCAAATCAACTTTCGCAATCCTACTTTGCAAGGAATAATAAATCAAAGGAATTTAAGAGAAAGGGGGCATCTTTTTTTGTTGAGGTCTACAGTGAAATCAAAAGTAATTCTAAACATGAATAAATACTTAAGTAAGAAATCTAAAATCTCTTATAGTCAATAACAAATCATTATAATTTATTATGAAAATTTTTCATCTTTATATTTTAAATTATTAAAAGTTATTAATAACATATTAATTAAGTTAATAAAGCCTATGGGGGTGTAGAATAGACCGTGATGGGTATGTTCACTGGTTCGAAATTTTATGGGAAAAAATCCAACCATGTAAAGGATTGGTGTGATCCCCAGATAATTTCGACTAACTTAAATACCGATAAATCTCAATTACTAAAGCTAAAAATTAAATATACAATCATATTAAAACTCACACTACTCAACAAACAAAAAAAATTTAAATTAATAAAAACATCACATATTTAAAAATAATAAATATATATTAGAGAATCTAATTTTACCATTTATATAAAAAATTCCTACCCTAAAATATAATATTCAATGAAATTATTATGAAATTCCATTAACGAAATTACTGGTTTAAAAATAATTACATATTAAAAAAGCCAAATATTACTAAGTTTATCTATCCATGGCTACACACAAAATTTAGTTTAAAAATAATTAAATATTAAAAAAGCCAAATATTACTAAGTTTATCCATCCATGGCTACACACAAAATTTAATGAGCTAGATTGAAGTATAAAATCTCAACGGTAAGTTGCTTGATATCTAAATGTTAAGATGCAAGTTTATTCAGCCATGGCTATAAAAAAAAATGATTAACTACATTGACAATGAATAAAACCATATGAGCAGTACGGTTAATAATGTTATATATATATATTAATTATGAAAATATTATAATTTATAAAATATTATTTTTATTAAAAAATTAATAATTTGAAAATATAAAATTTAAAGTGCATAAAATCATATGATACTTAGGTTAGAAGGCTTTTCTCAAAGTTGCCAAAAATTCATCAATTAGAAGAGAACCTAAAGAACAGGTCCTAGGGGTCCATCTTCCGTTTGTGCAAGGGACCACTGATAAGATTGTGAGGATTCTTAAGAAACATAATATTCCCTCGACCTTTAGACCCCTTAACACCATTCGTAAGTCCCTCCGTTCAGTGAAGGATCCTATAGACCCTAAGGACATGAAGGGTGTCTATATTATTCCTTGTTCCTGTGGGACCCCCTATATTGGTGAGACAGGGCGCTCCATTAATCAGAGGATTAGTGAGCACGCTGCTGACCTTAAACATAGGAGAACCAAGTCTTCCGCACTAGTAGAGCATGCTGAGAAGACCAAACATCATGTTTGTATCGAAGAGGCCAATGTTATTGCTAGAGTTTCGCAGTTCCATCACCGAAAATTTAGGGAAGCCCTTGAAATTGAGAAAAGGCCTAGCAATCTCAATAGAGAGGACGGTTGGAAGATAAGCAGTTGTTGGGTTCCTGCCCTCACGTCCTAGCCGTATCCTTCCCTTCCTCCCCTCCCTCTTTTATTTGCTTGCTTATATTTCCCTTGAGAAAGTTTTTCCCCCTTGTTATCCTTTAACCTGCTCTCTTTTGCCATAGTTCTTAAATCCTCTTTGGTTTTCTTCCTTGATAATCCTCTTCGAGTGGGTTAGTTTATATAGTAGGAGGCTTTATTATTTAAATTTATTTTAAACAATTATGTATTTACAAAATTTAGCTTAATTATGGAAAAGAAATAATAATTATTTTGATATTGAAATTCAATCTCATTTAGGCTTAAATTTAAAAATGATAATAAGTTCTATGACTTATTAAAAAAAAAAAAATTAATAATAAAGATATTGGATTATTTATTCAAAAATTAGAACATAAAAAGGTTATTCTTATTACACTCTATTAAGAAATAGATCTAACAACAATCATGTTATTAAATATAAAACTTACTGTTAAATATATATGAAATATTTAATTATATAACTCTTTTTTTTTTCCAAAGAAAAAAAACGAACTTTTTATATGAGATAGATAAAAAGTTACAAGCAGATGCAAAGCATTCAGTATGCTGTAGAGATGAAACCACAGCAGCCCCAGAGAAGTCAACTATCTCCTCTGTACAATCTGAGAAAAACAAAACACTGTTCCCCTGAGTCCGAACAGTTCATTCACCATTCTGGCTGATCACAACCACAGTCCTTTTTTCCAAAAAGACCAACAGAAACGCGCTTTCTCAGTTCGAGTTTCCATTCGTGGGTCTCCTCATAGAGGAAAACAACCCACAAAGAGGAAAACAGGTTATCCTGGATAAAAGCATATGCAATCAAAAATTTAACTGTCCCGTTACAAAGACTGTATCAAACATTTTCCACAACAGCTATATACAATATTGAAAGTACCAAAAATAACTCTAATCAGCAGAAATTTTGAAATTAAACATAAGGAGGATGATCCGACACACGGATCTGTTCAAGAACTTGTTCAGTTAATTTCCAAACGCCCATAGCTTGCTGTAGACCATCTTTAGAAAGCCTGTCCGCTTCTTCATTTCGGTCCCTGTAGATATGATCAATTGAAAACACATTAAAAGAGAGTTTTAAATTGAGGATCTCTTCTAATATCGGTCTCAACATGTAATTCTAACATCTACTTTTACCATTGACCCATTTCACAACATTCAAAGAGTCCCCAAAAATCTGAATAGTGAAGATATTTCTGTGGATAAGCCAACATAGAAGAAATTTTAATGCAGAAAGTTCAGCGAAATTGTTTGATCCGGTTCCAAGGCCCACTGATGCTTTTAAAGAGTGTGAATTATTTAAGTGGATGATTATCCCTGCCCCAGCTGCGTTATTCTGAGAAGCCCCATCAAAATAGGCCCAAGGGATCCCAGCTCTGATTTGTTCTTCCCTGCTCTGAGTCGATTTTCTTGACTCCTCTGTTTCAGGGATGCTGGACAGAATGGCTGTACTCTGGATAGCAATAGATTCAGCTGAGGGAGATCTATCAGTAAAAATGCTTCTATTCCTTGCTATCCAAACCCCCCAGCAGATGATGGGCGGTAGGTTTCTCATATTCCCTTCAGAGCTAAGTCTCCACCAATTTTCCCAAGCTACAGATAAGATTTCCCCTTCCCATCTTAAACTTTTCTTTAGTAACTTTTGCACCTCTTCCCATACTTTTTTTGTGAAAGGACAAAATAGAAATAGATGGGCGATGGTTTCCGAGTCAGCTTTACATAAGGGGCATCTTCCCGGTCCTTGTTTATATCTAGATTGGAGGATATCCCATGTTGGAATTCTCTTTTTTAACACACACCAGAAGAATAATCTAGCTTTTTTTGGACATTTTAATTTCAGCAGAGATTTTGACCACCATTCTGGTTCTTCCCATCCTTTTTTTGACATTAAGAAATTATAGCCGGCCTTTGGGGAGTAGGCTCTTGAGTCTGCATGGGCCCATACCAAAATGTCTGGTCTATCCTTTAATCTTACATTGGATCTGGAAAGTTCCTGGATGTATACCTGCCACTCATTCCACCAAAGGGGTCTAAGCTCTAAATCTTCTCCAGATTTCCATGCTTGTCCCCAAATAGTGGATTGACCGATTTTCTCTATTTGATTTAGAAAAAAGATGCCCTTAGATTCCAAGTGTCTGATCAGTCCTGGGGACAAAGCATACAATTCATTGCAACCCACCCAAGGATCCCTACATATCCTCAAGTTTTCTCTGTTTCCTACTTGCCATGCCAATCCTTGTTCTATGATTTTAAATGCCTCAGTAGTGGCTTTCCACACCACTGAAACATTCCTTCCTTTCTTATTTGGGTTACGTATCCATTCTTCCAGAGGAACAGGATCTATGTACTTTCTCTTCACCACTCTTGTCCACAAATTCTCAGAACTGATGATCCTCCATTCGGATTTGGCTGCCAGGGAGACACTGAAATCATAGAGATTTTTTATTCCCCATCCTCCCCAATCTTTTGGCTTTGCAATTTTCTCCCAAGCAACCCAGGGAAGGACAGAGTCCTCCTTTGACCATGACCATAAAAATCTGCTGCAAATCTTTTTTATCTTGTGAAGAATCCCTTTTGGAATCCAAGTCAAAGCTGCCCAGAACACTGGCATGGCTTGCAGTACTGAGTTCACAAGGGTCAGCCTGCCAGCTCTAGATAGCCATTTGTAACTCCAATGAGTGATTTTTGCTTCTATTTTGGCCACCAGCTAGCTCCAGTCCTGCTTTTTGTATGCATTCGGCTTCAGCCAGAAACCCAGGTACTTAAAAGGACTATCCAGATTATAGACCTCAAAGGGCAGAATAGAAGAGATCTGGATCTTTTCCTGTCTATTGAAACCTTCCATAATTAACTGAGACTTCCTGAGGTTTATTTGCATCCCTGTGGCTTTCATGAACAGATCAAGAATGCTTTTTAGCTCTTTGATTTCATTCAAGTTCCCATTTGTGAATAATAAAATATCATCAACAAAAAGGAGGTGAGAAATGAACATATTTACAGCAACTTCCAAACCTTTAACCAAACCTGTTCTTCTGGCCTCCAAGATCAGTCTGCTTAGACCCTCTGCCACTAGGAGAAATAGCAATGGCAATATAGGGCATCCTTGTCTTAGTCCTCTTTGTCCTTTGAAGAATTGCGAAGAAGCCCCATTAATTAAGACTGCAAAACTAACGCTAGTTACACATCCCATGATCCAATTTATAAACTCCATATTGAACCCCAGATGAGTCAACAACATCCTGAGATATGTCCAGCTGATCCTGTCATATGCTTTGGATAAATCAATTTTAATTACAACCCCTTTCTTATTTGATTGTCTCACGCTGTGAATTGTCTCTTGTGCCACCCCAATGGCTTCATGGATTTGTCGACCGTCTAAGAATCCAAACTGTTCACTTGATATGAATTTTGATAGGATCGGTTTTAGTCGGACAGCCATAATTTTTGCAATGATTTTATAGACACAGTTGCACAAAGAAATAGGCCTGAAATCTTCAAAAGAGTCCGGATCCTCCTTTTTTGGAATAAGAGCTATAAAGGTTGCATTAAAAGGAGAATATATCTCGCCTTTCCTCCTCGATTCTTCCACCACCTCTGTTAGTTCTGCTCCAATCGATTCAAAGAAATGGTGGAAAAGCTCAATAGTCCACCCGTCCGGGCCCGGGCTTTTATCTTTTGCCATTGATTTTACAATGCTTTCCACTTCCTCCTTAGTCACTTCTCTGATTAAGTCTTCTGCTTCCTCCTCCTCCACAAACCGGGGAAAACATTGAGCTGTTCTGATTACTTCTGCTAATGTTATCCCTCCTTGTTCAGTAAACAGATTTTGAAAGTGAGTCTTCCCCATATTTGATAGTGCCTCAAAAGAGGTAGCTTCTCTGCCTTCTAGGTCCTTTAGCTTCCATATTGTGTTTGCATTTTTCCGTCCTTTTGCATAATTATGGAAAAATTTTGTATTTTCGTCCCCAGCTCTTAATCAGATCGCCATGTTTTTTAGCCTCCATTCCTCTTCTTTGTCTAATAAAAGCTTCCCTCTGCGTTTCTCAAGCATCAGAATTTTTTCTTTTGACTCCTGAGTAGCGTACCCATCTGCCTCTAGTTCCTCCAAAACCCGCAATTCAGCATCAATGTTGAAGAGTTCCTCATTCTGCTTTTTCTTTCTATCTTTTGCCCATTCCATGGTAGCTTTTTTGAGTCTTTTTAAGTTTTCCATAAAAAGGGCCCCTTTGTTCTCCAAGGCAGTTCTGTCCGAGGGTCTCCAAGTGTCCCTGAAAAGTTTATTGAATGATTCCTCTTGTAGCCAGGAAGCGTTGAATTTGAAAGGGGTCGCTGGCTTAATGGGGGGTTTTTATAATTCCATTAGGATAGGGAAATGATCTGAATTCCCCCCTTCTCCCACCCATTGCCTGATCATTGGAATTCTGGATGCCAGGTCTTCGCAAATGAGAAAACGGTCCAGTCTCTTTGCCACTCTCTCCTCCCCTGCTCTTCTATTCCTCCAGGTAGGCTTTGCTTTGATTAGATTTACATCTATCAGGTTGTGAGAGAGAAGAGCATTTGAAAAGAAATCCGATAGTGGATCCTCCCTGGCTGAGGGGCCCCAAGCTTCCGCATTCCCCATTGAAAAGTTTAGATCTCATCCTAAGATCAAATTACTGTCTTTCAGAAGAGATTTGGATAAAAGGTCATTCCAAAAGGATTCCCTACCCTGGCATGGCCCATAGATATTTATGATTAGAAGGGGAAATCCAAACTCAGGAGAATGGATCTCAATGCCGAGCACATGATCCATTCCCCAGTGGTTGATAATCTGCATCCTTCCTTCCCTAACTCCAATAGCCAAGCCTCCCGAATGCCCCACATCATCTAAAGCAAAGAAAAACCATCCAGGGAGAGAGATCTTAAGGGAAGATTCCACCTCAAAACTTCTACCAAGGGTTTCTTGGAGAAAAATGATATCCGGATTATAACGCGAAACTAACTCCTTCAGTGCCAGTTTTTTTGGTTTACTGGCTAAACCCCTGCAATTCCAAGATAAAAGGATCATTTTAAAACATTTTCAAGGGGATTTGCTGCTCTAAGCGCCCCAGGGATAGACATTTGTTTTCCGTCCGCTACATCAAACTTCGCTTTAACCTGAGCTTTTGACAGGTTTGATTTTCTGCCTCTGGCCTTCCTTTTGAGGACCTGAGACGATGATGGGCCTAACCCACCAACCGGATCAGGAATTTCGAACTTTCTGCCTTGTTTTTTGTCGAGAGATCTTAGGTTATAATGGCACACCGGAGTAGAAAAAACAGGGCTCATTCTATTATGGATATCATCTTCACGGTTCAGGTCAATGGAAGGGATAGCAACAGTAAGGATTTCAATATTTAAAGAATCATCAATGCAACAATTTTTTAGGGGAGATCCAGATTTCAAGCAATCATCTTTAGGTTCTGAAAGCAAAGATGTATTACTTGAGTCTAGATGCATACCGATTTGGTCTTCAACTGAGATGTCTGCAGCTTCATTTGTAGTCTCGACGGTCATTTTCTCCGTCCTGCGCTGGATCACATTTTCTTCTGGTGGTTCCTCTCCGACTTGACTATCAAGAGTTTCCTTCTGGAGATGGGTTTCTTCCATGTTGATCTCCTCTGGATGATCCTCAGCTGAAAAATCCTTGACTTTCTTCGCTTCCTTCTCCCGCTGCTCACCTTTTTTCTGAGTCCTCCTTCTGCGGTTACCCAACGGACAGTCCCTTGCCAAGTGCCCATATTCGTGGCACCTGTGACATCTAAAGGGTAGATGTTCATAATCCAAAGGTTGCTCGAAAACATATTCTTTATAATGCAGATTTATGGATTCCGCCAGGCCTTCTTTTGGATTTAACCGGACTAATATTCTGGCCATGGCTCTTTTGTGGGTGTGAAGGAAAGACATGTCTGCTTCCAGGAAGGTGCCCAGTAGGTTCCCAGTGGATCTAAAGACAGATTCTACCCACAGGAAAAGAGGCAGGCCGGGTGCCCTGACCCAGACCGGAAACTCATCTACCCTCTCTCTGTTAGCATCAAATAAGGGCGACCACCTTTTGAACATGACTGGACGATTCCCGAATGCCCAATTTCTCCCTGCAACCCAATCCGCCGCTTCCTTGTTTTCAAATCTGACCATGAACCAGCCTTTCACAAGCGCTGCAATTCTAAAGGATTTTCCGGGGGTCTCCTTCCACTGTTGTTCCGCCCACTGGTTCAAGAATTTGCCGGAGGAAACCCTTCCTCTAGCTCTGCCCACTAGCGTACATTCCGCCACTACCAACGCATCCTCGACCTGAACGTCCATGCCTAGGACCAGATTTCCTTCAATCTTTTTCTTCTTAAGAGGTTTCGCCTTTTTCCGTTTTCCCCCTGCACTCTCTTGCTCAGATTCTTCCTCCCTGGCTAGAGATTTTGGGACCGCCTCGTCCAAAAACACTTGGGGATCAGTCTCACTATCTGCTAGGGTTTTTCCGCCTTTATCAGAGGTATTTGCCCGGAGTCCGCCTTCGTAATCTTCCTTTCTTCCGAGCCAAACCCTAAAGCCCCTTCTTCCCAGCCAATATCTAGATTTTGACCTTCCTTCCCAGCGTTCGACAATTCGCCGGAAAACGTATTACTCCCTCCTACTCCCAGGCTGGTCTTGGGTTTCCCTTTTGATATTAAGTGCCTGGTAACCGCCGGCTGACCGCTCCCTTCCGTCACTACACTTCCGGGCTTTATACCTCCACCCACAGACCTCCAGACTCCCTGTTTTGCATTGAAGTTTATGATATCCTCAAGCCCTCCCGATAGACAAAACGCATTAGAGGGATAATGGTTCTTACTTACATGGGAGCCGAAGGGTTTTTCATTCAGCTGGTAGTCCTTCTCCAGAAAGCCTGCAACTGTGGAGTCCTTTCCTGCTTTGTTGTGTAAACCAGACAGCTCCAAGCTTTCCTCCACCAGACCTTTTGAAGCTTTGTTACTCCACGAACCTTCCACATTGAGATCAGCAGGTGCATGACTACCAACTGGCCCGAAAAACTTGACAATATTCTGGGCATTAACCTCCTTTCCCCAAACCGACAGGATGTCTTCCGGTGCAGGGTCTAGGCCAACTGCCTCTCCAGGTTTCACCATGGTTAAAAAACTGCAATAAAAAACGAGTAATGCTGACACCGCTAGCAGCCCGTTACCTGCTGCTCTTTCCTGAAACCGCTTGGGAACGTCAACTGTTTGCCCTCCAAAATAGATATTACCAGCAAAGACAAACCCTGTTTGAGATAGAGCGAAACCGTTCCGAGAAAAAAAACTACTGAGTGACAGCCCAGCTGTCCCTTCCTAAACCGGCTTGAGCGACCTTCGCCTCGGTGGATCAGCCAGCTGCATACACCCCGTACTATCCTGTCCTTGTCATCCAACTGTTACCGGTCTGCAGCATCCTAGGCCATCGGCCTAGTTTGCCCTAGATCGAACCCTACGGCCTCCGGCATTCTCCCTTGGTCTTAATTATATAACTCTTATGTATATCTAACTATTTAATTATATAAATTTAAACTTTTTTAATTTAATAAAGGTATAACTAACTTACTATTATTTAATAGTGATTTTATTATTGACTTAACTAACTAAATATTTATTTATTTTACTTAAATATATTATTTAAATATAGTTATGCTTTCCTTTCCTTGTCCCTTATCTACTCCAACTAGCCGTTTCCCAGTCAAATATAGTTGTTGCAGGTATAGCTTACTAGTTAAATATAGCGATTGCCTGGTCAAATATAGCCGTTGTAGATTCTGCTCTGACTATTTAACATGCAGCTTAGATCTGATTCTTCAACTTGTCCTGACGATGAACCACACTGGTTGGTTCCAAACGCATCGACAAATGATTATCATGTGATTTACGCCAAAAAAACTTTCTCATAAAATTGATATGGATCACAGAAACCTCAATTCAACAATTCAATAGTTAATAATGTTATATACATAAATATTATAATTTGTAAGATATTATTTTTATTAAAAAATATTAATTTGAAAATATAAATTTTAAAGTTAATATTATTATAGAGATATTCTTAATATGAAAATATTATAATTTCTAACCTATTATTTTTATTAAAAAATTATTAATTTGAAAATATAAAATTTAAAGTTAATGTATAAAACCATATGAGCAATAAAGGGCCTGGAGTATGCCCTAAAACTGCTTCTGCTTGGCTAAGAGCTCGTCTTCCTCGGACGTAAGGAAACAGGTTAACGGCCCAAGACCCAGAGGCATCTGGCAGGAGTGAAAGCCTGCTCCCTTACGGACCACCAGCGGGTTATTTCAGGTGGCGTGGTTTTCCTTGATAACAGTGATGTGTCAACTGACATTCGCGGATAGCAGCCAGAGATGGTTGTCCTCACTGTTGGTTTGACAAACTGAGTTTGATAGGTTTTTCCACCTTTTGAAAAAAAAAAAAAAAAAAAAAACCATATGAGCAATACGGTTAATAATATTATATACGTATTAATTATGAAAATACTATAATTCGTAAGATATTATTTTATTAAAAAATATTAATTTGAAAATATAAAATTTAAAGTTAATATTAATTATGAAAATATTATAATTTGTAAATATTATTTTTATTAAAAAATTATTAATTTGAAAATATAAATCTTAAAGTTAATATTATTATGTAGGTATTTTTTTTCCTTCTAAAGTGTGTATTAATATCATTAATAATTTGATATTATTTATATATAAGATATTTTTTTTTGACATATTTTTATGTTGAATTTCATTACATATTAATTATTAATAATTTGATATTATTTATATAATATTATAAGAATATTATTTTTTAAAATTTTATTACATATTAATTATTTTTTTAAATTGGTTGATAGATGTGTTTATTTTAAAATATTATTTTTTTATTATATATTTTAATTTAATTATTAATAATTAGCAGGAGAATGGTAAAAATTTAGCCTCCATAAAATACTTTAAATGTTTTTAGTAGTAGTTATATATGAAAAGTTGAGATTTATCTCAAAAGTAATTATGGTATTTTTTTCTTTTTTAATTAAATTGATTAATTACAAAAAAATTGTCATATGAACAAGTATCATAGAAAGATATACCTATTTCTATGGTTGGCGCTAAATAACAAGATCTTCGTGTTGGATAATCTCTAGAGGCAAGGATGGGAAGGGCCTACAAGATGCCCACCTTGTTGTGATAATCAAGAGTCAGTGACACATCTATTTGTTGATTGTGTTTCTTGCACGCGGTGTGGAGAACGATATTGTTTGAGGAGGCCTACGCAAACACATGATCTAGTAGGGCGTCAAGGGAATGCCTCACATAGTCAACAAAATCCCCAACCTTGGAGAATCTATCCAGCCTTCCAAGTTTAGTCCTTTGGCAAATATGGTTACACCATTATAGAACCATCTTTCATATTCATATCCCAAATATACGACAAGTGGTGCACAAAACAAAAACAACAATGAAGGAATTCAACACAGAAGGTTTAAGGAAGAAGAACATAATTCTAGTTAGGACCAAGATAGATACTTTGAAGGCTTGGGCCTTCTTTGATGGAGCCAAAAGTCATGTTAGGATTATATGCGGAGCGGGAGCTGCATTTCACCTAAACAACAATCACACTTTCCTTCTTAGCCTGGGGTTGTGGCTTGGAACTAATAATAAAGAAGAATTAATTAGGCTTTGGATCGTCTTTAACTTTACAATGTCTAAGCAGGTGAAGTGCTTACAAATATTTGGTGATTCTTGAGTGGTTATTAATTAGTTCTTGGGGATCGATTGTAACCACCCCTTCCATATCTACCCAATTTCACCACCCCAATAGGGTAAACATGAGAGGAGGAGCTACTATGACATGACTCAACCTCATAGGTATAGTTAAGGAAGTGGAATCGACAAAGCAAAACTTTACTGACCTTGCTCAAGAGCTATGGACCCCCAGGAGTTGAACAACCACTCCAGGTGCCCAAACCTTGAGCTAACTTTCCTTTTTAGGGATTTGGACTCCTAGTCTCTTGCATAACAAGGCAAGTTAGTGATTGTAACCCTCTTGTCACATGGATAACCCTACCTCCCAACGACTGTAATCTAAAATTCTTAGTTCTATGCATACAACCCTGAAATTTAAGCCACTTTTTCAGGGCTAAGATCAAGACCTCTGTTGAGA
Organism: Pinus tabuliformis; assembly: GCA_031772625.1. Taxonomy (NCBI): domain Eukaryota; kingdom Viridiplantae; phylum Streptophyta; class Pinopsida; order Pinales; family Pinaceae; genus Pinus; species Pinus tabuliformis. The sequence continues at coordinate 865,927,760 of CM062816.1, forward strand.
ACTTAATAGAACTTTCCAAAATGATAAATGACACTAGGAAAAATCCGTTAACAAAAAACTTAGACAAGAACTTGACCTACCCAAGCCTAACCATGATAAGCATTTCGTCAAACACATTATGAACATGTAATATACAGGCCATAAATGCATATTTGAACAAAGGGGTCACATACTTATATGAAAATCATCAAGAAGGTCTGATGCCCTCTCATAATAGCCACAAAAACATCTATTAGGCAACGCATTCAATAACCATTCATTTACCAATCAAAACATGATAGAGCCATAACTAGAATATGTCATGAAACCATGCTTATAACTAGCATATAACCATAATACTAACAATGATAGAACAACCATCAAAGCCAGATAATAACAAGTGTAAATACTCATGAAATACAAGAGGAAAAGAGCTCTTATTAACATATGAAAAATCCAACCAAGTCAGGGACCTCCATGTACCACCTGACTGTAGATTGGGTTGAACCAAATCTTTCTTTCATCCAATGACCCTCGTGCCATATTCTAAGCATGAATGTGGATCTCATGGAATAAACCAACAAAATCAAACCAGGGCCTCCAAAGGCCAAACCACATCAACCCTCAACTAGTGATTCCACCTCACGGTTGGTCATCACTAACCATCACCAGTTCGATCTATACCCAAGCTGTCTAGGGCTCCAAAGAATTTCTTCTGACCCCCCTCCAGGACTAGTAACTCAACCCACAACTGCCACAGGGCTCCAGAACTTTTGTCCAATCAAGGCTCCAGGACTAGTAACTCAACCCACCAAGGGATCAAGAGTGTTTGTCCAACCAAGGCTTATAGGACTAGTAACTCAAACCGAGTTGTTCTATGGCTTCCAGAGCATTTTTCCAACCAACGCTCCAATAACTAGTAACTCAACCCACAACCATAAGGAACATGAGCACCAATAAGAAAATAATCAAGTGGGAAACCCACAACACCATGGCTATCTAGGAAATGGCAAGGCTAGGAAAAACCACTATCAATGTAGGCAATCCTCCATGTCAATGATAGATCATAACCAAATAACCACATGCATATACCATGCATGCTAAAACTAGCAAGGAAATCATACATGCAACTTGGTACCTACAAAGCAAACTCGTTATAGTTGTTGATCCCGATGTCTCCTTGCACTTTCTTACTTTTCCTTTGTCTTCTTTTCTCCAAATCTAAAGTATGTCAAAATGATCCAAGAAAAATATATGTGTTCAAGAGTATGAGAGAGAGAGAATAGAATGAGAGTGCCAAATACTAAACTAATAAAAGATTCAACTGACAAAAGCTAACCAGCCAAAAAGTTGTGAACTAATCCTTAGAAGCCTTTTTATCATTGAGGCCTCTATTTTCTTCATTTTCCTCTATTTTTCCTTCAATTTTCCTCACATACAATTATGTGACCTTTCATCTCCCTTTTCACCTATTTTCCTTTACTTTCATAAATAAAATGCCAATTAATGTTTCTTTGCCTTTTCCAATTTCCATAGTCATTAATTAATCACAAGTGATCCCCATCACTATGTTTTTTCTGAACATTCAGCTTGGAATACGTGTCCCATGACCTTGGTCTCATTTTGTCTTTATTAACTTTATTACATGTATTTTTGACCAGGGTTGTAACAGAACCCTCCCCCTAGGGGAAACACCATCCTCAGTGTTCAATGACACCTATAAACCAACAAAACACATGCTGCCCATAGAGCTTTATAACACAACTCATTTTAGTATTTACAATGACCACAACTAAAACAAGACAATCATAATGTTGCTGAAATGTGCCAACAAGAATATTCCGATTTTAATTTGTCCTTGAATTAAAATTCGAATTTAGTCTCACCAGTTGTTTGAAAAATAATTAATTAATTCATCCTGAGTTAATTAGTTGGAGAAATTCAAACATGGAGTATTTGTGAAGTCATGCAACAGTTATCCCTTTGATTGAGGAAGTTATCCCTTAATTAAGGAGATAAGGATGAGTTGTAATTAGTTAGCTCAGTTAACTGAGTTAAGTCCAGTTAAATTAGTTCCAAACAGTTTGTGGAACTAATTGTGAGTTTGTCAGTTAATGCATGCATGCATGAAACTAGTGTACTCCAGATAACTTAATATTCTCTCATAAATAACTCATGCATGTCAGTTCAAACAAAGGCCCAATTGAGATTAAAGGTAGGGACAATGTACTATCAGTTGCAAGAATTTTCCTATAAGAAAATATCTTGCATGCAGAAGGAATTCATTCCTTGAGATTTGCGCAGTTTTACAGTGTGTTGGAGCAGTGTGTGAGATCAGTGTCACACAAGGTTACAACAGGAGCACCCAGGGAAAACAACGCAAGGAAATAGGAGGCTTGGAGGATAGAGGGAAAGGCATATGAGTTGTCTAGTCTGTCTATGAGCAGTGAGAGGGATTGTACTGAGAGATGGATAGCTGTGAGAGTTAAAGCTTTGTGTAATCCTAAGATATTTCCACTTGTATGATAATACAGATAGCGGGGTTTTTAGCTGAGGCTTTCCCCAGGGTATTCTTCTGTGTTTCATGTGTGATTGAGTCTTCTTCTCTATTATGTGTGTTTTGTTTGATCTTTGCTCAAATTGATTAAGCTTCCGCAAGTTTGATAGTAGAAGTAGATCAAGTATTTTGCTTTAGTTACATTGCATTATCAGGTGATCTACAGTGAGAATTTCTACATGGTATCGGAGCAAAGGTGATCAGAGCTGTGAAAAACATATTGAGAAGGGAAAAGTCAAAGTTTGAAGTTCTTGATTGCAGGTACAAAATCGAATTCTTATCACACCTCAAAGTTCACCAATGGCGTTCAATGGCTTGAGACTCGAGTATGCACTGGATGGCAGCTCGAATTACATAGCATGGAAGGATCACATGGAAGCAGTATTAGAAGACAATGGTTTGAAGGATTTCATTGATCAAGAAATCCCCAAGCCTGCAGTAGCTAATGCCCAAGAATTAGCGGAATGGAAGAAGTGTGTGGCGAATGCGAGAAGGATTCTTCTGGAGGGAGTTTGAGACCATATTGTCTCAAGTCTCCATGGGAAGGAGACTCTGTTCTCAATGTGGAAGACATTGAAAGACCTATATCAGAATAGTAGTGACCAGAGGAAGCTGGCGCTCAAGGACAAGCTTCGGAAAATCAAGTGTGAAAAGGGCGACACTATTTCTACATATCTGAACAAGCTCACCACCTACAGAGATGAGCTTGGAAGTGTAGGAATAATGACAGCCAATGATGATATGGTGAGTCTTGCTCTCCTCGGTCTTCCTAAGAGCTGGCATAGCTACCAGGACTCAGTGAATGGAAGAGAGAAACTGTCGAATTGGGAACGACTGTGGTCGGATCTGATGCAGGAGGAGATCAGGAGGAGCACCAGAGATGGTTCTTCATCTAAGCATGATGATGAAGAAAATCTATCCTTAGATAGTAAGGCAAGGAAAGGGAAAGGGAAGGCTTCCCATTCCAAATCAAGTTCTTCTTATGGTGGGAAGAAGATTGAAAAATCTAAAGTGAGATGCTTTAATTGTCATGAGGTGGGCCATTATTCAACTAATTGTCCATTGAAGAAATCCAAGAAGGGATCCTACAAAGGATCAGAAGGTGAGGCACTGGCCTCTCAGTTCGAGTTGGATTTTACCCTTATCACATGTATGGTTTCATCAATGGTGGGTTGTGTTTGGTACCCGGACTGTGGAGCCTCTTTCCACTTGCAAGTCAGGCAACATGTGAGGCCATTTGGATGAAGAAAATTCTAGTTGGTTTGTTTGATCAGAGGATGGATCCAACTGTGATCTATTGTGATAATCAGAGTTGTATCAAACTCTTTGAGAATCCAGTATTTCATGACAGGTCCAAGTACATCGACATTTGGTATCATCATCTCAGAGATTGTATGGCAAGGAGGATCATGTTGTCGCAGTATATTTCGACCGAGGAGAAAGATGCCGACATTTTGACTAAGGCATTGTCAAAGTGTAAATTCGAATTCCATAGAGACATGATCGGGGTGGAAGATAATCCCTTTCTTGTTGAGAGGGAGTGTTGAAATGTGGCAACAAGAATATTCCAATTTTAATTTGTCCTTGAGTTAAAATTGAGAATTCAAATTCAAATTTAGTCTCACCAGTTGTTTGAAAAATAATTAATTAATTCATCCTGAGTTAATTAGTTGGAGAAATTCAAACATGAGGTCTTTGTGAAGTCATGCAACAGTTATCCATTTGATTGAGGAAATTATCCCTTAATTAAGGAGATAAGGATGAGTTGTAATTAGTTAGCTCAGTTAACTGAGTTAAGTCCAGTTAAATTAGTTCCAAACAATTTGTGGAACTAATTGTGAGTTCAGTCAGTTAATGCATGCATGCATGAAACTAGTGTACTCCAGATAACTGAATATTCTCTCATAAATAACTCATGCATGTTAGTTCAGACAAAGGCCCAGTTGATATTAAAGGCAGGGACAATGTACTATCGTTTGCAAGAATTTTCCTATAGGAAAATCTCTTGCATGCAGAAGGAATTCATTCCTTGAGATTTGCGCAGTTTTACAGTGTGTTGGAGTAGTGTGTGAGATCAATGTCACACAAGGTTACAGTAGGAGCACTGAGGGAAAACAGCGCAAGGAAATAGGAGGCTTTGAGGACAGAGGGAGAGGCATATGAGTTGTCTAGTCTGTCTATGAGCAGTGAGAGGGATTGTACTGAGAGCTACATAGCTATGAGAGCTAAAGCTTTGTGTAATCCTGAGATATTTCCACTTGTATGATAATATAGATAGTGGGTTTTTAGCTGAGGCTTTCCCCAGAGTACTCTTCTGTGTTTCATGTGTGATTGATTATTCTTCTCTGTTATATGTGTTCTGTTTGATCTTGCTCAAATCGATTAATCTTCCACAAGTTTGATAGTAAAAGTAGATCAAGTATTTTGCTTTAGTTACATTGCATTATCAGGTGATCTACAATGAGAATTTCTACAAATGTTTACTGGAGCTTTATAACACAACTCATTACGGTATTTACATTAAAAATCACATATACATTTGCTTCAACCAACAAATAAAATCCAACTCGATACAACATTTACAATAATATATACATATACACATAAGAACATTTTCTCTAACCAACAAATAAAAAGATACGATGCCTGCATAATTCAACAAGCGAATCCAAAGGCTTACACCTCCACCCTCAAATTAGTACCAAGAGTCACCTCCTTCTCAAGAAGTCCATAATCCACTACTAAAATCAAATTCTACATCTAATGTCCAGCGCTACAATCCTGTGCTACTTGTTCTCTTAGTGAACAATTATCGGCTCATTGTTCCAGGTCACACTCCCAATGTGCATTTGATTCCATCTGGCAATGCTAATGACCAAAACAAATCCATCCCTTGACCTTCCCTTCTTTGCTACATAGTCCCTCGGGAAATCCGGTCGCCCCCATTCGCACAAGCACTGACCTTCCAAGTTCCTCGGTATCCCCTTTCCTGGGAAATCCATCCCTTGGCAAGGTTTCTTCACATCAAAAGGTCCAAAAACCAAGGCAAATGCCTGCCTCAAAACCATCATACCAGTCATAACATGCACATGGAAATGATTGGACACTATTGGGTACCAGTGTCACATAATGGCCCTGCTCCTGAAATTCTTTACCAACATACCATTACCTGTTCCAATTCATTTTATCGTTACTGCTAATTCTTGTAGTTAGTTTCAACCACCCAAATTGTCATTTCCCATGCTTTCCTATACCAAGCATATAAATTCCATTAGATTCAAAATGGATTGAAATAAACTCAAATCATACCTCGTTGGTAGCTCGTCAATAAGGTACACCTGCGATTCTGTTTACTTCCTTTCACAACAAGTCAAACTAATTGTTTGATCAAATCATCATGAATAAACATATCACATCTGGTTAGCTTAAAACTCAACCATCATAAATTTAAATCATGAATCATATCCAATCATCATCAATTGTAATCATAGATCACATGTAACCATCAAAATCAAAATCATATGCATAGTTAAGACTAAAATAAAATATTGATAGTTATCTTCCAATCGATCATTTGCTTCTACCTTTGTTCTTTTTCCTTTCCGTATACACACTGAATCAATTTCCCAACCCAGAAAGCACCCAATGCCTTCTCTTCAACCACAGACACATACACAAAGTGTAAATCACATGCATACACCCACACACGACGTACAACACCACACAATACATGCACCCACACTAACATACAATACAACATATCCACCTACACCCTGTGTGTAACACAACACATACACCTACACCTCATGTACAACAACACATAATACATACACTGAATACAAAAAAACGAATACACATGTCTCGATACAATAAATACACAATACACAACACAATACCACATATGCATAAAACAACATGTACGATGTGTACACAATACCACATGCACACAAAACCACCTACACAATGTGTACACAGTACCGCATGTACACAGTACCACCTGCACAATCATGTATACAACACCACCTGTGCAATATGTACATGGCAACACATGTACATAAAAACACATGCACAAGGTGTGCACAACACCACATGTACACAACAACACATGCACGACATGTACATGACACAGCCTACACGCAACACCACATGAACATAGCACCACATGTACAATCATGCACATAACACCACATGTACAACATGCACACAAAACCATATGTACACAACACTGCATATCCAATGTGTGCAAAACACCATATGCACACAACACCGCATATCTAACATGCGCACAACACCATATATGCAAATCTTGCATATACTACATGTGCACAACACCATATGTGCAAAAAACCGCATATCCAACATGTACAACATATATATGTAGGTTTTAACCCCATACATAAATTACTTGCATACGAATTCTAAAACACATAAAATAAACAATGCGAGAGCATAACACATAAAACACATATACACAGAGATTTTCGCCTGGATCCCAAAATCGGGACTACCAGCTTGATTTTTCATTATTTTCCTTTTAATGTTATAATACATATTTATAGATGCCGAAGCATCCAATACCATGGACCGAAAACCATCACGTCCAAAACCATGGATCGAAAATCATCGTGTCCAAAAAACATGTGCGAAAATCATGCACAAAACCATAGGTGGGTCTGCCCAACCTAACAAAGGGTCCAAAACACAAACTTTCCAAGGCGCTGCCTCAGACCCCATAGAGTGGGGTTACCTGCACCCCTCAAACCCCCTGTGTCCCCCCCTCTAAGTAATCGGCGCAACGAAGGGGGGGCTCTGCCCCCCATCTAATCCCCCATTAACTACGTGGGCTAATCGTGGAAAGAATATAACACAACCCAACATTCTCCCACTTGTTGTTTTCTTTCCACAGGGTGCCACAAGAGAGCTTAGTCATTTATCCAACCCTGCAACGCCCATTGTTTCTCTACACCAAGAGAACTTCTCAGAGCTCACAGATTTTGTTAATGCATCTGCAATATTCTTCAAAGTGTCCACCTTTACCAGCAACACCTTTTTGTCTTCTATCATATCCCTCACAAAGTGATACTGAACATCAATGTGCTTTGTACTTGAATGATATGTAGTGTTCTTTGCCAAGAAAATTGCACTTTGGCTGTCACAGTCTATCCTTATAGCTCCTTGTACTAACCCCATACTTGAACACAATCTCTGCAACCAAACTGCTTCCTTGCTTGCATGAGTGGCTGCCATGTATTTTGCCTCTGTAGTTGATAGTGCCACTGCAGATTGTTTCTTACTCATCCAATTGACTGCACCTCCAAATAGGTTAAAGACATACCCACTTATAGATATTCTCTAATCTAGATCTCCAGCCCAGTCTGCATCAACAAAGCCACGAATATCCAACACTCTGTCAAATCTTGGTTTTCCGTGGTAGCACAAACCATTATCACTAGTGCCATGCAAATACCGGAAAACCCGCTTCACTGCTGTCCAATGCTCCTTTCCTGGTTTTGACATAAACCTGCTGAATACTCCCACTACATGTGCAATGTCTAGTCTAGTACAGACCATTGCATACATCAGGCTACTGACTGCACTTGCATATGGAACACGGGACATGTCCTCTTCCTCTTCTTGTGTCTTGGGACACTGTTCAACGGATAACTTTACACCTACAGAAATAGGAACCTTCACTGGTTTACTATCCTGCATATTAAATCTCTGCAATATTGTATTGACATACTTCCTCCGATATAACCAGAGCTTCTTCTTTTCCCTATCTCTTTTAATTTCCATGCCCAAAATATAGTTTGCAACACCAAGATCTTTCATGTCGAATTGGAGGACAATTGGGTCTTCAAATCCTGGATAGTTTCTTTGTCATTTCCAACTAGCAACATATCATCCACATACAAGACCAAATAAATAACACGGTCACCAATTAATTTAAAATACACACAGTGATCTGCTTTTCTTCGAGTGAAGCCAAGTCCACGTATAAATGTATCAAATTTCTAATACCACATCCTCGGTGACTGTTTTAACCCATACAAAGACTTCTTTAACTTGCATACCAGTTCTTTCTTACCCTTCACCGCAAAGCCTTCAAGTTGCTTCATGTAGATTTCCTCTTCCAGATCCCCGTGAAGAAATGTTGTCTTCACATCCATCTGTTCTAACTCAAAATCAAAAGCAGCAGCAACAGATAAAAGTAATCTAATAGAAGTTACCTTGGCAACAGGAGAAAAAATATCACCAAAATCAATTCTTGGCACCTAGGAATAACTTTTTGCTACCAACCGAGCTTTGTATTTCTCCACCTTTCCTTCTGCATTTGTCTTCTTCTTGAACACCCATTTGTTGTCAATGGGTTTCCTTCCAGCCGGAAACTCCACCAGATCCCAAGCCTCATTTTTGTGCAAAGATGCCATTTCATCAACCATGGCCTCTTTCCAGAGTTTTCCATCCTTTGAATCTACTGCTTCCTTCACAGTTCTGGGATCATCATCAGTAATAGATAAAGAAAAATTTGAACAGAAAGAAGATAGACTATACCCTTCTAGCTGCCTTCTTTCTCGAACTGATCTTCTCACACTCGGAGTTTGTGGCTCTTCATCTTCTGATTCCTCCTCTGCTGTAGAGTTGGATTCTTTCTCCTTTAGCTCAAACTCTATGTTCTCAAGTTCCTTTAGTTGGATTTCATGTTTAATAACATCTTTCACCTCTCTGAACACCACATCTCGACTATACACAACCTTCCTTGTTACTGGGTTCCAAAGATTATAACCCTTTAAACCATCCTTATACCCAATAAAGATGCACTTTTCAGATTTACTATCCAACTTGGTTCGTTTCTCCTTTGGAACATATACATATGCATCACATCCAAATACTCTCAGATGTGAAAGAGAGGGTTTCTTACCAATCCATACCTCTTGTGGAGTTTTATCCACCAACGCTGATGAAGGTGATCTGTTGACCAGGTAACATGCTGTCTCCACTGCCTATGCCCAGAATTCCTATCCTAACCTAGCACCACTGAGCATGCTTGCCCATTCCATCAATGTCTTGTTCATTCTTTCTGCAACTCCATTTTGCTGAGGTGTATATGGAGTAGTCTTCTACCGTGATATACCACAGTTCTTACAGAATTCTTCAAATTCCTTACGGCAAAACTCTCCACCGTTATTTGTCCTCAACACCTTTATCTTCTTCTCTGTCTAGTTTTTCACCAGAGCCTTGAATTCTTTAAACCTGTCAAAGAATTCACATTTCTTCTTAAGGAAATATATCCATGTATTCCTTGAGAAGTCATCTATAAATGATACATAGTACACATACTTACCCAGTGATGGAACTTTCACAGGTCCAAACACATCACTGTGCACAAGCTCTAATATCTGTTTTGCTTTCTTACCACAAGAGGGGAAACACACCCCATTCTGCTTCCCATATACACAATTTTCACCAAAATCAAAATCCAGAGAGATATTACTCATACCTTCTACCATACCTTTACCATGAAGTATTCAAAGGGCCTTCTCTCCAATATCCAAGCCTTTGATGCCACAACATGGTCTTCTCTCTAGAGACCACTAGATTTTCTGCTCCACTTTTAGGAACCACAAAACTGTTGCACCCATCAACAACCATGCTACCTTGCAGCTTGTACAGAGTTCCAATCTGAACTCCCCGCATCAATACCAGTGCTCCCTGAACCATCTTGCAGGTATCCTTCTCGAACATTGTTTTTACACTTGCATCGTCCAACTTGCTTACAGAAATCATATTTTTGGCCAATGCAGGAATATGCAGAACACCTGGAAGTGTTCTAACTCTTCCACCTTACAACTTCAACTTTACTTTTCTGTGACCAACAATTCTAGCCTTCCTATCATCCCCTAAGAAGACATCACCACCATTGTATTTCTCATACTCGCAGAACCACTCTATATGGGGAGTGAAGTGAAAGGATGCACCTGAGTCAATCAACCATGCCTCATGATCTACATGTGTACTTGAAGAAGCCAAGTACACATCCCCACCTTCATCTGAGGTGTTTTTCGCCTCTGCAGAAGGATCATCATTAGATCCCTTTCCTTTATCAGGAGCTTTAGATTTACAGTCCCTTTTGTAGTTCCCTTCCTTTCCGCATTTCCAGCACACCTCCTTTACAGGTTTTCTTGGAGATTTATATCTCCCACTCGATGACTTATTTTTGTTTCTATTCTGGAACCGTCCTCATACAGACAAGGCATCACCATTCTGGCTCTCCATATTTTTCCATCTCATCTCCTCCGTTAGCAAGGATGAGACTATTTCATCAAACTACAAGGCAGTTGCATTGCTACCTATTGCAATAACTAGACTATCCCACGAATGTGGTAGAGAACACAAAAAACTGATGCACTTATCTTCATCTAAAATTTTAATATCAACAGATGCTAACTGACTTACCATAGTATTAAATGCGTTCAGATGCTCTGTCACTGAGTCTCCATATTTCATCCTTAGGTTATACAACTTTTTTTCGCAAGAACAGTTTATTCACCAGAGACTTAGATTGGTACAAAGTCCCTAACTTGTCCCACAAAGCCTTCGCTGTAGCTTCCCCTGATACATTCAGCAATACTGAATTTGAGACACACAATCGTATTGTGCTCTTTGCCTTCCATTCCAACTTCTTCCATTCTTCATCAAACACTCCCATTGGTTTAGTACCCAGATCTACCACGATCCACTAATCTTTATCCACCAACAAATCCTCCATCTTGAGTTTCCACAACTCAAAACTCTAACCATTAAATTTCTCGATCTCTATCTTTCCACTGTTCGCCATCTTCTTTTACCACTAGAATCGATCTCGCAGATCTCCCACTGAATAGGGTCTACCACAGGCCTGAGTGAAACCCCTCAGCAACAAAGGCATCCCCTTTAAGCCAAAAAAACTCTGATACCAAATGTAGGTTTTAACCCCATATAGAAATTACCTGCATATGAATTCTAAAACACATAAAATAAACAATGTGAGAGCATAACACATAAAACACATATACACAAAGATTTTTGCTTGGATCCCAAAATCGGGACTACTAGCTTGATTTTTCATTATTTTCCTTTCACTGTTATAATACATATTTATACATGCCGAAGCATCCAATGCCATGGACTGAAAACCATTGTGTCCAAAACCATGGACTAAAAACCATTGCGTCCAAAAAACATGTGCAAAAATCATTCACAAAACCATAGGTGGGTCCGCCCAACCTAACATAGGTTCCAAAACCAAAATTTTCCAGGGTGCTACCTCAGACCCCATAGGGTGGGGTTAATTGCACCCCTCAAACCCCCTGTGACCCCCCCACTATGCAATCGATGCAATGAAGGGGGGGCTCCCCCCCCCCCACCCCACCCCTCTAACCCCCCGGTTAACTACGTGGGCTAGTTGTGGAAAGAATATAACACAACCCAACAATATACAATAGTAGTACTACACATTCAGAGACCAAACTGACTCTACCAAGTAATCTTGCTTCTAGTGTCTTCCCACTGTCCATGCTTGCTCCCGCATGTCGTAGATTGCACTGCTTTCATTTCGCTAATGTATCCTTCAGCATTACCCGCCATTACATAAACATAAGCATAATATAAGCACATAATATCAAAATCATATCCACGTGATACTAACCTCATAGATTTGTCAGGGCTACTCTTCCAATTGATTCCTCATGAAACCAGGAACCTCTTCATTCCATTCACCTGCATAAGAAATCATTCCTCCACAAGCATTATCCCCGACAATCATGTCAGACAACGACATACATACATATATACATATACACATTAGCATAAAAAAAATCGTGATCCTTTATGACCCTGTCAGACAACGACATACATACATACATACATACATGTATACATATAAACATTAGCATAATCATGATCATCACATAATTACCAGATATCATAAGGTCAAGGTTAAGAGAACTCCCTTTATCTGTGCACAACATGCGCAACAATGAGAACAACAGTTCCCAACATAGCCAAGGCATTTGACATCTCAAATCCATTCACTTCACCTTTCCTATTACCTTTCTCATGACTGTCCTTCCATTGTCCATCTACCCCAATGGACCCAAACAATCCAATTGGTTTTCATACTCTTGCCTTCAACTTCCCTTATACATACATCGAGCTTCATCTGGGTCCTACATTACTTGTTGGGTTTCATTCAGCTTCCCTGAGCTCCATTAAATTTCTCCTTTCAAACCAATTCCCAAGACCCTCAAACATAAAAGGAAAGAAAAATAAACAAACAGGAAGAAAACCACAAAAAACAAAAAGCAATACGACACCACAAACAAAGTGTCATGGCCATGCACCAGATGCAATCAAAATCGAAAATCAAGCACAAACAAATCACAAAACACCAAAAGTACAAGAATATCAACATACACCATGATTCAATCCCCATGGGTTCTCAATTCTTCCAAGGGAAAGCTCAACCCAAGCCTTCTTCAAGATTTCATGGCAAACGCTTTTTCCATGAAATTCCCGACATCATAATGCCATAAATACATAACTATCAGTGCATAAATAACATAACAATATATTGGTTACCTTACCTTGTTGTACCCAGCACGCTGCCTTGTAACTGAACATGCACATATATCAACTCTCAAGGAACACCAATTCCTTGATGAATCCAACCATAGCTAGAAACCAGTTGTTATACATGTCAAGTACATGTTCATGAATATAACACATATCTACATAATGTTAGGCAAAATCAAGGTTACGAATACTTCCTATATGCAAAGCACTCATTCATTTGGAATTGAGGTTTCCAAACATAGCCAAAGGAATTCTCACCCAATTCCTTTCTTTACCTTTTACCTTGTTGCAATTGAGTCTTATTATGTGCTATAACATCACCCAACTGTTAATTATATAAACTAATCAACTGTTACCTTGTCACGCTAATACCAATCATGTTACCCTACAATTGTGCACACATGTCAATCACATGTTCCAAAGATAAAAACATCATACCTATTAATTTTAAATCAGCCTTTACCAAGACTAACATCAATTTCATGATCAACTTACATTCATAGTCATAATACTAAAACTAGCACCCACTTGCACTCAAGTGTATATTAGTTGTCTCAACACATATTGTGTTAGTACAACCATCTAAAAACAAGATAATTCCTTCATGCAATCTTATAGACACATTCTCATATCATGCACTTAGTTAAACAATCAAACAACATGTAAACATACCATGTTAGATAATCCAAATAGATGACATAATAAAACTCATACCTCAATTTATCTCATGGGAGGCTATCACATCTACACAAGTCAGTCCAGATTAGTATGACACAATATCACCAATATATTGACTCATCCCTGAATATCATAACAATTACCAACTACATAGGCTAATCCAAATTAGAACAATACATATAACTGCCATACATATACAAGTTGCTACCATTCATGACTATCTAACGCATGTGCATATGACCACACTAATCAACTAGCATCTATGATACATGTAACCACAATAGAAATAGAATGACATGCATGTACATAACCATAATTCTTATACCAACCATTAACCAACATACCTGCATGCCCAACATACAAACCTGTATGACGACCTACTCTTATCTCGAGGTCTAGTGTTGCAACCTCGCTCTGATGATCTGCATCTCCTACTCTATCTCGATAAAATGTCAGACTCATAACATACCAACAACATCATAAACTACATAATTGCCACCACGATGCATACACAACTAACATGCATGCATGGCAAACACATTTTTCCCATCTAGTCCAAGTGTTTGAACCTGGGAGCTCTGATACCACCCTGTAACCACCCCTCCCATATCTACTCAGTTTCACCGGCTTACTAGGTAAACATGAGAGGAGGAGCTACTATGACATGAATCAACCTCCTAGGTATAGTTAAGTGAGTGGAATCGACAAACCAAAACTTTACTGACCTTCCTCAGGAGCTACAGGACCCCAGGAGTTGAACAACCACTCCAGGTGCCCAAATCATGAGCTAACTTTTCTTTTTAGGGATATGTGCCAAAATCATGAGATAACTTTCCTTTTTAGGGATATGGACTCCCAGTATCTTGCAAAACAATGCAAGCTAGCCACTGTAACCCTCTAGTCACATGGGTAACCCTGCCTCCCAGCAACTACCATCTAGAATTCCTAGTTCTGTGCACGTGACCCCGAAATCTGAGGCACTTTTTCAGGGCTAGGATCCAAACCTCTGCCCAGAACTTAATATAAATTTCCATAATTATAAATGACACTAGGAAAAATCCATTAACACAAAACTTAGGCAATAAATTGTCTAACCAGGCCTAACCATGATAGACATTTCATCAAACACATTGTGAACACGTAAGCTGCAAGCCATAAATGCATATATGAATAAAGGGGTCTCATGTGTATTTGAATATCATCAAGAAGGTTTGATGCCCTCTCATAATAGCTTCAAAAACAAATATTAGATCATGCATTCAATAACCATTCATTTACCAATCAAAACTTGATAAGAGCCATAACTAGGATATGCCATGAAACCATGCTTAAAACCAACATATAACCAAAATACTAAAAATGATAGAATAGCAATAAGAGCCACATAATAACAAGTGTAAATACTCATGAAATACTAGAGGAAAAGAGCTCTTATTAACATATGCAAAATCAAACCAAGTCAGGTACTTCCACGTACCACCCGACCATAGAGTGGGCTGAACCAAATCTTTCTTTCAGTCAATCACCCTGTGCCATATTCCAAGCATGAATGTGGGATCTCATGTAATAAACCAAGCAAAACCAAACCAAGGCTTCAAGAGGCCAAACCACCTCAACCCTCAACTAGTGATTCCACCTCACGGTTGGTCATCACTAATAATCACCAGATCAGTCTCTACCCAAGTTTCCAGGGCTTAGAGCATTTGTTCCAACCCGACTCCAGGACCAGTAACTCAACCCACAACTGTCACAGGGCTCCGAAGCGTTTTTCCAACCAAGGCTCCAGGACTAGTAGCTCAACCCACCAAGGGCTCCAAAGTGTTTGTCTAACCAAGGATTCTAGTACTAGTAACTCAACCCAAGATCTTCTAGGGATTCCAGAGCATTTCTCCAACCAAGGTTCCTAGAACTAGTAACTCAACCCACATCCATAAGGAACATGAGCACCAATCAGAAAACAATCAAGTGGGAAACCCACAACACCATCGCTATCTAGGAAATGGAAAGGCTAGGAAAAACAACTATCAATCCAGGAAATCATCCATGCCAATGACATATCATAACTAAATAAGGTCCACATGCATATACCATTTATGCCAAAACTAGCAAGGAAATAATACATGCAACTCAGTACCTGCAAATCAAACCCGTTGTAGATGTTAATCCCATTGTTCCCTTGCACTTTTCTGATTTTCCTTTACCTTCTTTTCTCCAAATCCAATGTATGCCAAAATTCTCCAAGAGTGCTCCAAGAAAAATCTAAGCGTGCAAGAGTATGAGAGAGAGAGAATAGAATGAGAGTGCCAAAGACTGAACTAACAAAAGCTTCCACTAACAAAAGATAACCAACCAAAAGTTGTGAACTGATCCTCATAATCCTTTTTATAATTGAGGCTTCTACTTTCTTCATTTTCCTCTATTTTTCCTTCAATTTTCCTCACATGCAATTATGTGACCTTTCATCTCCCTTTTCTCCTATTTTCCTTTATTTTCATAAATAAAATGCCAATTAATGCCTCTTTTCCTTTGCCAATTTCCATAGCCATTAATTATTCACAAGTGATCCCCATCACTATGTTTTTTCCCAACATTCAATGTGAAATACGTGTCCCATGACCTTGGTCTTATTTTTCCTTTATTAACTTTATTACATGGATTTTTAATTGGGCTTGTTACATTGGTGCATTACACAGCTTGGCCCTAAATCCTTGGCAACAAAAAATTCGTCAATCACGGAAATTTTTGGAGGAGATGGAGGTATCACATATCCATAGGGAACACAATGTTGATGCAAACAAAAGATCAAAGGAAGCATTACTCCAGCATATAGGACATCTAGTGATTATAGAAAAAGATGTTGATGTCCTTAGGGTGAATACCAACAACATTTTCTAAAATTTAAGTTGTTGTAATCATTGGGACCTTGCATGTTTTTACGTTTGAAGATTTTATGTTATGTATTGGTAGAATTACATAGCTCTTGACAGTCATGTCCAGGAGGTTGTAATTGAATTGTAATTTGTAAACTCTGATTTCAATGAAATAACAAGTATGCAATTTTTTTTCTTGTAGGAAAAATTTTATCATATGAAATGAGTTATGATTTTTTAGGCATGTGGTATTGATAAGCCATGGTATTATAACAAAGCCCATTTATGTTTTAATGATATCCATGGTAAAGTGGGGATGAATCTCCATGGTTAAGAAAATTTAAATGTATATATGTTTAACTTATATATTAATTCTTTTAATAATAACAAATTTATATGATTTTTTTAATCTTAGAAATATGAGATATATTATGGTGGAATTATTTTTTTAGAATAACTCAAGTAGTCTCTCGATCATATAGGGGAAATATTTTGGAGGAGGAGAGATGACATCTAGGGTTCTTACATCCTCTACTTCTCTCTTTCTCGTCGCCACTAAGTACCAGGATTTTCTTGGACCCTCTATGCTTGGGCCATGGAGCGGCCTCAAGAATTTTGACTCCCCATTTTGTGTCATCTATTTCCTCCATTGAGAATCATCTCTAGAAATCAGTGCCCTCATGTGCGGAATTGTCCTCCTCCCCACAGAAGCAACACGAAGACATGGGAAAAATTATTTCAGAAGGGGGTTCAACCTAGTAAAATTTTTGGTTTAATGTATTTGAGCATCGATGGTAGAGTTGAAGTAGTTCCCTTTCTTTTGACTTGGGTGGGCGATAGTTGTAAGTCTATCTCCTCATCTTTTATTTCCAAAATCTGTCATCTTACATTTCTTTCACAGTTTGATTCTATGGAAAATATCTACATTTTTTCCAAAGGGGCTTTGGGGTTTGTATGGGCGATGGGGCCGTGTCTACCCTATCCTCTATTTTTGTTAGAAATCCCTTCGTTTCTTCATACATAACAGTTAAAAATACACCTCCCTCTCTCCAGGAAAAGCGTGAAAGGGCACAAAATTTCATGCTTTTACAAGGAACATGGGGGATAAATCCATTATCATTTGTGAAAAATACTTCTTAGCCCTTAAAGAGTATTACATAAATATGGGGTATTCCCAAAAATTTCTAGCACCTACAATGCGAAGGAAAAGTCCTCCATGACTTCTCCTTGCTCAAGGAAATCTACTCTTATATCAAAATCCAGATTGTGTGGGGGTGCTCTAGATGCGAGACCAAAAAATGACATAGCTATCTCTTTCAATGATGTAGTCCAAGGGAGGCTTTTTGGAATTGTAGCACAAGGGTAGACCTCCACTCAGGCATAACAAAATTAAAATATTCTGGGCCCATATATTGTAGAACAAATGGAGAAATCTCCATCATTGTATGTGAATATACTTGAGGTATATTCCGTATTCCTTGTTATTCAATCTAAAGCATTCATTGCAGATTTAATGGATTATGGTCAAAATTGAAGCTTTAATTAAGTGGATTTTATCATTATGGACTCCAAACTATGACATTTATTTCTACTCAAAGGGATATTTTATTGTCCAATTCGAAACACAGAAGGACCTTGAATATGCTCTAAATGAAGGGCCTTGGTTATGGGGTAGAGTCATGTTATTTATCACCCCATGGTTTCCTGAGTTTGATGCCAATACTATAGTGGTTTCAACCATGTTGATTTGGTTGAGGCTCCCAAACCTCCCCCTTCCTTTCTGTCATCATAAAATCCTTGAAGATATTGGAAACACTATGGGAAAATACAAAAAAACATATTCAAAACAAACAGAAAATGGAATCTTAACACATGCCAGATACGTGTGGAGATTGATCTTAGCAAAGGGATCTTAAACCACATAATATTGAAACAAAACAAATTCCATTCAACATAATTTATTGATTATGAGAACACGACATTATGTTGTCATATATGTTTTCAAATAGGACATCTACAGAAATCATGTCCTCAAGAAAAGAAGTATCATAAGAAGAAGAAGGGGTAGTCTAATATACCAAGACGATGACAGTTCACAAAACAATATCCTTTTGAGGATGAGGAAGAAGATAACAAGGAAAGGCAACTTGAAAGGGAAGAAATGAATGATATGGACCAACAAGGAGATACACTAAAAGAGGAAGCTATGATTCAACTAGGGACAATGACCATATATCAGAATGGATTAGATCCAAAGGACTCTTTGACATTGGACATAATTGGGGGCACAAAACGAGCTCATGTATCTGAAATCTCGGATTTTGATAAAGAAGTCCCCCAAGTTGGACATGAATTGACCTTTTTTTATTATCGAACAAAATCTCGATGGTTAGAAAAAAGTGCAAAAAAAGGAAAAAGAAAAAACTAACTCTAGCTATCAAACTTAATTTTTGCTCTTTTGTTGTTGTTTTCTTGGATATGCATGGTGGTTCTTAGCCATTAAAAGAAGCTTTCTGTTGATCATGTTAAAAGAGCCTTTCTGTTGATTTCTATTCTTTTTAGTTTTGTCATGTACTTTTTGTTGCTACATGCATACACATGATGTGTGTCTACAAAATGTAATTTTTATTCCATTAATAAAAGTTATGGTTTTTTTTTTTTGCTAAAAAATACATGAGATATACTATGAAGTAGGTGTTTTGATTATTATGATGTATTGGTATTGGCCATTTACTTGATATCATTGTGATAGTTCTATATATTGATTATATATTCTTTATGGAATATCCACCCGATATTTTTAGTAGTAGTTAGGATAGAGGTTGATTGTGTATTTTTTATAGAATATCCACCCGATATTTTTAGTAATAGCTAGGATAGAGGGTTGAGATTTATCTCAAAGGATTAAGATTGATTAAAAGGTAGTTATGCCCTTTTTGTTTTTCAATTTAATTAAAACTAGAGCAACCATATAAATTAAAAAGGCTAATAAATTCCAAGAGGCATTAATCCATAGTAGGCATTAAGACACCTCATGATACATCTCATATTGCCAATATTTAAAATATCATAAAATTCACTAAAATACAATTGTAAATAGAGTTTGTTACAATCCCATGGGATGATACCATGGCTTATCAATACCACATGCCCAAAATCCATAACTCATTTCATATGACAATTTTTTTTAATCAAATTAATTAAAAGAGAGCATAACTACTAGAATATTTTATGTAATACATCTCACATTGCGAAGATTGAACAAATAAAAAAAATTAACTAAATTATGACTTTATTTTAAGTTATGATTATTAATAATAAAAAGAATTAATATATGAGTTAAATATATATGCATCCTCCACTTTATCGCAGATATTCTTAACCTATAAATATGCTTTGTTACAATATAATTGGTCAATACCATATCTTATCAACAACACATGTCCAAAAAACCATAATTCATTTCATATGACACTTGTTCATATGACATTTTTTTAATTAATCAATGTAATTAAAATGGTAGAAATGGCATAACTACTTTTAAGATAAATACGAACCTTTGATTTCTGAATAATAGTAAGAATATTTTATAACATTGTGTGGAAGTTAAATCCCTACAATCCACCTAATAATTATTGATAATTAAATTAAAATTTTGGAATCTCTATTCCAAAATAAACATGCAAATATTAAAAAAATAAAAATAAAATTTGATTGTGAAATGAGTTATGATATTGATAATTCATGGTATGGCACATGGTATTGTAACAACCTATTTACATGTTAAGAATTTCCATGGTAAAGTGGGGGTGAATCTCCATGGTTAAGAATATTGTTACATAATTTTTTAATTATATATATATATATATATATATATCTATATATATATGTATGTATGTTTAACTCATGTTTTTAATAATAATACTAATAATAATAAGTTATAATATAGTTAATTTTTATGATTTTTTAAATCTTAACCATGTGAGACGTATCATGAGAAAAGTGTTTTCATGCCTATCATGAATCTATGCCTATTGATGTTCACCAACCATTTAATTTATGATGATGATGATGATGATGATAAGCTCCGCTAAGACCAATAGGATCTATCTAACCTTAAGAAGGTAAGAAATTAATTGAAATTATTTAACATAGTATTTCTATGCTTGAATAGAAGTGAGAGAAGCATTCTCAAATCACCACAGTTTTGATGCCTTAATAGGTCAAGAAGGTTGATAGTGTGACAAATATTTTGAAAACTAGAATGAATTTGACTATACGCTAGGAAATATAAGAGAAAGTGCTTTTCATCTTATCTTCAACCCTCTTAGTATCACATGAGTGATAGACTGTCTCTTGCCATGGCATTTTGGGAGTAGACAAACACCTAGTTTCACTATGAATCTCATGAGAATTAGTTCCTATCTTAGCAATGCTCATTTTGTTCTTAACACTGGTCAAGACAGATAAATAATTTTGGTTTTCAAGATTGGGGTTGACAACCCACTTATAACATCTTAGCTTCCTTTTTCCCTATAAATCTTTATCACTCCATAACTTCTCCTTAAATTTGGAATTAATAATATTTTTAATATTATCTTTATTTTGCAAGATTATCTCCTCCTTTATCCCTCAATGGTCTAGTCAAGATTGGGCATCCTTATGCCATCCTTGCTTGAGCCGAAGGTGGAGGTTTTAGATACAGTTAGAAGCAATTTTAGGAAACCACTTGGCTACAAGTTGTATAACTTCTTCTTATACATGATATACCTAGTCATGGCCATGTTTTCAATAGGGAAAGGATAGTTTTGATCGTGAGGATAGGGTAGGGATTACATGCTTTAATATTGAGGTTGTAGGTTATAAAACACTTTTGGATCTACTCAATATTCCTCCATGATTCTCTAGATATAATGTAACCCCAAACCTCACATCCATATAAAATAGCAAGGACGACTAGAGTCTCAAATAGGAACTTTTTTTTTATTTTTTATTATCTCATATCTAAAGATTTGTTGACTTGCAATTATTTTCAAGGCCATAGTAAGCTTTCCATCCTCCATTTATAGTTTTCTCATTGTTATAATTCCAATTGAGTTCATGATTAATGCCAATTCCTAGATATTTTTATGAACAAACTTCCTCCAAGTAGCTATTATTGTAAATGACACTATCGTAGGTAATATTTTTGGATTTAATTGTCATGAAAGTAGCCTTGTTAGTGTTAAATTTTATACCCATATTGGAGCAAAAATATTGGAGGATTCTTAGTTGATTGCTGAGATTGTCATGGTTCCTTACTAAAAGACCAATATCATTAGCATAAAGGAGAAGAGTTATGTCGATACTAGTGAACATAAGACCAACACATATTGCACCTTATAAATACTCTTGAACCTGATTAGAGCATTATGTTGTTTTTCATCCTTCTCAATGATTTCACAGTGGAAAAAGTGGAGGAATCAACTCACAGGACCATTTTTACCAACAACACCCAGTTTGGTAAATTGGGGTTTGAAACCTTCCAAGAGAATTTTGAGGCATTAAATATTATTTTTTGGGGGTATTTTTTTTTTCTTTAGTGGGGAACCTTTTTTTTCCTTTTCTACAAATAGATACCTTTCCAATGACGTAAGAATTTCCTCAATCAGAGTCCATATGCAAAAGTTATGCTACTTGAAAGTTGACCTTCCTATTTTAACCACCATAATTCAAGAGGATGCCACATCAGACCCATTACTCAATGAAAGTGGAATAGCCACGTGATCATGATGAAGAAGACTCTATAAGAGTCCATATTATAACTCTAGTTAAGAGTTGACGAAGTCAAACCTAACCACTAGTAGGGTATCTGACTGTGTTATAACCATGCCACTAAGAGGAAAGGGGTTCCATTCTCTTCAAGTGTATTGTTCCATAAACAAGCAAAGTAACTGATAGGGATATGGAGGGAGCACATAGAGAGGATTTTATGCATTGTAGTATCCCATGAGCCACAAGCCATACTTCTTTGTATTTGCAACCATTTTCTATTTAGAGAAGGAAAACATAGCGGGCTCACCTTCAGCTAGATTTTTCTCCAGAAAGGGTTTCCCATAATAGATCTCGTGTTAATCATGGTTTGTGAGTTTTTATTTCATTAATATCTATTTTTTACATAGTTATAATATAAATTTATGCACAATAAACAATAATATATAGATTCATAAATCAAATAGAAATAAACTCTCATAGGGCAGATTTCAGATTTTTAAGTATAATATATCAGATATGTTGTGACAAACTGTTTAGTGGAATGTCTAGTATAAAAATTTACAAATAATTTTGGTATCAAAGCAAGTTTCCTTGGGTATATTATGAAAATTTGTAGGGAGTCTAGAATAGCGGCTAAGCCAAAAGTCAGAAAACCCTAGTCATTGGCGACGAATTTGTGAATAATCATCCCAATCCTGTCAAGGGGAGGTTTTTGTGGCTAGAAGCACAAGTTGTAGATATAAGTCATAATGTGAATCTCCTCATTGTGACCCTAACAAAAAATATCGGGATATTCTTGATAAAATAGGGTCCTAATGAAAAGATCTGATTGAAGGAGACATCAAGAGATTAGGAAGAAATAGAGAATGGATTGAAGAAAGGACCTAAGAAAGATCAACCTAGTTCGAGTGTTGTGAACCTGTTGGGAAAATTAATTTCTTAATAAAAAAACAACTAATCACCTCAACATTAATTATCAACCCGAGGAACATCCTTTTGTTTCAAGGAAGCCTGCAAAATATATGCAAGCAACTACCAACAACTAACATTGGTTCTACATGATTGTGTTCTACACTATCTAGTTTATTCAACAAGAAATAAAATGTAAGACTTGAATAACAATACTAAATTTAAAAAACATAAAGTAAATGACATGAAAAAGAATTATTCTAATCACACAACTTGAATCAATACTAAATTAAACCACACATTTTTGAATTGGAAATTTAACCTATTGCACCCAACATAATTCAAATGTTAATCAGAGCAATAAATTAATAGAAATATAGAAATTGTATGAAACAATAAATTAGGAAAATGCAACAATCAACAAATTATTTGAAAAAAAGTAAATTTAATTTAAGTAACATCAATTTAAATTCAAAGAAACAAGCACAAAACTAAACTACTTTATATTTTCACGGCAACACTTCATCCAAGGTAGTTGGCCCAACTGCCCAAGAGTCAATTATGCCTTGAAAAATAGTTAAGATTAGATTACAAGTAGACAATTATGCCAATGATAGCTCCTTTCAATAAAAATTCGAAATAGATACAATACACCTCTGAGCTCTACCTCTAATTCAATAATTGTCCACCCCCCTCTCTGATTTATGTCTTCAATTAAATATACAGAGTGCAAAGTGATAATTACAACTAAATCGAATAGAATGATTTTCCATTACAATTTTAGATTGATTACAATGAGTTAATCAATAAGATAAAATCTGAAATATCTCTCCATCATCAATCAACTAGAGCAAGTCAAATATGATTTTGCAATTAAGGAAAATTGGAAAACAACCACAACAACAAATCTAGGAAAATTTCCTTCAAATAACCATGTGTTTTTCTCAATCGAGACCAAATTTTAGAACACTGCTTATTAGAGAACTAATTTGGTCCACTCTTCATAAAACCCATGTCTCGTATTTTCAAAATTCATCTTCATTTTCCTGAAATATCCAATGCAAAAATGTCACTTTTTATCCTAGTGAAATTCTGAATTAGAATATTTAACTATGAGTTGAAGATCAAATTTGCAATCTGGAAGAGATCTTGGAGGCTAAGATCGTGAGTGATGTTATAAAAAAATTATTAATAAACTATCATTGGAAAAATAATGCATAATAATCATTAATTTATTAAAAATAAAGGAGAACAAATATTACTTATCCACGAGAGCATAAACAATTATAAAATGAAATTATATGATAAATTATGATAAATGACGTGATAAAGAATGGTAGAAATGGATGAAATGTATGTCAATAAATGATAATTAAAATGAAAAATTATTAGCCCAAAAGAACTATTCACAATCTCTGTTGAAAATGGAAGAGAACATCGATATCAAGTCATACCAAGGGTATATCAACACTCTAGAGCTAGATCACTGTCTGCAATAATTAGAATTTTATTTCAGTGTTCATCATATAGAGGAAGAATAGAAGATTTATTTTACGCAACTAAAATTAGAGGGCCATTCCCTGACCTAGTGGGAAAGTCACATGAAGACCTTGAGGTTAGAAAGTGATCCTCCAATGAATAAGTGGGAGGACTTTAAAACCCTCATAAAGTCACAATTTTATACTGTTGGGTATGTAAAATACCAGTAGATTTGGTAGCACTAATTTAGGTAAAAGCAGGGGCAGAGTGTATAGGAGTACACCACAAAGTTTAGAAATATGGCCATAATGCTAGGTATCTCCCCAAAGAACCCAAATGTACTCCTAAATTATCTGGGTGTCTAAAAAACCATTTGGGGAAGAAACTGATGATGTTTAAGCCTAGATCGGTGGACAAGGCTTATGTATAGGCACAATACTTGGAGAAAATAGGCCAGAAGAAAGGGAAATCAAGTGAATCAAAGTAGAAGGAGCACCATGATGCTTCTAAGGAGGGGAAGAATAAGGGGAAAGGGGGAAAAGATAAAAATATGATAGACAAAACACACTAGTGTAATGATCCCAACAACCACTGCAACATTGATGGTCATACAAAAGAGAAGTGTTGGAAGTTGCATCTGGAGCTTAACCTGAGGAACAAAGGAAAGATAATAATAAGAAGAATCTGATGGCCATTGATTTGAGAAACCAGGTTGAAAGAAGCTCAAACATAGATGGGAAGATCATTTGTACGCCGGTGCAGAAGGAGGTGAATTTGAGTATACTTCAACAACATGAAGAGAAAGAAATGACCAAACTCTTCCAAATAAATATCTAGGTCAAGAAGAAAAATATTGATACCCTGTTTGACTCAGGATTGTAGGCGAATCTCATTATAGCACATCTGGTCAAAAAATTTGGATTAGAATTCCATGGCCATCCAATCCTATATCCATTGGGATAGATAAATGAGGATGTAAAGTTAAAGGTAACAAAATTGTACAAAATTATGTTTTCTATCGATGTTGATTTTATTGGTGAAGTAGAACTATATGTAGTTCACATTGATGTATGTGGAGTATTGTTTGGAAGTCCCTACAAGTACATGTAAGATGCAATATTCATGCAAAGAGCCAACTAGTACCAACTCGTCAAGGATGGAAAATTGTTCACCATCAACTTCATAAAGGAAAGTTAAAATTTTTACTAGTAAGTGCTAACCAAGCCAAGAAACTAATCAGTTCTAGTAAGAAGTTTGTTTTATTGTTTTTAAGAGAGAATCAGTTTATGGAAGAGTCAGTAAGATTAAAGGCATCCTTGGAGGGGTGTACTAAGAAGCATAAACAACAACTATAAGAGTTTCTACATGCATACAAGGATGTGTTCCAGGAGCCTAAATGGTTACCACTCAAGAAGGAAATGGAGCATGAGATCCATCTATTTTTAGACTCCCCATTGCAAAAAATTGGGCCATACAAGTAGTCTTTTATAGAAGCAAGTGAGGTGAAGAAAAAATTCCAACAACTAATAGAACAAGATATCATTTGACTGATTACATAACCATGTGGGTCAACAATCATCATTGTGCAAAAATAGGACGGGGCTTAGAGGATGTGTATAGATTACAGGGAATTGAACATGATTACACTCAAGAAAAAGTACTCACTACCCATAATAAATGATCTTATAGATCAGTTGCAACAAGTAAAACACTTCACTGAGTTTGACTTAAAGTATTGATATTTCTAGGTTCGAGTCAAACAAGAAGATACTTGGAAGACTGCCTTCTAAACCAAAAAAGGTTTGTATGAGTGGTTTGTCATGCCATTCGTCCTATGCAATGCACCAACTACATGTATGAGGTTAATGAATGCTATATTGCACCATTTTATAGATTCATTTGTTATTGTCTATTTGGATGATATAATGGGCTACAATGCTACCTAGGAGGAGAACATCTCACATTTGATGCAGGTGTTGGAGACCTTAAAGAAGCATCAACTACTAGAAAATCTTAAGAAGTGTGAGTTTGCACAACAACATTTTGTGTATCTAGGTTATGTGATAGGTGGATGAGAGCTGAAAATAGATCTTTCCAAGATGGAGGCCACTATGAAATGGTTGCTTCCTACTAATGATTTTGGGATTAGGAGTTTCATTAGGGTAGCACAGTACTTGAGGAAATTCATAGCCTTGTTTTTAGCAGTAGAAGTATCACTCCATGCCATAACAACTAGTGGAAATATTTTCAAGGGGGGAAAGGGTCAAAAAAAGGCCTTTGAGGAGCCAAGAAGAAGATTAATCAAGCACTAGTTATAGTATTATTGAACTTGCAGTATCCCTTCGAAGTGGGCGAGTGGGTGTGCCATGGGAGCACTGTAAGCTACCATTCTAGAGTATTTCATGGGGCAATTCTTAACTACCCTACCTACGACAAGGATCTCTCTTCCCTGGTGCAATATGTGAAGAAGTGGAAGCACTATTTTATGTGGAAGGATACAATAATACACATAGATTTCCAACCACTACAATACCTACAGACCTAGAGTGGCATTACAAGTGGATGGGGTTTCCACAATAGTTTCATTTAGTGATCAAGTATAAGAAGGGTAGTACACCCAATTTGGTTGACATGCTTTCAATGCCACCCAAATCAAATATCAAAACTTTTGGAACTAGGATGCACATGGAGCCATTCATCCATGATGCATATAAAGAGGCATATTTAGAGGATGAGGACTTAAAGTAGGTGTCTCAGTAGTTGCAGAGTTGTATTTATATGCATGATGATGACACCACCGTTAACTACCATATATAGGACGGGTTACTCTACAAGTTGGATAAGTTTTGTGTTCATAAAGGTGAGTGATTGCAACTAATCAGAGAGGCTCACACCTTTAAGGTTACAAGGCATTTGTGGTAGGGAAGAAAGTGGCCAGATTTTAGAGGTATGTGTATTGCGCAAGATGCAAGAACAGGTAGCTAGGTTCATAAGAGGATGCATGATTTGTTGTACCAACAAGCCTAGTAATAGGAAACAAGGCCTATATCATCCCTTACCTGTACTACTCATCCTTTCAAAAGCATTTCCATGGACTTTGTGGAAGGTTTACCAACAACTAGGAAGGGACATGATTGTTTGTTCGTGGGTTCAATCAGATGTGTGTTTTGATGCCTTGAAAGAATCCCATTTGAAGGAAATGAGCAACAAACTTGTTCTTTGGACATGTCTAAGTGTACTTTGGGATACCAAGGGACATTGTTTCAGACAGGGACACAATATTTCTCAATGTATTTTGGACTACATTGTGGAGGAATATGGACACGAAGTTGGAGAGGTCTACAACATTCCAACCTTAGACAGATGGGTAGATATAAGTAGTCAACATGACTTTGGTGCAAATTTTGAGGGCTTACAATAAGAAACATTCGAATATTTGGGATGAAAATATGGTATATATACAACACTGTTACAATAGAGCAGTCACACTTCTACTAGTAAGTCCCCATTTGAAACTTGTTTTAGATATTTTCCACCTTCACTTTTGGATATTGCATATGGGGAGTAAGGAGGAGTAATGGAATAAAGGAGGAGATTCCATGAGGGCTGAAATTTTTTCAGAAAATATTAGGGAAATCCATATACAAGTACAAGAGAAACTACATAAGTCATAGGAAAAATACAAGGTCGAGCATGATCAACACTAAACAAATAAGTCATCTAAGGTGGGAGATAGAGTATGGTTACAATTGAATAAGGAGAGGCTACAAGGTCCTGGTAAGAAAATAAAGCCTCTATGATCAGGTCCCTTTGAGATACTAAAAAATATCAGAGATAACACTTATAGACCCAGTATATCCCCATACATGTGCATTTCCTTAGTTGTGAATGTAGAGAATATGAAACTCTATGAGCCTTCTGTGCTAGATCAAGAAGAGGAGCATGTCCTACCTTCTATAGAGTATTTGGCACTAGATGCTCAAGCAGAGTTGACAAAAGATACATTTTTTCAGAAGGGGTCCAAAACTACAAGACAAGGGCACCATGAACTTTGTAAAATTGGGTTGATAGGACAACTTCTAGGCAAGGCTAAATGGTAGGCCTGAGAGAAGGTGGAGGAAAAATGTCCTCACCTCATTAAGTAGAATCTTGTGGGGACAAAAAGCCTCCAAAAATGTTGAGGTGTGAACTGGATTGGATCATTATATTTTTTTTCATCCATCTTAATGCTTACAGAGTCAAAAAATGGAGGAATCAACTCATAGGACCATTTTTACTAGAGGGACCCAATTTGGCAAATTGGGGTCTAAAATATTTTTAGATCATTTTGAGTCATAAAAAGGTATTCTTTGGGGGGGTAAAGTTTTCCCACTTTAATGTGGCACCTTTATTCCTATTCTACACACATAAAGCATTCCAAAGGTGCAAGAATCACTTCAATCAGAGTTTTTATGCAAAATTTATGCCACTCAAAAGTTGACCTGCTATTTTGGCCTCCATATTTCGAAACAATGACACGCCAACCCCCATTACTCAAGGAAAATGGGCTAGCCATGTGATCATGATGAATAAGACTCTACAAGAGTCCATATTGTAACTCTAGTTAAGAGTTGAGTGAGCCAAACCTAACCACTAGCAGGCTATCAAGCTGTGTTATAATTGGGACACTAGTAGGGAAAGGGGTTCCATTCATTTCAAGTGTATTTTGTTCCAAAGATGAGTAGAGTAACCAAGAGGAATAGGGATATAGAGCATGGAGGGGATTTTTGCACTATAGTAGCCCACAAGCCACATGCCATACTTCTTTATACTCACAACCATTTTTTATTTAGAGAAAGAGAGTGGAGCGACCCCACCTTCCATTGGTTTGCCTCTTGAAAGGGTTTCCTAGGATATATATTGTGTCAATCGTGGTTTTTGACTTTTTATTTCGTTGTCTTCTCTTTTCTGCATAATTATAATTTACATACATACACAATAAACAATAATTTACAGATCCAAAAATCTAAAGAGGAATAAATCCTCATAGTGTATATTTTGGATTTTAAAGTATAATTTATCAATTTGTTGTGATAAATTGTCAAGTGGAATATACATGGCAGTTTATGGATCAACTCTTCAAGCTTATTAATGTAGATTCCAAAAAGTATAGGGGATAAGGGACACCCTTGCTTGACCCTAATATTGCAATTAATTTCTTCTAACCAACCCTTAGTGGTATTAAGCTTGGAAATAACATTCTTGTACAACCTTATCACAACAACCCTCAACTCGAGAGGAACCATTGGCTCCTCCAACCTCTTCTATAGATTTATCCTAGGAATAATGTCAACAGATTTTCTAAAGTCCACAAAACAACAAAAGAGGTCAGTCTTATTATTGCAACATTCTTCTGCAATGATCCTGAGAGTAACAAGATGGTCAATAGTTTAATGATCTCTCATAAACCTAGCTTAGTCTTTAGCTATTTTACCATGGATTTCAAGCCATATGCTAGTATTCTTTCCAAAATAAGCTCGTACAACTTGGATAAAATGTGACCGATCATAATAGTTTTGTAACTAGATGGATTTTTTTTATCTCCACATCTTAAAAATAGGCATAATAAGGCTCTACATCCAAGTATTAGGAAATGTTTTCTTCACTACCAAATTTAAGAGCTTGTGTATGTGAGGGGTGATAATAGACCCTCCCATTTTAAAATTTTTAGCTTTATAGCATTCAATGTCCTTAGCTTTCCCATTAGCGAGGTGCTTAACCCCAAATTTAATGTCTTCCAAAGAAAATATATCATCCTATATAGGAGCATTCAAAATGGTTCCCCTAGAATTAGGGGACTCATAAATGTTTTTGAGGTAGATATTCCAATTCTTTAAGGGAATCACATTATTTTCTTAGATTTAAAAAAATAATTTCTCTCCATTTCTTTTGGGATGGACTTTAGAAAGGTGACATAACTACTCTTGCTTCCTATTTATATAACATATTTTCTTTCTTTTAATAAGAGTTTTGTACAAATTATCTTATCAAGATTCCAGGTTTCACTAAGAACATCTCTGATCAACTTTCTAGCAATTTTACAAACATTATCATACAAAGGGTTGGTAGTTCTATTATTATTTTTATATGTCACCTCAATAGAGAACTTGTTGATAGTAATGGAGAGTGTTGTAGTAAAATTATGATAGAGGTGCTCAATGTTATCCTTATAAGTTGAAATGTATAAATCCCCATTAAATCCTTTAAGAAGATATCCACTTTACTTTTTCCAAAGAACAGGTGCCTATGTTTATCATAATTCTCTTGCATGTGGCTAGTGTGAATGCCAAATTTTACAGTTAGCATAAAGGTCTATGATCATAATTAGTCTCATGGTCATTTAAGAGGTCAAAATTTACAACATGGTTGGAGACAGGGATATCAAATATCACATAATCCATGACATTATTGTGAAGAAAATGAATACAATTCATCTAGTTGGAGTTGGCCACTTGGTTATGCCATTACAAATTATAAGGTCTTTGGAACTACAAAGCTTGATTAACTCAATACCAAATAAATTATCGGTTTGATCTTAAGAGTTTCTTTTGAATCTACTAGCTAAATCAATGTCGTCACCTAGCCAAAGAGGATAGGGTTGGAGTCATTACTTAGAAGAATAACTTAGTTAGTTGAAATTCTAACAATGAAGTCTCCTAATAAGAGGACATTACCTTCATTCCTTAGATTATGAATATTCTATTCTAGGATAGTATAGGGATAATTATTATCTATATTTTTTTCTTATAGAAGGTAGAGTTGATAGGTACAAAATATAATTCCCCATCCCATGTTTACTTTCTTTTAAAATTCCTCAGAGCTAATGTGAAATGGAGTGCCACTATGACATTACCCAATCTCCTAGCTCCAATTAAGGAAGTCTGGCCTACAACTGATACTTATTGATCACAAAGTGACATCCTATAGGGACTACATATCACCCAGGAACTGAAGAAACACCCCAGGTGGTCAATCCTTGAGTTGGAACTTCATTTCAGTGACGTAGAATCCAAATTGCACCCTTAAAACTGCTTGCATATGGTTGAAGGCCTCCAATCACACTCACAAGCCTTGCTCCATGCAATTGTGACCCAAATTACTTAGTCAATACCTACAGTCCCGAAATCTGAGCCATAATTCCAGGCCAACCTCTAGACCACTACCCAAAACTTCCCAATACTTTCTATAATTATAAATAACTCAATGACAAGACTAAAATACAAAATTGAATAAAAAACTTGACCTAACTAGGCCTAATCATGACAACAATATTGTTAAACATATGGTGAACATGTAATCTACAGGTCATGAATGCATATATGATATTAGGAGTTTGAAAATTATCTGAGATTCACCAAGAAGGTCTAATTCCCTCTCATAATAGCTACATTAACATCTTTTATCCCATGCATTCATTAACCATTCATCAACTAATCAAAACATAACAAGAGCCATAGTTGGAACCTATTATGGAATCATGCTTATAACCAACATATAACCATAATATTAACCATGACAGAACAACCATCAAATCCAAATAATAACAAGAACAAGTACTCACAAAATACAATAGGAAAATAAATCTTATTAACATATGCAAAATCCAACCAAGTCAGGGACTTCCACGTACCACCCGACCATAGATTGGGCTAAACCAAATCTCTCTTTCCACCAATCATGCCCATGCAATATTCATGCATGAATCTAGGAGCTCAAGAAATAAACAACCAGGGATTCCTAGAGATTAAACCACTTCTACCCTCAGGCTACCATGATACAGTGCCCTAAACTAGATTGGATGCCTTAGAGTTTCTTCACCAATACCTTGAGGAATTTTCCTCTCTCCACCCACCTATTGAGGGATTCTCGTAGAATAAATTATCTTCACCCCCAAGCTTAGGGAATTTTCCTGAGAGCACCTCACCTGGTTCCAAAACCTTTTGGAAATCGAAAGCTCAACTAGAAAATAATCCCATCACACCATGACTATCTAGAAATGGCAAGGCAAGGTTGAAACGACTGTCACACCGAGAAAAATGCATGCCAATGAGAGAAACTGAACCAAATACACAAATGGATGTACCATGCATTCACAAACTATCTAGGAAATCACACATGCAACCTGTTACCTACAAATTCCTCCTACTTAAGCTGCTTGATCTAACCTTCCTTACTTATCCTTTGCTTTCATTGTCCTTCCTTTGCCTTGATTTTCTTGCTTTCTCCTGTTGGTGCTCTTCTCTCTATGAAACTAATTCCAAGGCCAAACTGAAAAAAAAAAAAAACTCAACCAACAAAATGTTGAGATGTGCAACAAGAAATTCTCAATTTGTCTTTGCCTTAGTCAAATTGAGAAAATTCAAATTTAAATATCAATAGACAAATTGGATGCAGTTAACTTGTGTGACATGGATCTTGTCACTCAGTTAGCTCAATAAATTCGAGTTAGAGGGCTTGGAGTTCAGTTAAACATGCGTGATTGCTACATTTTAGTAATCTAGTTCAGTTATATTGAATTTTTCTCATTTAAACTAGTTCTAATAGTTGGAGGAACTAGTGGAAGGTCAGTTATGTAGCGGGAAAACAGCCTAACTCAATGATCATTTAGTTAACTGATCAATCAACCTAAAATAACTAGTGCATGCAGAGAATTCGAGTTTCCAATTATGGTGGAGATTCCAAGGCAATGTAACAAGCAATTATAAACTAGTTTGAGTGTACATGTGTTGCATGCAGTCAGATGATCAAGCTTTGGGAATTGTGAAATCAATTAGATGAAAATTCCTAAAAACTAGGGGCTAATTCTCTAGGAATTGCACAAGCAAATAGGGGATCAAGAAGAGGTAGAAATTGACTAAGTCTAGGTCAGAGCTTCTGATTGAGCATAGAGATAGGTTATTCACTTGCAGGTAGAGCTCAGAGCGAGAAAGGAATTGTAATACATCTCTATTCATCTAATTAATGCAAAGATGCTTGAGGGGTTTTTCCTAGTTGGGTTCCCCTAGAAAAAATACTGTCCATGAGTGTTATTTCTTATTGCATGTTCGAGATTGTTGTTCTAAATTGTGAAATGAATTCTAAAATTCAGTAGAGTAGAATTGTGTCTCTTGATTTAGATTACAATTTCTTGAGCAGTTGGAATTTTATCAACATATTTTCTACAAAAAAGTTATGTACTGATCCTTAGAGGCCTTTTTATCACTGAGGGCTCTATTTTCTTCATTTTCCTCTATTTTTCCTTCAAGTTTCCTCTCATGCAAATTTGTGACCTTTCATCTCCCATTTCCTCCTATTTTCCTTTATTTTCATAAATAATGCCAATTAATGCCTCTTTTCCTTTGCCAATTTCTTTAGCCATAATAAACCGAAAGTGACACCCACTAGGATGTTTTGCTCAACATTCAGCTTGGAATATGTGGCCCATGCGGTCTTATTTTTCATTTATAAACCTTTATTACATGAACTTTTAATCTGGGGCTGTTACAAACCCCTCCCCCTTAGGGGAACATTGCCCTAGGTTCTCTATGACACCTATAACCATCAAGATACTGAAAACCAAAACATACTTCCCATGGAGCTTTATAACTTAGCTCGATGTGGTATTTATAATGAATAACCTGCTAAAAATAAAAACCAACATGACAACAATACCACTTATTGGAGTTTTATAACTATTAGGCAGACTAATCCTTCTTGTGGACAAGATGGATCTCCATAGACCTCAAATAAAATTTAGTAAAAAACAAGAAAATAGATGCTACCTTTCCTTAGCTTACGATTGATTGAAATAAGTAATATGCGAGGAGTCACTCACTGATTTAATGAAGTGTTTGTTGAAGTCCTTTCAGTTCCTTCCAGAGTTGGTTTCTCCCCAATGCTTTAGAGACCATTCTAGTGCTTTCAACAACTTCTCCATGATGTCCCAAAGGAGATATGCATAGACAAAAACACAGAAAGTATCAAAGCATCTGTTATATAGAAACAAATATAAATGAAGTTGTTAACTCAACATATATCATAAATTGAATCAATAACCAATCATAAACTATGTGATTGATAAAGGAATCTCACAAATAATATCAAAATAGACATGGTTAGGAAAGAGAAGTTTCTTTTTATTGAATAAAAACCAGAACAAACTTACAACCTCATTGCCTTGATGTTACAAGCCTCTTCCCACAATCTCCAACCTTCTCCTTGGATGAAAAGCCTTCTAGCCCTATTTCTGCAGCATAAACCTACCTTCAGTGGTCCTCCCCAATCCTATGGCCTGTGTTTGATTTATAGGCCAAGAGGAGGAAGTTTGGGATCCTCTTCCTAAGGGATGAGATCCACAAATGGTGGGATAGGGGATCCACAAAGAGAGGGAAGTAGCTCCATGATGAGAGGGATTAGGCTTGAGTAAGCATCAACTCGAAGTTGTTAGTTGGGAAATATTTGACTAACAAAGCTTCTAGACTTTACTTTTTATTTTTTACTTGCATTGAGTCATGTGCACAGGCCATAGTGTAAGACAGAGCACACTTTTGCATTGACTCTAATGGTCACTTTTGTGTATGTGTTGCCCAAAATATTGTCACCATGACATTCTGTAATCAGTGTGAGTCTATCACCACTCATACTTTCCTCCTTTGCAAGTCTTAAACCTCAGCTCTTCATGTCAAGCCTTGAAAAATAAGAGAAAACCCTTAAAAATCTCTAAAACTCTGGTTCCGCACTTTCTCATAGCCTTACCTGCGGTCCCGCACCTATTGGTCATGTCCCCTGCGTACCTAACCGCTTTGTCTCTGTGTAATGGGTGCGGACCCCTGTAAAAGTAAAAAAGGCGCAAGTACATTCTTAAAAAACTCACTTTGGGTTATTTCTGGAAGCTTCTAGAGGGAATCTTGAGGTGGCAAGTTCGCTCCTTTAAGGTTCATGCATCCCATACCTTAAGGAGCTAACCCCTTGATGTGAGGAGCTTATCCCTTTGAAGGAGGACTCTATCCCTTCATAGGTGGACCTGTAACTTCCTTCCTCTGCACTATAAAATGAGGCATTGGGCTGGTTACTGAGGACGTTGAAAGCTGAATATTTTTGAGGTAAAATACTGTTGGAATTTATTCTTCCTAATTGAGCTTGAGAGGAGAGATTACATACCTCTTTTGATCTCATTGGGAAGAGTGTGAGGCTTGTGAAAGTAGAGGAGATTCTTGCTTAGACCCTGGGAGGAGCTTGTACAACATCAAGGCACCAAAGGTTGTAAAGTTATTCTATTTTCAAAGCTAATACAATCAAGTTTATTTTTCTCAATAAGTTGTGTTTTATGGTTTATTTCATGGATTCCTTGATCACCATGATGAATATGATTTATTATATTTGCTATGCAGGTGTTATTTGATGTGTGCTTGTTTGTGATTGCAGGTTCTTAAAAGGAAACTTGTTCGGGCGATCGAAGTGTGGCTGCCACAAACTAGCGTTGGACTTAAGGTAGGGTCTAAAACACCTCTTGGTTTTTATTAATAAATCGCAATATATTTAGAGAAAGGTAGATTTGCTTGTCGCTAGATATCTGTTGATACTAGGGAGATCGGTCTTGTCTGCAAGAACAATTTATCTAGCCGACAAATTGGCGACTCCGATGAGTTGATGTCGAACATGTCATAGAATCCTTCAATCGAAGGTCAATGATGTAACTTGTTGTCGAAGGCGAGAAACCTACCATTGAGGCATGCAGATTCCAAGGTACTGACGATTTCTAGATCATCTTTCTAGATAATGAGCTGAAGTAGATAGAAAGCGATCTGCCGTAGGCAAGCCCACAACACGAAATCATTCCTATATCAAAGCAGTTTAGTTAGTTCTCTAGTCAGTTTTGATCTGAGTATGGGAATGCCTACCTCAGCGATGATATGATCACATATATATATTTTGTATTGAATGTTTTTACAGGTTCCAACCAGGCCGTCCACAAGATGATCCTTGAAATGATAAAGTACTTCACTCTTCTTAGATGACAAATGTTATCCTCATCTATTACAGACTTCTCACTTTAGGGGGCAATCTGTTGCACAAAAAATTGTCACCATGACATTCTACAATCAGTGTGAGTCTATCACCACTCATACTTTCCTCCTTTGCAAGTCTTAAACCTCAACTCTTCATGTCAAGCCTTGAAAAGTAAGAGAAAGCCCTTAAAAATCTCTAAAACTCTGGTTCCGCACTTTCTCTTAGCATTACCTGTGGTCCTACACCTATTGGTCATGTCCCTTACGTACCTGACCGCTCTGTCTCTATGTAATGGGTGCGGACCCCTGTAAAAGTAAAAAAGGTGCAAGTACATTCTTAAAAAACTCACTTTGGGTTAATTCTAGAAGCTTCTAGAGGGAATCTTGAGGTGGCAAGTTCACTCCTTTAAGGTTCATGCATCCCATACCTGAAGGATCTAACCCCTTGATGTGAGGAGCTTATCCCTTTGAAGGAGGACTCTATCCCTTCATAGGTGGACCTGTAACTTCCTTCCTCTGCATTATAAAATGAGGCATTGGGCTGGTTACTGAGGAGGTTGAAAGATGAATATTTTTGAGGTAAAATGCTGTTGGAATTTAGTCTTCCTAATTGAGCTTGAGAGGAGAGATTAAATACCTTTTTTGATCTCATTGGGAAGAGTGTGAGGCTTGTCAAAGTAGAGGAGATTCTTGCTTGGACCCTGGGAGGAGCTTGTACAACATCAAGGCACCAAAGGTTGTAAAGTTCTTCTATTTTCAAAGTTAATACAATCAAGTTTATTTTTCTCAATAAGTTGTGTTTTATGGTTTATTTCATGGATTCCTTGATCACCATGATGAATATGATTTATTATATTTTTTATGCAGTTGCTATTTGATGTGTGCTTGTTTGTGATTGCAGGTTCTTAAAAGGAAACTTGTTTGGGCGATTGAAGTGTGGCTGCCACAAACTAGTGTTGGACTTAAGGTAGGGTCTAAAACACCTCTTGGTTTTTATTAATAAATCGTAATATATTTAGAGAAAGGTAGATTTGCTTGTTTTGCTTGTCGCTAGATATCTATTGATACTAGGGAGATCGGTCTTGTCCGCAAGAATGATTTATCCGGCCGACAGTATGCGTAAAAAATGACTATGGAACTACACAGACAATCAAAAATAGGCTTTTGGGCCTTGAGATCTAGGAATTTCATTCCCGTTGGGATTGTTTAGGTTCTAGCCTATCAAAGGAATGCTTTGGAACACTTTAATGGATAGCGAAAGATCCAAAATGATGGTCATTTTCCTAATGCGACAAAATGAAATGTAACACATTTCCCCCTAAAGTACAAAGTCAAAAAATATGTTTGAGGACTAAAGTGCTTTATCATGCCAAGGTTAGGGTTAGAAACCATAGTTGGAGACCTGAAACAACCAATCAAATGTTACAATGAAATATAAAATCATTGCTAAGATAGGCATTCCCATACCCAGAGCATAAATGTCTCAAAGAACCAATACAGAAATACACCTAAAGATCCATGTCAACAGAAAACACAATATGGACACAACCATCAAGGGATCTATGTTTACAATCATGAATATTTAATAACTCTACACAACCTGGATGGATGAAACTAGATCCAGGGTCTTGATCTCCATCTCTCATTTTATAGTGAGAATATAACCATGTGAGTGAATGTCTCGTAGTCAAACATGGTAGAAACCACTTGATTACCAGTAAATGATGTGAATCGTTAACAAGTGCGAGAGAAACCACCAATAATGACAATGGTTCTCAAGGTACTTCTAGTACATTCTATGAAGTGTGAAAAGACGTCCTGAAGTCAAACATTCACAAAAGCATTCGATTGAAGATTAATGATGAGAACTTGTCGTCAAAAGAGAGAAACATGCCATTAAGGCATGCAGGCTCCAAGGTACTGAAAAAGGTTTCTAGATCAACTTATAAAATAGTGAGTTGAAGTCGATAGGAAGTGACCCATCACAGGAGGGGATACGACTTGAAACTCATGTGAATGGTTAAGAACAACAATTTGGAATAATGCATGACTGACTCAGGGATGACCGACATGAATGAGGGCTACAAATTGCGGGTTAATTTTGACTGAAGTTGAACTTATCTTGAACGTATTGGTGACATACATATCGACTTGGCAGCATTTGACTCGAAAATAAGACTAAAAATCAATGTGAATACTTTCAATGAGGTATGATCAACTGAGAGACAAATGGATTTCCCAACCTGGACACAAAGGAGATGAAGTGTCATGTTCAAGAGCGACATACTACCTTTTGTAATACAAATACAAATATTCTTTCCAACTTCCCTCCACCATTATTGGCAAGTACCTCTTTATTTTTGGCAAGCTTGAGGAGGATAACATATGCTTGTCTTGTAATCTTATCCTTCGGATGAGTCCTTCGGAGTATTTTTAACGAACCCTAGGAAGGAGTGGTTCAGTTTCGTTATGATTAATGAGTCCTACAAAGATTTCTTTTTACGAGTCCAGTGAAGGGGTAACTCGACATCATTTTCATGTTTAAAGAGTTTGAAAAGACACAAAAAGAAAACTCATTCAAATCTTTCAACGTAAAATTTTAACGAGCTTGAAGAAAGTAAGCTTAGTGTTTTAAATTTTTAGAGACCGAGGAGAAAAACATTAGTAAACTCCATAGTGTCCTTTTTCATAAATTTAGTCTCTCAAGCTCGGAAAAGTGTAAAATAATGTAGGAGGGAACTCTATTTAACATGATTATTCAATGTATACCTTTTTGTAAATAGTTTAGTTTAGTTCTTAAAAGGGGTAAACTTATATTGAATAGATGATTGTTCATATATTTTACAAGTTTGAATAGTTAAGTACTCGACGATATTTTCATGTTTATGGAGTTTGAAAAGGGCTTGAAGAGAACTCTTTGGTTTCACATTTTCATAACTTTTTAATAAGTTCAAAAAAGAAATAAAAATGTACTCATTACCAAAATGATTCATTTTCATAAATAACCTGTGTTCTACTCATTTAAACTAAGAAATATCGTCAATGCTAAAAAACATAGTAAAAACATTTAAAAAATTGGATTTCAGAGGCTAATAGGAAAAAAATAATATTTTAATGGGTCTAAAAAACTTATAAAAATCCAAAAAGTAAAAAAACTTTTACTATTTGAGAGTGATTGAGTGCATTTTTCACCAAAAACTTCGGAGGTGGATTCTGGACAAACCAATGGACCAAATCATGAGCCGCTTTCTCCAAGTAAGAGATCTTTCTGATATCTTCATTTTGGTTTTCACTGTGTATTTAGTTTTTTTTTTGGGTTTTATTAATTCAAGAATCACCCTTAGTGTGTGTAGTCTCTCTTCATCAGGTTCGCACACACCGACATGATTTTTTACATGTAAAATCAAGTTTTGCATGGTTTCTAAAGCTATAACCATGAAAATATGCACTGCTCTTAAAAGGTAGCCATGGACAGCGCCAAGGGCTTTGAAAAAATTAAATAAAACACCCGAATTTCTTTGCAAAAACCATCATAATGTTTTCTAATGATCTTCCATGTTTATTTGCAAGGTTTTGATCTACAAAAATGGAGTGGATGGAGAGAGAAAACAAAGAACAAGATGTAGCAGCTTTGAATCATCCAAAAACACTACAGGCTTTGAGAGACTATGGCGTATACAAATATTTTGTGATCTCAGGCATGAAGGCTCAACGAGATTTGCTAGAATGGATGGTGAGAAAATGGAATGTGTAGGACGAGTGCTTCCAAATTGGGGATCATAGACTCACCATAGATGTTGATGACATCTATTTATTGATTTGGATCTCATTCCATGGATTTGACATTTATTTATATGGACATAGAAGAGGTGGTGAAACAATTGCCACTTACCTAGTGCAACATTGTCTTCCAGGATCCGAACTCAAAGACGGATGAGTTGATATCAAAACCGTTGAGAGGCTTCCTTTGAGGACTATTTCCTTTACTATTGTATGATCATGTGGAAGTGCAACACTTCATTTACTCACTAAGGCTCAGATGCAGATTTCTGTAGAGTGCTCACAACCTACGATATTCAACTTGTGTGAAGGGGTAGTTTCCAACCTCAAAGGGAAACTAACTAGAGTGAAAACTGGAAAAAAAAAATATTTGGTATGTCTCCATTGTGATCTCGTTTGCTCTAGAGAGGACCCCCCTTCTTCCCCCACAGGTGGCCATAGATGCAGGAGGACAAAAAGATCCTCATATGCTAAAGTGGGTTACATTGAGGGCACACCACGGAGGTGGTGATGGCCCAATTGTTCGATATACTCCTGATTTCTTTGGATGGTTGGAATGTTAGATCATTATGATCGAGGAATTTCCATATGCAGGCATGCAATACATGGGTGATCCAGATAGCCCACTTATGGCTGAAATGCAGTGGGGTGAGCTAGGTAAAAAATTCACAATTTGGTTGTTTTGTGTTTTTCATTTTTTGTTTTGTTTTTTGGCATCCAAAACTTACTATTCGAAATAATCATGTAGATGTGGGTCCGATGAGACTTGTAGGACTACGCCGATTCGATAAACGCGATGAGCATCTAGCAAATCCTGTAATACAAAACCCTGATGCAATAGAGGCTTTGTTTGAGCTGGTGCACAGCTAGAGAGGTTGACCCTAGATACCCCAGATGTTGGGATTAATTATTTGCCTCTCCATTACCAGAGGCATACCATGGGGGTTCTTGGACCAATTAGTCACTTGCTACGATGAGTAGCTTATGCTATCATCTGCTACCATGATTATCATGTGTCGCTTCTAGTCATTGGGATAGATTTTTTTTGATGTATCAGCATGTTCAGATAATAAAGGCCACTTGGCCTCATGTCTTGGATGAGATTTTGTAAAGCCACACCTTTTATAGACATTTTGACTAATGAAAACTACTACTTATTATCTCATTTTATCTTGTAAAATATGTGGATGAATATTATTTTTTCTTTCTTACAGATGTTATAAATGTTGATTTAACACATAATTCACTAGTGCATCAGTTAATGTGTTTAAATGTCTTGGAATTTGTTGATATTCGATGTAATCAAACTATCTTTCCAAGAGACAAACCTGTAAAAACATTCTTAACATTGTAGAACTTCGTACTAAATAGACACTATTTAAATGTAATACTATGGGTTGAGAATCTATCCTAATGATCAATCGATGATACCAAATGAAATGGTGTCAGGTAATAGCTCAATAACTACACTATATTCTGAAATGTTATTTGTTGTTCGACCAAGGCATATCCCATGAATAGAAAATAATTCGTCAGTGGGTGAATAAATAGTACAAGTTGTGGAGGATACATTATGAGTACTACGACTAGCGCCATTAGCAAAGCCAATGTAAGTTTGAGGGAGCGTCGACATTGGCAAATCACGTGTAACACAAGATAAGTAGGAGAAGTAGTAGAAAATCGTAAAGATTTTAAAATTTCCACACACATAAAAAATATGATACAACAATATACAAATTCTTCATTGAGTGAATTAAGCATAGCATTTCTTCAGTTTAAGACCATTTATGGGCTTTCCTAAAGAAATTTTGTCATAATCAACTAGCTCATAAGCCCCTTTTCCTAATACACGTTTTACAATATAAGGACCATGCCACATGGGCTTGAATTTACCGGCACCTCATTTATCTTGCTCTTGATCATAAACCAAGACTAGGTCACCTTCTGAATATGAGCGAGGACTTACATTTCGATCAAAATGTGCCTTAATTCATTTCTTATGAGTCTCACTAGCTAATGCAACATCACAGCGAGTCTCATCTAGTCGTGCTAAGTACAAAAACATTCCTCCTTTGCAGAAGTGGCTGGTAATAATTTGATTTCCAGTTTTAATGACGGTATTTCACATTAATAGGAAATACTGATTCCAGACCATAAACCAACTGGAAGGGAGTAAAACTAGTCAAAGTTTTTGCTGAGGTACGATATGCCCACAAGGTTGGAAAAATCATCAGATGCCAATTTCGCTTATGAATTTCGACAATTCGCTTAATCGTGATAGTCAAAACCTTGTTTACGGCTTCTACTTGGACATTTTCCTGCAAGTAATATGGAGTAGAACTATCATGATGCAAGCCTGGCCTCACAATAAGTTTGGTCATCATAAAATTTCGAAAATGGCTAACATGTTCTGTGACAATGGCTTGTGGAACACCAAACCTAGAAATCACATGATTGAATATGAAAGTAGTTACCATTTTGCCATCATCCTTATATGTAGGAATCACCTCGGCCCATTTCGTAAAATAATCCACTGCTAGGACAATGTACCAATGCCCCCCGACCGAGTGAGGTTTACATGTAAGGAAATCGATGGCCCATTTGGAAAAAGGACCGAAGACAATGATTGGGTGGACAGGAGTTAGAGGTTCAGACATTTTGCGATTGTATATTTGGAAATTATGGCATTTCTAGACTGCAGTTATACAATCTTTAAACATTGAAGGCCATAAATACCCAACACGCAAAATCTTTTGGGCAGTTGAAAACCCTAACATATGACCATCATAAGATCTAGAATGGCAGTCATTCAAAGATTTTTCAGCTTCCTCGTGAGTCAAACATCGTCTGAAGATGGAATCAGCAACACGATGATAAAGTGTGTCACCAACAATATTGTACTGTTGGTATTGGTATTGAATATGACGACAGTCTATTCGATTCAATTCTGGCCAAAAAGTCTGGGTTTGAAGATACCCGATAATATCTCCATACCAAGGGTCTAAAGTACTAATAAGAAAGATGGATTCGTCTGGAAGAGAATCCTCTACCATGGTTTCCTTCTCAGTATAGGGAATGTCACATAACAATTCGACAAACACCAATAATTTCTTGGACTTAGATTTTATGAATTCTAAATCAAATTCTTGCAGGATGACTATTCATTTAGAATATTTTCCCCTTTGAAAATTTCTCGTAAGAATGTAAACCATAGGGTTGTAGTCTGAAATTGCTGTTGTTTAACATAAGAGAATGTGGTGACAAAATATTTGCACAACTTGAATGATTGCCAAGTCTAGTTTCTCCAGATGTGCATATTTTATCTCAGTTTTTGTAAGATTTCTGCTCAAATAATATATCACATACTCATCATTCAAATCATATTCCTAAACTAAAACCATGCTAATGGTGACATCAGAAGAAGATAAATACAAAGAGTAGTCTTGATGATAATCGGATGGATGCAACAATAGTGTACAAGTCAATGCGTGTTTGAGTGCATTTTTTAGTAACTTCATCCCATGTAAATGAGACACCCTTTTTCAACAGTCGAGTAAAACCTTTAGTTAGCTCAACATAGTTCAGGATGAATCAACGTAAAAATTTCGCTTTCCCTTGCAAACTTTGGAGTTGGCGCAAGTTGGAAGGAGGAGGCAAATTCATAATAGCCTCTACCTTAAGCGGATCAACACGAATGCCTTCCTTTGATACGACAAATCCCAGTAATCGACCGGATTGCACACAAAAAAAACATTTGTGAGGGTTCAAGCGTATATTGTAGTGTTGACACCTGATAAAGATAACTCTCAAATGTGTTGGATGATCTTCCCATTTCAGTGAATGAGCTAGTAAATCATCCAAATAGGGTTGTACAATATGCTTGATATCGTGAAATGCATAAGACATGGCCTGTTGAAAGGTTGTGCCAACATTCTTTAATCCAAATGGGAGTTTCCGATAAGAAAAAGTCCCCCATGGACAGATGAATGTAGTTTTATGCTGATCAATAGGGAGTATGTTGATTTGGTTGTATTTGGAAAATCCATCCATGAAAGAAAATATTTCATTACTGACACAATCATCAATGATTTGGTTGATATAGGGGGTAGGATAGTTGTCTTTGGGACAAGCCTTATTAATATCCCTATAATATATGAATACTCTTATGGTCTCTTTCTTTTTGTTAACAGGAACAGTATTGGAAATAGAGTCAGTCAAGGGAACAAGATAGATAAAACCCACTTTAAGTAGTTTTTCAACCTCAACTTTGATAGCAACAACCTTTC
This sequence comes from Pinus tabuliformis, assembly GCA_031772625.1. Classification (NCBI taxonomy): domain Eukaryota; kingdom Viridiplantae; phylum Streptophyta; class Pinopsida; order Pinales; family Pinaceae; genus Pinus; species Pinus tabuliformis. The sequence goes on from CM062816.1 coordinate 865,972,692, forward strand.
GTGGATGCACTGGATGTAATATTTGTCTAATAGGTTTAGCATCCAAGTAAGTCTTAATTTCATGAACAACAATACTCGGGTCAATTCCTGGCATTTCCTCATAGGACCAGGAAAAAATGTCATGAAATTCTTGAAATAGGGCTTTGTACGTTTGAATTTCTTCAAGTGAGCATGAAGCACCTATGTGAATGTTCTTGATAATTCCTGATTTGACTGAGATATTAATTATAATCATTGTATATATGTTTCCCAAATTCTTTTCAGATTTAGATTGAAGAACTGACATGGGCCATTCAAGATTATCTACGATCTCAGGTGAAAATATAGTAGAAAAATCATTCTTGATTTTATCAAGGTTAGGAAGAAAAGATGAACGATGATGATAATTGTCCCATGGAATTTCATCCAAAGTCATAATATCCATAATACTTTCATCAGTTGAAAATGTATTATCGAAAGTATCAAGAAATGAAATTGGTTCTAACTAAGGTAATTTAGAATAATCATCAGTGATCGCATTCACTCGATCAATTTCAAAATGTGGTGGATCAAAAAACATTTGAATTGTCTGATAAGCCAATTCAAGTGGGATTAAAGGAATCTCATTTCCATACAAGGTCAATTCAGATTCTAAAGGCACTATCCAAGGATCAGAAGATTCCATAGTGCTTGATGAGTTCATGTTAACTTGGGAAACATTAGAGGGAAAATCCGATGGACGGAGTGCAAAAGTTCCCATTAGTGATGAATCCCTAAGAAAACCAGAGCCAATATTGTCATAGGGAGTAATAGTTTTCCCCACAAAAGGTACACTACCAGTAGAGTTAGGGTTGGAAGTATAGTAAGACAACTGGTCTACTTTTACTATTCTCCCTTGATGGGGAAATAGTATCATGCAAAAAAGTGATGAGACCACTACAGACATAGCATAGGTCCAACTTTGACCGAGTAAATGGTTGTAATTGAGTTGGGAATTAACAACTTCAAATTCTATTGCGACCATCTTACCTTATAACTCTATGGGTAGATCATTTAAGATCCCATAAGGATGAAAACCTCTTCTATCAAAGGATTTTAAAGTGGTATGAGATTGATTGATAGTTGGACAACCTAAATCTTTCCAACAAGCAATAGACATGATACACATAGAGGCTCCTTCGTCAGTAACTATGCGAAATGGTCGTTTGGTTTTGACAAAAACTAGTATTTGGAAAGCCAATTGATGTGGGAGTCTAGGTATATGAATTTCAAGATCAAAGATGATAAGATTAGAATCCTAAGGATCAATTTCTCCAATAGATGACAAAAGTAAATTTCTTTGTGCTAGACATGTTTGTAGCACTTCAAGAATTGACATTGTTGAAGGAGACATCGTCAGGTCTTCAACAATGTTATAGTTCTGAGCAACTCTAACATGTGGGTTGAAAGCCAATTTTTGAAAAAACCTTTGGGAGGTAGTTGAATCATCATGTCAGGGTTTGGTTTATCAATCTGTAAGAGTTCAGAAGGAGGAGGAATTGAAGCGGAAGGTTGACTATATGGACTAGCATCGTTTCCATTTACTGCAGGACCCTTAGATCCATAATATTTTGATCTTGTTGCTACCATAACTTGTTGTGAAGACATCATCATGATATTTGCCAATAAGGAAGAAGAAGATGGATTATGTGAAACCATTTTACTATCTTGAGAAGGAAAAGGATCCTTCAAAATAGCAGGAGTTGGAGAACCTTTTATGAATTTGGTAACCTTTGCCTGATGTGGGTATTCCTTCATATAATGATCTTCATTATGGATTAGGCAAGGATAACAAGGTGTTGGGAACAGGTCCCCTGGGGTCAATTTTGGGGTTAAAAGCCCAAGTTTTGGGGCTAAAGGCCCAAGTTTTGTATAAAGAATGTAAAGTCTCCGCATTTTGTGGTCATAGAGTATGAAGATGTAAACAACCAAAAAGGGTTTCCGCCCTTAGTTTAGATAGCTTGTGTCAACTTGATGAGACCTGCCCTTGGTCTGCGAGCCATGGAAATGTATAAAAAGGGAGTCTTAGAAGAGTCTAAGAGAAGTTTTTGGGAGAGTTCTAAGTAATTTTTTGGGTCTATGAGAGCTAAGAGCGAAGAGTCTTAGCGTAGGAAGAGGCTCTATAGCTCAGTGCGTAGAGGCCTAGGGTAGAAGTCTGTAGCTGAGTGCGCGGACCCCTGCAACTATGTGCACAGGGAAGTTAGAGTCTGTACTGGAGATTTGAACCATCAATAAAGAGAATTATTTTGGAGATATCTGTGTATGAGTTATTTTACTTCTGTTATGAATGTTTCGATTATGTTATGTTGAATATTGGGTTTATGATTTAATGTTATATTGATGCACGAATCTATGTATTTTACTTTTTCATATGAACACAAGTAAGAATATCTGTTTACGCGAAGATAATCATAATGCATGTTGAAGTTAACCAATACTTAAGCTAATTGGGGTAGACACAGAAGTAAGGATAATTATAGAGGCATGTAAGCGTCTGAATTGGCTATTTAGGGTCCGCGAAGGATGATCAAAGACTTTCGCAGAGGCTTCAAGGATGAATAAAAGAAGTACATTGATAACCCGTAAAGGGGTTATAGGTTAGGGTATAAAATGACATCACAACCTTCTCAAGGTGCAGAAACTTGGTTCCTGCATCCCCCCATACTACTTCGGGTGAGACTTCAATCCGCACTCCGTGGATTGATGCCGAAAGGGCTAGTAGTGTAGGGATATGCTTGGCTCCTTAATGCTGAACTTGGGTCAGGGCCCATCAAGCCAACAAATGGTTCCGTTGCTGGGACCAGGATCTACATAATGATATGTGTGATGTCACATCATTGGAATCTAACTAAGAAAGAGATCGAGAAATTGGCGGACGACCAAGGAAGGTGGAGGCTTGATGGTCCAATAGTCTGGACCCCGAAGTTAGTGTAGAGATTAGAAGCCTCTGAAGATAAGATCGTGTGTACTTTCGATCATTGGCTCGATCGTATCATAGGAGGGTTCTTGACAGAGTTCGCGGTCGATACCTCGGTCAGCTACAACGAAGAAAAACACCATTTCTTCAAGGGGCCGCGAGGTAAGTATTTAAAATCATTAAATACTTAGATTAAAGATGCTCTTGTGTGAAAAGCGGGTTATGCAGCTACCTTGATGTTTGGGGCTATGTGAAGTGGAAGGAAATTCATGAATAAGGGAAGAACAGGCCCTGAATATAGCTTGCTAATTGAACCCCCTCTGAGTGACGACGAGGAAGCAATACATGCATCTTCGCAGAGTGTTGCTCAGTTGATAAAACAAGGGTTCCCGTGAATACCTCACCCACCCACACCGCCTCCATCTTCACCTCTGCCGCATACGACTTCACCTACACCACCGCCACCTCCGCCACCATTCAATATGGCGAACTCTGTAAAGCTACTTGTTTTCAAGGGCGTGGGAAATGAAGATCCAAACCAATTTTGGTTCATCACGAAGGCTGTATGGGAAGCTTAGGGTGTCACAAATAATCAAATGAAGAAAGAGAAGTTGGTTAGTGCTTTGCAAGACCGTGCACTAATGTGGTACATTAAGTACTGCACTGATAATCTGATGTCAACATTGGCAGATATCCAGATTGCGCTAAATAAGGAATTCAGTAGACCTAAGTCTGAGGCACAATCAATTGTGGGATTTAAAGAGATCATGATGAAGCCTGGTGAGACACCTTGGGATTTGGATCAGAGATTGAAGTGTACGATCTGTGAGGCTAACATGAATTTGACTAATGGACAGCACCGCGAATGGTTTGTGGCTTCGCTCCTGCCTCATCTAAGGGTTGCGCTATCACAACAGAAGATTGGGACCCAGGCAGAAGCTCTAGAAATCACGATGAGATTGCACAAGACACCAATGCAAGATGCTAATATGGGGGTTCAACAAATTCATGCGTAGTTTCAGAGACTTTTCCTAGAAATGCAGAGTCTCAATAAAGATAGAACAGCTCGGCCCGAGGTGCATGAAGAAGTTTGGTGCCTGAAATACAAAAGCCACGGGCATGACAAAGATCACTATCCAATTTTTGCAAATTATGTTGCAGCAGGGGGACCAATGCCTCTGAGGCCAAAAGATCCAGAAGGGCCAAATATAGGGCCCGCGCTATGGTGTGCTATCTGTCAGGTATCTAGAAAACATGCGACACACAATTTCCATTTCTACAAAAATTTGTACAGATACTGCAACAACTCTTCTGCAACTTCTATCAATCAGTGGGTCATGATGAGTGCAATTGTCATAGTTACGAACTAATGATGGATAGAACACCTGCATGCAGGGTGTAGGCAGAAACTCGACCTCCAGACCAAGGCACTAGAGGAGTGCGAGGCGAGTATCAGGGGTGCGGACGAGGACAAGGTGGAGGAGGACCTGGTAGAGGTTGAGGGCAGGTAATTTGTTACAACTGTGGGGGACCAAGACACTACGCGTGACATTGACCGAATCCGATGCGGCTGTAATGTCGCTATTGTACTCAGTTTGACCATGTGATGGAGGATTTCCCTATATTGTTAGATAAGATATGCAGGAAGGGGCACAACCTCAACAACCGACTCAGAACATGCAGACGATGAGGGCTAAGCCTTGTGAGGAAGATCCTAAAGTAAATATTGTGTTGCTGAGTGGAGCGATGAATGGCGAAGATAAGGGAAAGCAGCCTGAAGAAGATGAGTGGGTCTGCAAAGCACCAGGAAAGGAGACCGGGTTTGATCTAGAATGCATGAAAGAAACATTTATGGAAGCAAAGAAAAGCTTCGCCAAGGCCTCTACCTCAGGGAGTTAGGAGAAGCTAGCTGAAGAAATGGACCCATCCATGATTACCATGTTCTTGGAGACCTACATGAAACTGCTACGCGATAGCAAGGTTGTGAAGGGACTGCAGGAGCTGATCAATAGGTGCGCTGGGAAGGAAAATGCTACTGACAGACCGCGTGTAGTCAGAAAGATTGGCAGACATAAGATGAGAACGGGGCATGAGATGAGGGTTAATGTGCAGATAGGTGAATATGAGATGGATCAAGGTTATTTTAGATTTGGGATTGGACGCGAACGTTTTTCCGAAACAAACATGGGAGAGAATGGGGAGATCTATATGGAGCGTTGAATGGTATGTTAGGTTGTATTTAGGCTTAATCTTGATAATTAGTCTTGATAGGTTTTTTTAGTTTCAGGATCTTACTAATAAGTAAGTGATCAGGTGCTTAATCTATCTCCTCTCCTAATCTATCTCCTCTCCCAATCTATATACCCTACCACAATCATGGTGTTTTGTTTGCCCTATCTATAAGGTGTGAGGTGTGGCATCCCTATGTCTACTTGCCATTGTTGTTTGGTGGTTTATCCTGCTCCTCAGTGAGGTACCGTTTGGGTGTTACTAGAAAGAGGTCTAGGTGTGTAACTATCGCTCTGCAAACTGCCCATCACTGAACCCTCCCGAATGCGTGTGTAACTATTGCTCAAATCAGATCGAGTCACCATAACCCAACGGACCGGGTGTTTACCCAACCAAAGACCTGTGCTATAATGGTATCCGATTTAGTTAAGGATGCTGAATCAATAGCAAATCATCCCAATGGAGAGGTTTCAGGGGGTAATAGTTGATATTGAAGGCGCGAGTGCACTAGCTGATTTTGAAGTGATAGAAATTTTGGATGACAACAATCCATACCCCGCGCTCCTTGGGATTGATTGGGCCACTGACATGAATGGGTGTTCAATCTGAAGAAGTGAAAGATGATATTTGAGAAGAAATCGCTCCGTGTAGTGGTGCCACTGGACCTTACAGAAGGACCGCACTATACTAAACCGGTTCGCGATTATGAAAGTGATGACGATTTGGACCAGATTTACAAGATAACGATGGGAGATCAGGATTGGGCGAATCTGATAGAAAATGCACATATTCCATGGGACCATGAAAGTTCCTGCACATCAGATTCATATGAAGAACTAGAGCACTGGCAAAATTGACTGCATGAAGTATCTACGCTGCGATCTAATATGATGATCAAATCGTTGCAATGTATCATCAGAGGTAAGAAATCTGCCTTACTATGATGGCTTAAAGGATGTTCATCACTTTTTGGATGCATTTGAGAGAGAATTTCTAAGGAAGCATCGCTTCTAGGCCTTGGAATGGGCGCTGCGCACTGTGCCTGTGAGATGGTGAGGCACACACAAGGACAATTTTGATGATTGGTACATATACAAAAAAATGATGAGAGTGCGGTTTGGCCACCCACAAGTGTGGCTAACAGAAAAATATGATGGGAGGAATGATCCGCGTGACCATGACTAAAGTGTATGGAGCGAAGCCTCAGCCAGAGTGGGTACGTCTATTTTTTCATACTTTGGATGTTATACCGATGAATTGGTACTTGGAAATGGAACTCAACCATAGCACTGAAGAGTAGGATGTTTTGCTCCAAGGATTTTTTATGACGTTCAATTTTGAGGATGGGTTTGAATGTATCAACGAAGCATTACAGGTGGTTAAGGCAATGATCTTTAGGATACTGCAGGATCCTCTAGATTTGATTCAACCTGATCGGACTACCTAGTTGAGCCATGCACTGGAGTGCTACAATGTAACAGCAGAAGAAGAAGACAAAGACCCGAGGAAGATTAATATTCCAGAGACTGAAGGTCACTGCGAAGTTGAGGGACTGCAACTAGAGAACCCAGACATAACCGAGTTACTAAAAACCAGACAAGTGAACATTAGCACAGAGGCAGAGTCGAAGTTTGCAAATATTGGGGACTATTGGGACGATGCGACACTAGATAAGGTTACCGAATTACTCCGCAAATATCAGGATATGTTCCCCACAAAGTTTTCGGATCTGAAAGGGATAATAGGGGACTTGGGTGTCATGAAGATCACTCTAAAACTGGATGCGAAGCCAGTTAAGCAAAGACCTTACCGCCTCAATCCGAAGTATAAAGAAAGGGTCCGTTTGGAGTTGGATAAAATGCTTACAATAGGTATCATTGAACCAGTCGAGGAGTCTGATTGGGTAAGCCCAATGATAGTTCAGGACAAGAAATAGAAGGATGAGATACAGATATGCGTAGATCTCAGGAATTTGAATGACACCTGTGTGCATGATCCCTTCCCAACTTTGTCCATCGATGAGGTGTTGGATAATGTTGGCGGCCAAGAATTAGATTCGTTTACTGATGGGTTCTCAAGATACCATCAGATTAAGATCGCGCCAAAGGATAGGAGTAATATGACCTTTGCGACTGAATAGGGATGCTTCTAGTATGTTGTGATGCCTTTTGGGTTGAAGAATGCATTGGTAATCTTCTCGGGCGTTGTTCTCATAGCATTAAAAGATTTCATTCACAAATTTCTGGAGGTATACTTTGACAATTGGATAGTGTTTGGACTGGTAAAGTGCCATGCAACAAGTCTGTGCTTGATGTTAGATACATGGCGGACTATTCCAGAGCTGAACATCGCTGAAGATGAGCCAGTCGACACAAGGATCCGGAAGTTTGCTGCAGGTGTGCACAAGGCACGAACAAAGCTGGATAAGGTTCATTTTGAACTGCACCTTAAGATCAAGGAACTTGAGTTGAGGGCCCAACCTTCGACTCCACCAGAAGTTAGAGAGAAATGTGCGACCACTGTAAAAGATGTTGTTGTAGATATTGACACCGTTGTGAAGGATTGCACTGCGTGTCACTCGAAGTAGTAACAAATCTACAGGAAGATCCCAACCTACAAAGACTAGAGACTGAAGCACGAGAGTTTTCGTAGAAGTATGATGAGGTCAAAGCGACGATGTGCACCATCGCCATCACACAGAGGTTGGAAAAGCTGCAGGAAGCAAAGGCATTAAAGGAACAGGTGGATGCAACTCAACGCAAGGAGATAGTACTGAAGGCTAGATTAGGGCCTTGGCTGGAGGAAGCCTATGTACTCACTGCCTCCATTGAAGGGAAATTGGCCAGTCTGCAGGCGACACAACAGAAAATACAGGGAGACAATGCAGAACCAGTGACAGAGAAACTAGTCGAGCAGGTTAAGTAGGCGATGATGCAGTGTACCGTCGAGGTTGCATTCGTATAGGTGGAGCTGGGAGGTATTCGAAAAAATATCTCCGCACCAGCCGAGTGACTCGAGGTGAGTCACCAAATTTGTGTTGGGGGCCTGTTGGGAACGGGTCCCCTGGGGTCAATTTTGTGGTTAAAAGCCCAAGTTTTGGGGCTAAAGGCCCAAGTTTTGCATAAAGAATGTAAAGTCTTTGCATTTTGTGGTTGAGGAGAGTGAATATGTAAATAACCAAAAAGGGTTTCTGCCCTTAGTTTAGATAGCTTATGTCGGCTTGATGAGACTCGCCCTTGGTCCGCGGGCCATGGGAATGTCTAAAAGGGAGTCTTAGAAGAGTCTAAAAGAAGTTTTTGGAAGAGTTCTAAGTAAGTTTTTGGGTTTGTGGGAGCTAAGAGCAAAGAGTCTTAGCGTAGGAAGAGGCATTGCAGTTAAGTGCATAGAGGCCTAGGGTAGAAGTCCGCAGCTGAGTGTGTGGACCCCTGCAGCTGTGTGCACATGGAAGTTAGAGTCTGTACTGGAGATCTGAACCATCAATAAAGAGAATTATTCTGGAGATATCTGTGTATGATTTATTTTACTTCTGTTATGAATTTTGTGATTATGTTATGTTGAATACTGGGTTTATGATTTAATGCTATATTGATGCGCAAATCTATGTATTTTACTTTGTCATATGAATGCAAGTAAGAATATCTATTTACGCAAAGATAATCATAATGCATGTTGAATTTAACCAATACTTAAGCTAATCTAGGTAGACACAGAAGTAAGGATAATTACAAAGGCACGTAAGCATCTGAATTGGATATTTAGGGTCCGCAAAGGATGATGGGAGACTTTAATGGAGGCTTCAAGGATGAATAAGAGAAGTACATTGATAAGCCCTAAAGGGCTTATAGGTCTACGTGAAGGAAGGGTTAGGGTATAAAACGACATCACAACCATCTGAGGGTGCGAAAACTTGGTTCGTGCATCCCCCCATACTGCATCGGGTGAGATTGTAGTCCACGCTCCACGGATTGATGCCGAAAGGGCCAATAGTGTAGGGATTTGCTTGGCTACTTAACGCTAAATCTGGGTTAGGGCCCATCAAGACAACACGAGGTTTATTTTTTTCATCAGTAGGTTCATTTTTAGTTGGTTTTTCGAATAATTCTATTTTGATTTACCTTTCCCTTTCTTTTTACCTCTAAATGGTTGATTCTTGCCAGTAGATGATTCTACAACATTAATTTCAAAAGCAATTTTCAGAGAAAGATTTTCACTGGGTGAATCTTGTATAGTGAAAGTCTGAGTGCTTTTGGAATTATTCTTTTTACCCTTAGATTGATGGATGACAGAATCAATTACACCATCATCGGTGTTATATCTTGTAGGAGTTGAATCTGGTTGATCTAAAATTGCTAGGCAAGGTAAATTTGGGATTTTCTTGTACAAGGTGCTCAATTGTGTATATACTAAGTCTAGGTACTAGGCATGAGAAATTACCTGCTCTTCCATTACCACACCTCCTTTAGCAACATCTTTGGTAATATCGGGAAGTAATTATTTTGTGAACTATTCAACAAAAAATTGATCTGGAATAAAAACCTTGACTAAACGACGTCTATGTTTCCATTCATGTATATGATCTGAAATGTAAGTAGATGTAAATTATTTTAGGGAGGTCAACAATTTAGTACCAGTGTCATATCAAATTGGTAGCTAGAAATGTGTCAAAAATGTTGTTGCTAAAGAGTTGAAATTATGGAAATAAGTGTGAGGTAACTCAACGTATCATTTTGCTATCAAACTAGTTAAAGTTCTTTGGAAAAGGTGTAATATGATAGAATTATCGATCAATGAATTTGACACACACCAAAGATTATATGTCATAACGTTATTTGATGGGAACTCTCCCGATTTACCTTCAAATTTCGGTATATCACTCCATAACTTAGTACGAATCACTGACCACAAATGATAATAATAGATAGGATCATTCGTTAGCTGGGATAAATATGGAAAATCTAAGGTTGCGATGAAAAATAACTATCAGTTGAAGTCTTGTTGTGGATTTTGATAACCCAAAGGGTTAAGTCCAACCCCTGGAGGAGGATACCCAGGATATCCTGTAATAGCTTTTGCGGTGGGTATTTGCATTCCTCCAGGGTAACCAAGATGAATCATACTAGGTTTGGTTGAAAAGGAACTTGATAAGTATGACAAGGGTATGGTTGACTCTGGAAAGGTGGACTTTGACCCATTTGACCCAAGTAATATTGCACCTGTAAAGGTTAATCTTGCAAAGGTTGATCTTGAACAAATTGACTCTAAAAAAATTGACCTTGAAAATGATGGCTTTGAAAATCTTGACCTTGAAAAGGCGGGCTTTGAAAAGCTTGACCATGAAAATGTGGGCTTTGAAAAGCTTGACCTTGAAAAGGTGTTTTCATTATCCCTATACTAGGTTGTTTGACAGGAATCTGCATTGTAGACTGGAAAGTAGGACCTGTTTGATAAGTAGATGCCCGAGGGATAACCTATGTAGGTTGTGGAACATGTGTTTGAGGGGTAACTTGGACAGTCATTTATGATACTCCAAGGAGAAGTGTTTGAGGTGAAATTGGAATTGGTTGCTGAAAAAACGTCTGAACAATAAATTGAACAAGTGTTTAAGGTCTACTTTGAAAAGGTTGTTAAATTGGTTGCTGAACAGGCTTTTGTGGAATTCCTTGGATAGAATGTTAGACAGGTGTTTGCATAATTCCTTTGACAGGTTGCTAGACAGGTACTAAAATACTTGGAATAGGTATTTGTGGAATAGATTGTCCAATAGGCTGAACAGGTTGATAAACTAGCACTTGTGGAGCAACTGGAATAAGTTGTTGAGAAAAAGTAGGGTTCCAAATAGTATTCGTCCCAAGGTAAGGAGCACCAATCAAGGGTTGAGCCATAACAGTTTGACCTGGACCAAGCTGAGGTATCTGACCATAAGTTCCAGTAAAAGGTTATCCTCCAACCGTAGGATATGATTTGACAACAGGTTGTCCTCCAGGTGGAGGATAAGGTGGTTTTCCCCCAGGCAGGTAATAAACACCAGTTGGGGTTACTTGAGGATTACCTAAATTACCAGATACCATGTGAACATATTGGTATGATTCCAAAGGTGCTTCAAGCATGGATGTCATGCTATGAACAATATATTTATATAAACCAGATGACCAAGTAGAAACTTGAGGGGAAGGAGTAGCTCCTAAAAAAGTCCCAGTAACTGATCGGTACCCAAGAAGAACTGAAGGACCACCATACAATAATGTCTCTGGATATCTGGTAAACATAGAGGTATGATTCTTCCTCCTCGTTCCTAGTAATATCTTCACTACTAATTAAACCATGAGGTAATCTAGTAGTAATTATAAGCTTCCTTCGAGGTGAAGGTGGTTCAAGAGTAGGAGCTATAATAGTTAAAGGTGATTCAGGTTGAGAAATATTAGACTCAGGTTCTTCAACTTCTAGTTCAGTGAGTTTTATGTATGAAACTTCTTCGTTATCAAATTCACTTTGAATAACTTCGATAACTTCTGGCCCAAAATGAACTAATTTTGATTCTACTTCTTGGGTTAGAATCACTACAGTTTATATTGTCTTATATTCTACAATTGTAGATGTTTTAGGTAATGTTCCGAGGTTCCAGATCCTGCTGATTTTGACTTCTCAGTTTTACACTTTTCCAATTGACTAGGTGTATATTCAGGGGGTAAACCATGCATTCTACATGAATGCCTTGGTGAATCAGCCACAATAACTTTTTATTATGAAACCAAATAATATTCAAATTCCACACCTAAGGTCTCTAAAAAGTAAAAACAAGCAAATAACATGTGCTAGTAAATCTAAGGAATCAAACCATGCAAATACAATTTCCACAATGAAATCACCAGTTGGTGATGAAACCCAACATCGCAGAGATCAATGTGAAAAGTGGTTAAATATAGACCAAGTGGAGCTAGTTACGTTGAAAACCTACTTAATGTACATGATTTGGTGTAAGTAATATTCACTTATGCCATCTCGAGTGAAGAATGCCCTCCAAAAATGTCCAAGTGAGTCTAGCCAACGTCTATTCCAGGTACAACAAAGTCTTCGCCTTCGCCATCACCTTGGGTAATAGACCTAATATTATGGTATCTATGGTTACCACTTAAGACAATTTAACCTGGGGGGACAGTCGCAGATCAGACATACATTCAAGGTCAGAGTAACAAAGCTGAATCCCCTTAAAAGTTCCTCAACATGGTTAATATGAGGTTTACTTCCAAGTGACTCCCAAATACCTTTCGGCACCATTTTTAATACGTGTAGTCACTCTACCGTAACCAATGAAGTGGGGTCGATCACTACACTAGATCGGACATGATCTCATGCTTAACGCCTTTACAAGGGGAGCTTCCTAGAGCCAAATTGCAGTAAATGAATTTAATACCTATCGAAAGATTCTAATGTTTGTTTGTAGCTTTGGAAAGTTAACTCACTTTCCTATTCCAAATCCCTACAACCTGATATGATGTAGGAGGAAAAGAGCCCTAAAATAATAAAAATTTCTAAATTGATTTTACTAGCGCTGCATTTTAAAGCTGTCACTTACTCAAAGTGTTAATGGATGTGAAACTAATGGTGTTATGACTTGATGCAAAACCTTAATGCAACCGAACATGAAATTGTAATCTTTTCTTTTTAATGAATTTCTAACTGCAGTAAGGAGAGAGTCTTTTGAAATTTTAAAAGGAAATGAAAAAACTCTTGATTTCCCACTATATCCCTTTTTATGAATGCAAATCTTCAGTTTTGAATGACCCAAATGCAGAAATTAACTTTTAAAATTTCAATTTGCCCAATAACTCAAATATCATGAAGCTTTCCTTTGACATACAATTGCTCAAAATTTTCAAAATGCATGAGGAAACCAATCAAAAAATTAAAATGAATTTCTTGTAATGAATGCTATGAATTTAATGTTATCAAGAGTACAATTCTGAAAAACTTCAGCACTGAAAGAAGAATGGATTTTCGTTTCAAGTTCAACAAAAGAAGCACTTTCATAAAAAATACTCATTCTTGAAAATCATTGTTTTTCATTAATGAAACAATATTTCACAAAAAAAGTAAAATGGACAGAAGATCTGATCTGTTCGAAAGAAGAAAGACAGGGAGACAGAAAAGCAATACCAACTGATCCTTCTTTTGATAGATCTATAATACACTAGATGGAGCTTTTACCCTAATTTCTGAAAACAAGAAATTTTCAAGAAGACTCTTTCACAACTCTCAACTAAAATGATAGAGACTTTATGAAGATGTAAACAAGTGCAATCAAGCAGAAAAAACAAAAGTTCCAGACTAGTGAAGGGAAAACTCAAATTTTCAAAAATTTCTGGTATGTGCATAGGAAATAGTTCAATCTAGTGCACATATGCACAATTTCTAAGGGATAAGTGTGCAGAAGTACGCTCTATGACTAAAGATAAAGTGTGCACAACGAGAAAATTTTAGAAAAAATAAAAATAAACCAATAAAATCATAAAATATAGAATTTCAATATTTTTCAGTCACTCAAAGAGTGCTATGACAAAAAGGAACAAAAGTCAAAACAAAGAGGTGATGGAGAACAAGACTTTCCCCAGTATGGTCGCCAATTTTTTAGGCAAACTAATCCTTCTTGTGGACAAAATGGATCTCCCTAGATCTCAAACAAAATCTAGTAACAAGCAAGAAAAGAACTCTTGCGTTTCTGTTGGCTTGAGGGGGCCTAACCTAGGTTTAGCGTTAGTTAGCCAAACAAATCCATACACTACTGGCCCTTTCTGCATCATACCGTGGAGCGCGAACTGAAGTCTCACTCGAAGCAGTATGGGGGGTTGCTGGAACCAAGTTTTCGCACCCTTGAGATGGTTGTGATGTTTGTTTTTTCCAATTATACCTACCTTCACGTAGGTTTCTTATCCCTCTTCTCTACCCTTCAATACCTTCGTGAACTGTTACAATCGGCTTCTGCGCAGCCCTAACCACGGGCTGAAGTCCTTTCGTGCTGCTAGGGTAGCGAACTGTGCTATTCCCCAACTAGGATAAGTGTCTTACTTATCTTATTAATAGATCTTAGTTAGCTTCGTGAAAAGAAATGTTCTTACTTGCGTTCACTTAACCAATACAGTTATACACATTCGCGCATCATATAAGAATTAGAAGTGAAATTCATACCCAATATAACAGATGCATAAACAGGAAATAAAGATGTAGAAATGATATAATACTTCTCTTTATTAATACTTCCAGATAATTATAGACTCGACTCGCCTTGCACACTCAACTTTAGGGGTCTGCGCACTTCGTTGCGGACTTCTAGGCCTCTGCTCACTTAGCTACAGAGCCTTTACCTATGCTACGACCCAAAACTTAGAATTACACTTCAAAGCTATCTCTCATACATCATCGATCTTAATCCATCGATTATGATTCTAACTACTTAGATCTTAGCTCTATTTATACAATCCCATGGTCCGCGGACCATGGGTAGGTCTTCTACAGCTGACATTAAATGATCAAAATAAGGGCGGCCAACCTATGACTCTTTAACAACTACGCGCTCCACGCCCACAAAATGCGAAGTATTTACATAAAATTGGACCAAAATATGGGCTCTTAGCCTCATGACTTCCCTTGGGAGATCCTGCGCTTAACATGCCCCCAACAAAAACATCGTGACTTGCCCTTGAGTCACTCTATAGGTGTAAAGATCTTAGCACAAAGACCTCCCATTTTTGTTTGAATCGTTGCAACTTCGGATGCGCACTGAGCGGTTGCCTGCTGGACTTCCTCCACGCGTTGTTCGGTGACTGCTGTTGTTGAACTACTACCCTGAATCCTCTGCTGAGCTGCTTGCAATTGCGCAAGCTTTTCTTCAATGGAGGCTTTAATTATATAAGCCTCATCGATCCATAGTTGTAGGCGCACTTTTAAGACCACTTCTTTGTGCCAAGTAGCATCCACGCGTTCCTTGAGTGCCTTTGCCTGCTGCATCCGTGTAAGACTTTATGTAAGGGAAACCGCCTGCGTGGTCCCTTTTACATCGTCATACTTTTGCTGTAGCTCATGCGCCTCTATTTCTAGGCGATCTACATTCGGGTCCTCCTACAGGGTGGTTAGGACCTCGAATCACTGTTCGAAGAGCTGCATGCAGTCTATCACTGCACTATCAATTGCCACAATTGCTATTATAACCGTGGTGGTACCCCTTTCAATCTGATCATGATGGGTCTATCGACCTCCTGCTCTGTAGTAAGTGCCCCATCTAGTAGTACTATTGTGTTGGTTACCCTTGTGCACAACATCTCTTCGGTAGCTAAAGTGTCAACTATAAGGTTGGTGGACACTGCACCAGCCTATGGAGTGTGAACCTGCAACTCCTGTATTTCTATCCGGAGAGCCCCCAATACCAGTTGTTGTTGTTCTTCAAATTGTTGGAGGGCCTTCACGGTGACATCCATCACCATTTCACCGATATCATGCAAATCCCCCTCAGTGAGGGTGATTGGGTCAAAATATGTCTTCGATGCCTTTATTTTCTTTCACGGCAGTGTCTTCTCTCGTGGCCGCAGACGCTTGAGCTGGGTGGACGTCGTCTGCGGGTCTGCGCCACCTTGTTCTGTGTCTGTCTCTGGTTTAGGTGAAGGTGACTTCTATCCTTCACGCTCTTCTTGTCCTGTTTTTACTGCTGTTCTACCAACTTCACAGCGTCGTGCACTGCTTGGGCCTTAGCTACTACTTCACCCTTCCTGCGCTTCTTAGCCAGCTGTGCCATTCAAAGCTTTGTCTCTTCTTTCTTGCGTTGCACAACAGACTTGTCTGTTTCCATCGTGGAGCCAGCTGGAGCATGCTACTTTGATGACCAAGACTCAAGGACTGTGAATATCACATCGTCAGGCACCAAATACGGTAAATAATTCCATGTCTTTGTAGGTTCCTCTCATGCCCTGATGAAGACATGGTCGAAATCTGCTTTGAACTCAGCAAAGCTCTGCAAACTATTGTATACTGTGGGCAACAACCACAGCTTGCGATTGATCCCCATTCAGATATTCATCTCCATTAGCACCCAGAAGATCTTACTTTCTTTGATGTGTTGCGTGTCCTTGGTCACCCATAGCAAAGCGTACTTTTCAGCCTCTGGAAGGTCCGGCATGACCGAAGGGAACTGGTTATCTTCAGGTAGCTCCCATGCCACCAGTACGATCGACAACAGGAGCCACGTGTAATGAAATGTTTTTCCCTGATCCTATGCCTCATGATAGATCGCAAGGAACTCGTCGCATAGATAGTTCACCCAGTTGAATTGGAATCCTTTTGTGCATTGGGCTGTTAGTGCAACTACTGGCGTGGGCACCTCATCCGCGCGGTACTTCCGCATCACCTTCCTTGCCAATATTTGTGTCGCAACCTTAACTGTAGGGTTGTTAATTCTGGAGATGGCATACCCTCGCTTCTTCTTCTCCAACTTAAACTTCTTTTTCATTGACTCCTTGAGGGCCAACTCACCACCTTTTCCCTCTGAAATGTTTGTTGGGTCCTCTCCTTAGTAAGGTAGCCGTGTAATTCGGTGAATCAGACGGTCTGTGATGGGGATGGGCTCCTCCAACCACAAGCATCCATCATACACCAAGCATAGAAGCTGCTTTATGACAAAAACGGTCACTGGGGTGCGGTGGTAATGCGGCACCCAGAGCGGGTTTAGCAACCTGGATTTCTCTACACCTCTGAGCCATTTGCGTGGATCCAATTCAATCATTCCAGTCATCGTATCCATCTTCTGGAGCATTAGCTTCTCAGTCGCTAAGTGGGAACTTCTCGTGGTTTGCGAGGTCCCAATCTTCAAACTTCAACACAGGAACCTGCCCCAAGTGCGGTCCCTCAAAAACAATATCTTCGAGGAGTAGTGGAGTTTGTAGAGAGCTCTTGCTCTCATTATGTCCTTCGGCACCTTGGCTTTACCCTTGCACGGAGGCACATATTCAAGTAACCGAGTAATAGGGTCCGCACCCTAGGTTTCAACTTCCATCTCTACATCCTCCTCTTCTACAAGGATTTCTTCAGATTCCTCCTCGTCGGCATCCTGATTAATGGCCTTTCCCTTTTCCTGCAAGGTGAGCTTAGTCCTTTGTGGGTTTCTGGGCGAGACGCGCACTGGGATCATAGCTTGCTTATCCTTCTTAGGTATCAGTGTGCGGCTTTGATTTAGGGACCTCTACTATCGCTCTGACGCTCTCTAGGGATTCTACTTCCGCAATTTCCTACGTAACTTACATGGGTGTCGACATCAATCTAGTTAGAAGGTCCTGCGTCTCCTTTGGAAATGTTTCAAACACTGAACTTGCTCTTAAAGCCTCAAAGTTCAACAGGTCCATATACACTTTATGACGCAACAACTCAGTTCTCAAAATGCCAAGTGTTTTTCACTGCACATCCACTTGTAATTTATAGGGCCTTTTGAACTTTAATTAGACCATCCCCCCCCGAAATTCGGCCCATTAATGCTAGATTGGCGGTAGATTTCCAAGAATCTAACCCATAAAGTTCACCTTAAATGCCTGCCACCCACTCCATTTGGCCTGAAACCAACCATAAAATCGCGAATAGTGACTTTAACGGTCACTTTCTAACAGACCTGCGCGCTATCGTGAACCTTGGGACACTTCGCTACTGCACGCAATCCTGACATCGCGCAACTCCCGGGCAGTGTAGTTTATAGTCCCGCACCTCCTTTCAGCTACCTAGAGCACTAAGACTATGCCACTTCCATATAATCACATCACCGGATCACCAGTGTATGGCTTCAAATGACTGCCATTCAACTTTCCTAGGAAGGGTTTTCCATTTAACTTTGACCAATTGTACCACGCCTCCGTCGGTAATCTCCTTAATAATATACCACCCTAATTAGTGCATCTTGAACTTTCCAGGGAATTTATCAAACTTACTATCATACAACAAAACAAAATCGTTTACCTTGAATGCACGGAGCTTGAGCCATGCCTTTTCACATTGCTTTTGGACTTGCTGGTGAAATCCTACAAAAAATCGTTCTTCTTCGAGCTCATCCAACTACGCAAGCCTCTCTTCCAAGGCTCCGTGATCCGTCATACCTGTGAGCACTGCTATGCGCAAACTAGGCACAATGTCTTCCATAGGCATTACAACTTCCACTCCATAGACAAGCCTAAAAGGTGTTTGTCCCATCAGTTTCTTGCATGTCATCTAATAAGCCCAAAACACTGCAGGTATGCATAGGTCCCAATCACTTCACTGAGCATTGCATACCTTGGTCAGCGTGTTTTCAAGCACTTTTTTGAATGCCTCCACTGTCCCGTTAGCCTATGGGTGATAAGGTGTGCTCTTTTGATGATACACCTGAAATTCCTCTGTTAGTGCGTTGATCATCTTGTTTAGGAAGTGTGTACCGCAATCGCTCATCAAAATCTTTGAACATCCAAATCGCGTCAGTACATGCTCAAATAGGAACTTCACGGTAGTCACGCTCATGCAATCCTTCACTGGCTATGCTTCTGCCGAACGAGTCAAATACTCCGTTGCAGTGATAATATACCTCGCGCCTGTCTTTCCTTGAGGTTTAATGGGTCCTACAAAATCTATTGCCCAGTTTTCGAAAGGTTGCAGCGTCATTTGTGGATTCAAAGGAATTTCATCCCTCTACAATGGCCTGCCTATTCTTTGACATACATCACATACCCTGCAATATGCTTTTGAATCTCGATGAAGGGTTGACCACCACAACCCTGTGCGTAGAATCTTCTACGCAGTTGCTCTTCCTGCATAATGTCCTCCCACGATGCCCCCATGAGCATATGTGAGGATGCTTCTTCGTTCAAACTCAGGTACATACCTTCGCAGTATTTCATCATTCCCCATCTTGTATAGATGCCCAGCAATGAAAGAGAAATTTGTCGCATGCACCACTAATTCCTTCTTTTGCTGGACAGAGTATCCTTCTAATGTGGTTCCAATTGTTAGAAAGTGTATTATATCTTCAAAATGTCCATCTGCGATGTGCACAAGAAAGAGCTATGCATCAGGTAATCCTTCCTCCAAATTAGTAGGTTCATCGCTTGTCTCGATGCGTGATAGGTGATCTGGTCCAACGTTTAATCGTCCATGCTTTACAACAACGTCAAAATTGTACTCTTGGGACAATAAAAGTCATATGAAAATTCGCCCTCCCAACACAGGCTTATTGACTAGGTACTTTAGCGCGGAGTGATCTTTATACATCTTAAAGTGGCATCCTAGCACGTAGTGTCGATACTTCTGGAGTGTGTATACCATAGCTAGACCCTCGCGCTCAGTGGTGGAATAGTTCTTCTCTACTTTGGATAATCTACAACTTGCGAACGCAATAGGGTGATCCAAGCCTTCTACGCCATCCTTTGTTAGTACTGCCCCTCGCGCTATACACGATGCATCGACATGTACATGAAACTCTTTCTTCTAGTTCGAGAAGACGAGAATCAGTGCAGTAACCATCTTTTCTTTCAATATATCCAAGCTCTTTTTACAGTCATCGTTCTATCAGAACGTGACATCCTTTTTCAACAATTTTTCCATCGGCGTGGTGATCTGGGCATAGCCCTTGATAAAATTTTGGTAATATCCCGTGTGTCCAAGAGTAGCGCGCAACTATTTCACACTCCTCGGCGCTTCTAAGTTCAAAATCACCGCGATCTTCGCGCGGTCTACCATCAGCCCTTGTCTGCAAACTACATGCCCCAATAGGTTCCCAAAAGGAATGAGAAACATACACTTCTTGAGGTTGAGCGTGATTTGGTATCTTCGATAGGTATCTAGCATCAAGCGCAAGCTCGCTACATGGCTCTCAACCAACCCAAATACAATCTAGTCATCGAAATAGACCTCCAGGAACTTATGAATATATTCTTTGAACGTCGCAACAACCACACGTGAAAAGATAGCAAGCGAATTCTTCAATCCAAACGGCATGGTAGTATATTGAAAGCAACCCCACTCAGTTGCGAAGGTTGTCTTGTTTCTATCCTCCGGTGCGATTTTGATATGGTGGTACCCCGAGAACCCATCCGTGAAAGAATATGCTTCCTGACCACCTACATTGTCCAACACTTCATCCGTGAATGGAGTTAGGAAGGGATCATGCACACAAGTGTCATTTAATTTTCTAAGATCCACGCATATCCTTATCTCATCCTTCTGCTTCTTCTCTTGCACCACCATCGGACTTACCCAATCAGATTCTTCCACAGGCTAAATGATGCCTGCTACGAGCATATTGTCTAGTTCTACGTGGACCTTTTCCTTGTATTTCGGGTTTAAACGGTAAAGCCTCTGCTTAATAGGCTTTACGTCGAGCTTTAACGTGATCTTCATTACTCCTCGATCTCCGAATATTCCTTTGAAATCCATAAACTTGGTCGGGAATAAGTCCTGATATTCGCGGAGTAGTTCAGTGACCTTATCCACCATCATGTTGTCCTAGTAGTCTCCGATCTTTGCGAATTTCGGTTCTGCCTCTGTACCAATGTTCACCTATTTATTTTTCATCGGTGTGGTTATATCAAGGTTCTCAATCCGTGGTCCTTGAACCTCATGGTGGCCTTTTGTTTATGGAATGTTAATATTCCGTGGATCCTCATCCTCCTCCTCAAAAGTTACATTGTAACATTCCAGCGCGCGACTCAGTTGAGTAGCCCATTCAAGTTGAATCAGGTCTAAAGGCTCTTGTGGTATCCTAAATATGGTTGCTTTCACCTCTTGTAGTGCTTCATCAATACTGTCAAACCCATCCTAAAAACTTAAGGTCATCATGCACCCTTCGCGTAGGATATCCCATTCACTTGTCCCATGGCGGAGCTCTCTTTCTATATACCAGTTCATTGGGATAACATCTAGGGTACGACAGAACAAGTGCACCCACTCAGGTTGTGGCTTTTCTCCATATGCTTGTGTCCACTTGGCAAGATGCGCATGTGGATCATCCTATACATCATACTTATCTATCAGTCACATCTTAGGCTTCCTAAATCATGCTTGCATCATTCTCCTACATGCGTGCCAATCATCAAAGCTTCCTTTGTGCATACCCCACCATCTTGCGGGCGTAGCTTGCAGCACCCAATCCAAGGCCTGGAAGCGTTGCTTTTACAGAACCTCCATTTCAAATGCATCCAAAAAGGTATCTACCTCATTTATACCATAATAAGTAGGTAGATTTCTTACTTTTGTCGACTAGCAGCACATCGACTGGGTCATCATATTGCAATTCAACGTAGTTACTTTGTGTAACCGATTCTGCCATCGTTCTACTTCTTCATCAGAATCCGAGGTGTAGGAACTCTTGTTCTCCCATGCAATCTTCCCATCCATGATGGGATTCACCCAGTCTTGGTCTCGCGCTGTTATCTTTTAGATGTAGTCTAGATCATCATCACTTTCATAGTCGCGGACTGGTTCTGTATAGCGCGATCCTTAAGCAGGATCCGGGGTATTATTACACGCAATGATTTCTTCTCAAAGATCATCTTTCTCTTCTTCAAATTAATTACTCGATTCATATTAGTGGCCCAATCAATTCCCAAGAGCACAGGGTAGGGATTGTTGTCATCAACAATCTCTATACCTTCAAAATCTGCCAGCGTCCTCGCTCCCTCAATATCCACGGTTACTCGCTGCAGTCACCCCAAGGGTATGATTTTCTGCTGATTCGCCATCCTTGGCTGAATCAGAGACCATTACAGCATAGGTCACCCCATTCACTCCCATGTCTGTTTCAGTAAAACATTCACATCTAATCCCAAATCCAGAATGACTTGATCCATCTCGTATTCTCCAATCTGCGCGTTCAGTCTCATTTAATGCCACGTCCTTGTTTTATGCCATCCAATCTTTCAGACTACATGTGGTTCTCCTGGCACAATCCTATCTCATCTGTTGATGAGTTCCTATAACCCTTTCATAGCCTTACTGTCGTGCAGTAACTTCATACAAGTCTTCAGGAAAGTTGTGAGCATAGAGGGGTCCATCTCTGGCTCAGGCTTATCTTTGCTTCCTGAAGTGGAGGCCTCAACGAAGCTCTTCTTAGCTTCCATGAAGGTTTCCCAAGCACGTTCTAAATAAAACTCAGCTTCCTTCACCGGGCTTTGTGAACCTAGGTACTATCTTCCAGTTGTTTCCCCTTGTCATCTCCCATAGCGATTCCACTTCAGAGCACTATATTTACGTTTAGATCTTCCTCGCGCGGCTCATACCTCATCATCTACAGGTTTTGAGTCGGGGGAGGCGGTAGCACTCCTTTGTCATGGATCTTAGCTATTAGCATAGGACAATCTTCTATCTCATGATCAAACAACGTGCAATACTTGCATGATGGTCGCGTTGTATTAGTGCAATCATGGGAATAGTGTCCTGGACCTTCGCAATTGTAGCAATTAAACTGTCTGCGACCTCTACCAGGTCCTCCTCTGCCTCGGACATGTCCGCGCCCCTGAAATCCTTTCCACACCATCCCTGCATTCTAGTCAAGGGGCCGTGTTTCGGCCTGAACTCTATAGGCAGGAGTTATATTCATCATCAATTCATAGCTCCTACAAGTATGTTCATCATGTCCCACCGATCTACAAAAGTTACAGAACAATTGTTGTGGAGTTTGCGTATACTTCTATAACAAGTGGCAATGATCTGTGACATGTTTTCTAGCTACTTGATAGATAGCGCACCATAAAGCAGGCGCCGCGCTAGGCCCTACTTGAGCTTCCGGCCTTAAAGGCATCGGTCCTCCTCCTGAAAGGTAATTTGTAAAGACTGGGCATTGGTCCTTGTCATGACCTTAACTCTTGCATTTCACGCACCATACTTCTTCGCGTACCTCTAGCAGAATTGTCCTATCCTGCTTCAAGCTTTGCATCTCAAGGCATAGATTCTTTAGCTGCGCATGGATTTGCTGAAGATTAGGATCTTGCATCAGGGTCTCATGTAGCCTCATGACAATCCACAAGGCCTCTGCCTGAGTTGTTATCATATGCTGCGACGACGCACTTCTTACATGTGGTAGTAGCGAAGCCACAAACCACTCGCGATGTTGTCCATTTGTCAAATTCATGTTGGCTTCGTGGATCGTACATTTCAGCCTCTAATCTAGTTCCCAAGGTGTCTCGCCTGGTAGCATCGTGGTTTCTTTGAATCCAATAATCAACTACACTTCAGATTTAGGCCTGCTAAATTCCCTATTCAGTGTTGCTTGGATGTCTACTACTCTAGCATTCAGGTTATCATTGGAGTACTTAATGTACCAGGTTAGCGTGCGATCTTGTAGATCACTAACTAGTGTCGCTTTCTTTATATGGTCATTTGTAACACCTTGAGCTTCCCATATAGCCCTCACAATGAACCAGAATTGGTTTGGGTCCTCATTTCCCAAGCCTTTGAACAAAGGAAAGTTCACTATGTTCACCATACTGAATCGCAGTGGTGGTGGAGGTGGTACGGGTGAAGTTGGAGGTGACGGAGGTGAAGTCGATGGTGGTGTGGGCGAAGGTGGTATTCGCGGAAATCCTTGTTTTATCAGATGAATAGCACTTCGTGGGGAGACCTTTGTGATCCCTTCTTTGTCCCCTTGCGAAGGTGAAATCAAGGGGCTATGCTTTGGACCCTTATTTCCTTCGTTTTTGTAAATTCTTCACTTCGCGTATACCCGAACATCAAGGTAACTGCATAACCTACTTTTCACACAACAACATTTTAATCCAAGTATTCAAAGATTTTATGTACTTACCTCATGGTCCTTTGAAAAAGCGTCGCTTTGCCTCGTTATAGCTAACTGAGTTGTCAACCGCGAACTCAGTAACAAATCCTCCTATAGTGTGCTCGAGCCAATGATCTATGACGCACATGATCTTATCCTTTGATGCTTCCAACCTTCGCACTAGCTCTAGGTCCACACAATAGGATCATCAAGTTTCCACCTTCCTTGGCTATCTGCTAGATTCACGATCCACTCATATAGCTCAGTAGGGAAGGATACGAAAAAGATTTTGTGGATCTCCGTATACAGGTAGTTGTCTAACCACTGTTCTTTTGACAGTCGTGGGTTTCTGTTTTCTTGTGTCGTGAACTCATGAATCCTTCTGTCCAAACAGCCTTCGATTTCTTTCTTAGTTGGATTCCAATGCTATGACATCACACATCTCTTATGCAGATTCCGGTCCCAACAACAGAACCATTTGTTGGCTTGAGGGAGCTGACCCAGGTTTAGCGTTAGTTAGCCAAACAAAGCCCTACACTACTGGCCCTTGAGGCATCAACCCGCAGAGCGTGGACTGAAGTCTCACCCAAAGCAGTACGGGGGGATGTTGGAACCAAGTTTCCGCACCCTTGAGATGGTTGTGATGTTGGTTTATTCCAACTATTCCTGCCTTAGCACAGGTTGCTTATCCCTCTTCTCTACCCTTCGGTACCTTTGCAAACTGTTACAATCAGCTTCCGCGCAACCCTAACCACGGGCTGAAGTACTTTCGCATTGCTAGGGCAACGAACTGCGCTATTACCCAACTAGGATAAGTTTCTTACTTATCTTATTAACAGATCTTAGTTAGCTTCGTGAAAAAAAATGTTCTTACTTGCGTTCACTTAACCAATACAGTTATACACATTCGTGCATCATATAAGCTTTAGAAGTGAAATTCATACCCAGCATAATAGATGCATAAATAGGAAATAAAGATGCAGAAATGATAGAATACTTCTCTTTATTACTACTTCCAGATAATTATAGACTTGAATTGCCTTGCGCACTCAACTTTAGGGGTCTGCGCAGTCTGTTGTGGACTTTTAGGCCTCTGCGCACTCAGCTGCAGAGCCTCTACCTATGCTACGACCCAAAACTTAGAATTACACTTCAGAGATATATCTCATACATCATCAATCTTAATCCATCGATTATGCTTCTAACTACTTAGAACTTAGCACTATTTATACAATCCCATGGTCTGCGGACCATGGGTAGGTATTCTACAACTGACATTACATTATCAAAATAAGGTTGGACAACCCTGTGACTCTTTAACAACTACATGCTCCGCGCCCACAAAATATGGAGTATTTACATAAAATTAGACCAAAATATGGGCTCTTAGCCTCAAAACTTCCCTTGGGGGATCCGCGCCCAATAGTTTCCTTAGGTTACGATTGATTGAAACAAGTAATATACGAGGAATCACTTACCGATTTAACGAAGTGCCTATTTAAGTCCTTTCAGTTCCTTCAACAGTTGGTTTCTCCTCGATGCTTTAGAGACTCTTCTAGTGCTTTCCACAGCTTCTCCATGATGTCCCAAAGGATATTGGCATAGACAAAAACACACAAATGATGAAAGCATATAGTATATAGAAACAAATATAAATGATTTTTTTAACTCAACATATATCATAAGTTGAATCAATAACCAATCATAAACTATGTGAGTGATCAATGAATATCACAAACAATATCAGAATAGACATGATTAGGAAATAACAATTTATTTTTAATGAATAGAAAGGAGAACAAACTTACAACCTCATTTCCTTGATGTTACAAGCCTCTTCCCACAATCTCCAACCTTCTCCTTTGATTAAAAGCCTTCTAACCCTATTTTTGCAGCATAAGCCTACCTTCAATGGTCCTCCCTAATCCTTTGGCCCATGATTGATTTATAGGCCAAGAGGAGGAGGCTTGGGATCCTATTCCTAAGGGATTAGATCCACAAATGGTGGGATAGGGGATCCACAAAGAGAGGGAATTAGATCCATGATGGGAGGGATCACGCTTGAGTAAGCATTAACTCGAAGTTGTTAGTTGGGAAACATTCGACTAACAAAGCTTCTAGACTTTACTTTTTATTTTTTACTTGTGTTGAGTCATGTGCACAGGCCATAGTGTAAGACAAATTACACTCTTGCAATGACTCTAGTGGTCACTTCTGCATATGTACAGAAAATGACTAGTGAACTACGTAGGCAATCAAAAATAGGTTTTTTCGCCTTGAGATCCAGGAATTTCATTCTCTTTGGGATTGTTTAGATTCTACCATTATAGGGGAATTGTTTGGAACAATTTGATGGAGAGAGAAAGATCCAAACTAACAGTATTTTGCCTAATGCGACAAAATGATGTGAAACAATAACACAACTCATTACGATATTTACAATAATAACCATACATAGATATGAACGTATACCAAAAATGCTTTACCTCAACCAAAAACAATGAAGGATACAAAATCCACATTTGATCAACCATTCCCCATGTATATTCATCAAGCCCAAAGTGCTTCCACTGCACTTTAACTTTCTCTATTGCTCGATTCCGGAGCATGATTTCTTTTCGCTGCAATATGCACTAAGGTCCCAGCTGGAATTCTTCTTTTGGTTCCACCTGCAATACATACTTCTTAATCACATGATCAACATCCTTCACATATGTTTTAAGTAATGAAACATGGAAAACATCATGGAATTTCATTTTTGGTGGTAGTGCAAGTTTGTAGGCCACTGATCCAATCCTCTCAAGGATCTCGAAAGGCCCGCAATACTGAGGTTCCAACTTGGCACATGACCCAATACTGAAGGAGCTCCTGTTGGGTTTGATGTGAAAATACAAATGCTTCCCGACCTAAAACTCTTTAAATTCCCTACGTTGATCTGCATAACTCTTTTTCCTGTCCTATGTTTCCTTTAGATTCTTCTTTACAACTTATATTTCCTATTCCATCTCTGCCAACATGTCTAGTCCAATCACTACCCTGTTCATTGGATCACTCCAACTGATGGTAGTATTACAAATCTACCCATAATGTGCCTCAAACAAACTCATCCTTAAGGACTCCTGATACCCATTATTGTATGCAAGGTCAACCAGTGGAAGATACTCTTCACACCTCCTCTGTTGGTGCGTAACATACATCCCCAACATGTCCTCAAGAATCCTTTTAACCCTCTCTATTTGTCCATCTGTCTGCGGATGATAAGTTGTACTAAAAGAAAACTCTATACCCAAACATGCAAACAACTCCTTCCAAAACCCAGAAGTGAACTTGGCATATTTGTCAGATACAATGTTCTTAGGAATACCATGCAATCTCACTATCTCCCTGATGAAGACCTGAGCTACCTCACTAGCTGAATAAGTAGACTTCATTGGAATGAAGTGAGCTACCTTGGTAAACCTGTCAACCACAACCATGATGGAATCATGTTGTCTAGATGTCTTTGACAAACCTATAATGAAATCCATGGAAATGATCTCCCATTTCCATTCTAGAATCAGAATCGGCTGTAATGAACCACCTGTATGCTTGCTCTCCCTTTACCTTTTGACAATACAAACACCTTGCAAAAAACTAACTACCTCTTTCTTCATGTTCGACCAACATTATAATTTCTTCACAACTTTCAAAGCCTTTTGATATCCTGGGTAACTTTAATATGGCTTGACATGAAATTCCCTCAAGATAAGATTATTTAGCTCACTGTTGTCCGACACAAATATCCTTTCCCTAAATCTCGCCAAACCATCTATCGTGAGATGATAATCCACATCCTGATCACCTATACCCAGCTACTGTAACTCGTGCTTACGTTGCTGGTACTTATCATCATGTCATAACTTCTGCAAGATATGATCCTGTAAATATGTCCCATATTAACTCATAGTTTCAATGTGATTTACTTACACTCTTCTGCTAAGAGCATCTGTAACCTCGTTCTCCTTACCCTTAATGTACTTGATCTCGAAGTCGAACTCACTAAGCGTGTCCAACCATCTAGCTTGCCTGGAATTTAGATTAGGTTGGTCAAATAAGTATCTTTGCCCATTGTGATCACTCATCAGAATAAACCTCCTTCCAAGAAGACAGTGCCTCCACATCTTCAATGCATGAATGATTACTGCCAATTCAAGATTATGCATCACATAGTTCTACTCATGCTCATTCAATTTCCTTGAGTCATAGCATATCACTTCTTCCTATTGCATCAAGACTCCACCAAGTCCTCTATTTCAAGCATCTGTACACACCACAAACTCTTTATCTTGATCTATAATCTTTAGAACTGAAGCATTCGTAAGCAACTGCTTCAATTGCTCAAAACTTGTTGCACAAATTTCCTCTATCCATTCAAATTTAATCCCTTTTCACTACAAAGATGTAATAGGATAGGCAATCCATGAGAAGTTCCTGATGAACCTCATGTAATATCCTACTAGACCCATGAATAATATGACCTCATCCATATTCCTAGCAGCTGTTGATTCCATGATAGCTTTGATTTTTTTTGGATCCACTACTATACCTTCCTTGGAGACAACATGCCCCAAATAATGAACTTATGTCTAAAAGAAACTACACTTACTAAGCTTGGCATACAATTGATTCTCTCGTAATAGTCTTAATAATTCATCTACATGTTCTGTGTGATCTTCCTCATGCTTAGAATATATCAATATGTCATCAATGAATACTATCATAAACTTGTCCAAATAAGGGCACACCACACTATTCACCAAACACATGAAAGTAGTTGGAGCATTAGTTAAACCAAAAGGAACCACAACAAACTCATAATTCCCATTCATGGTCTGGAAAGTAATCTTATAGATTTCCTATTATTTGATGCATACCTGATGATATCATGATCTCAAATCAATCTTCGAGAATATTGCTGCTCCTTTCAACTGATCAAACAAATCATCAATCCTTGATAATGGATACTTATTCTTGATAATCGCCTTATTCAATTTCCTGTAATCGATGCACAACTTGAGAATACCATCCTTCTTCTTCCCAAACAACACTGGTGCACCCCAAGGTGACACACTTGGCCTAATGTATCCCTTGTCAAGCATTTCCTTGAAAATCAACTTCAGTTCCACTAATTAGGAGTGCTCATCCTATAAGGTGCCTTTGACATTGGTGCTACTCTTGGCAGCAACTCAATAGAAATGTGTACTTCCCTGTGAGGTGGCAATTCTGAATGTTAGGAATACATATTGAAACTGCTACAAAACTGGATACCTCTTCAATACTTCTAAATCCTCAAGATCCTTACCTTTATCACTGGAAACATGCACTGCAAATAATAAAAATCCTTTCTTGCTACAACACTTTCCCTGCGTAGTTGTAACCATTATTATCGATGTAGGCTTCTTCTTACCCTATAATATTTTCTTCTCTCCATCATCATCCAAGCACTTGATAGCCTTCTCATAACAATCCACCTTAGTCCAGTGAAGGTACAACCAATCCATACCTAGAAGCATATTGTATGATCCCAACAGAAGTGCATTTAGATGTGCTGATGTAGGCATACCATTGAGCTCAAATGCACAAGCTCTTACCCAATGACGAACTCTTTTCTTAGTACCTGTAGCCAACTGCACCAACCAAGACTCTGCATGCACTTCTCTTCTCAAACCACACTTATCCACCAAGTCGGGATTAACATAACTATAATTAGATATAGGTTCAATCAAAATCGAAACAAATTGATCATAGAGTTTACCTTCCATCTTAATATTGGATGCCTGGTGATCCGCTTGCTTTTTATGAAAAGCTACGTAGATCCGAGGAATGCTTTGGCCCACATCCCCAACTGTGTGCGTCTCCTGAGCACCGTAGATTTGAGGTATACCACCTTGATACAATAGGAAATCCTTCTTACAATGATCCATGCCACAAATAAAACACTCCAACAGTTCTCTGTCACTGCCCTTATTCTGTTTCTCTCAAGGTTGAGGTCCATTTCCTTTCTCTACTGCATTAAACTTCTTATAAGGAGGAACATTTTACTTCTCACCTGCATCATGAGGTCTTCCCTACTTCAGTGGCCACTTTCCTTTAGTCTTATCACTCCCTTTCCAACCCTCCTTAGACTCGGTCTTATGCTTCGATTTCTCATAACAATGCTTCAAATTACCAATGACTTCTTCCAGTGATTGAGGCTCATCATACTCAATACAATCCTTAAATGCTAATGGTAGCCCATTGATAAATCTCTGAAATTTTGTCTTCTCATCCTTAAGATAAGGCACATGCCTCAATAATTCTAGGAACTTAGTTGTGTACTCCTCAACTATCATGGATTTGATCTTTAGCTCATAGAACTCCTTGGCCTTTCCGTCATAGTACCTCTCTGACAAGTACTTGTTCCTAAAGAGTCTCTTGAATTCATGTTGTTGGGAACAACCAACTTGGCCTAGATTTTGGAAAAGATTCCGCATTTTGTGATGTAGAGTGTGCATCAGAGTGCATTTTGAATATACCACGCAGTGTCGTAAAGGATTCGGGGTAGTTCTAAGCCCCTCCTTTTGTAAAAGTGCGTAATTTTGTAAGGGATCAATGGTTTTTGGGCCATAGTTTCTTGTTTTAAGGAGTCCATGGTATTTGGACCATGATATTTTGATGATGTTACCCTACAATGTAATAGTATATATAGGGTAAAATAATAGGAGAGATATCAATCAGTTTTTGATCCAAATCAGTGTTATGGTTGAATTATTTTGATCTGTAATTTGGTAGCAAAGGAGAGAATCTGCAGCTGAGTGCGTAGATGCTTGGAGAAGTGTCTGCAACTGAGTGCGTAGACAACCTACAACTTAGTGCGTAGGCCAAGAACTGGTTGTTGTCCAAAGATAGTTAATTTGGTGTTTTTATGTGTATATTTGCTTATTATCTATTGTAGAGACAATTATTATAGTTGCATTTTACTTCAGCACAATGGTAGTTGATGGTTTTAAATGGCATGTTTAAGTGATTAATATAATGCGGCAAAGTGATTTATAAATGCTAAGAACAAGATAACATATAATACCACATGTCCTAGTCCTTCAAGGTTGCAGAAACTTGGTTTTGAATCCTCCCATAGTCACTTCAAGTGAGATTGTGATCTACTTGCAGGTCGTTTCGGAAAGGGCCAATGATCAAGGGTTTTGTTGGTGTGCAGTATAGATTGAACCTGGGTCAACCCTAATAAGGAAAACAAATGGTTCCATTGTCGGGGCCGAGATATGTTTGATGGATATGTGGATGTGGTACTCATCGAAGAAGGATAATCAAGACTGGATAGACCTGAATGAGCAAGAATTTGCAGATCAAGAAAACAAAAACCCTCATCTGACATCCAAATCTTGGTTACAGAAGTAGATTTTTACAGATCAATACAAGATTTTATTCTGTTATTTTCTTATTGAGCTGTATGAGAAAATATCA
The DNA here is from genome assembly GCA_031772625.1 of Pinus tabuliformis. NCBI lineage: Eukaryota > Viridiplantae > Streptophyta > Pinopsida > Pinales > Pinaceae > Pinus > Pinus tabuliformis. The sequence goes on from CM062816.1 coordinate 866,004,119, forward strand.
AGGTTGATTGAAAGGAAGAACTATTTTAAGGGTGAAGAACCTATGGTGTGGACTCCTGAATTGATACAACGACTGGATAACACTGACAATAGGATTTCAAGGGCTATTGATTGCTGGATTGATAGCATCTTGGGAGGATTAATTACTAAGTTCATTGTAGACTCGACTGTGTCCTGCAATGAAGCGGAACGATGATTCTTCAAATGACCACGATGTAAGTATTTAAAATCTCTAAAAATTTGGATTTAGATGCTTCTGTGTGAAAAGGGATTTTTATAGATGCAATCAAATTGCTATTTACTTACGTTTGAAAGAAGAGAGAATAAATCTAAGCAAGATATTGGAGTAACACGAAGTGGAAAGAGATATAGAGTAGATACCAGAAAGAGATCTCATGGACAAGCCCCGAAGACCTTTGTAGAGACTGATTATTGTCCTCTTTTGTGTGGATATGAAAGTGAAAGAGAAGATATCCACCCTGATAACCCCCAGGTAACTTCGCAGTATTCACCCTCCCAGCCTGAGGGTTCGCAGAAGCTAGAATCCAAATGGATAACGATATTAAGCTACCCATTTTCAAAGGATCTGGATTGGAGGATCCAAAACAGTTTTTGTTTTTATGTGAATCTATATGGACAACGGAGATGATAAAAAATGAGAATATAAAGAAAGTGCAGCTTGTTACGATGCTCTGAGATAGAGCATTGACATGGTATATGAAGTATCCAAATAATAAGAACATAATGTTTGCAGATATTAAAACAACAGTGATAAGAGAGTTTAAGAATCCGAAGTCTGAGTCACAATGCATCACTGAGTTGAAAGAGATCAAATAGAAACCTACTGTGTCTGTTTGGGAGTTTGATAAGAGATTTAAGGTGTTATTGGATCAAGTAAGCTTCAACATAGCTTTGCAACAACATCAAGAATGGTTTATAGCTGTGCTGCTACCGCATATCAAATTTCGATTGATGCAACAAAAGATAGAATGTCAAGCTGAAGCTCTATAGATTGTGATGAAATTAGAAGCCTCACCTTTAGGAGATACTAATACAGACATGCAACAGACTCAGAATCGATTGGCGAACCTATCCCTACAGATATAAGACATCAAGAAAAGAAGTTAGAGAAGAAGTATGGTGTATGAAGTGTAGATTGGAGGGCCATTCTAAAGAAAGTTTCCTATCTTTAGGGATTACATGGCTGGTGGGGCACCGAATCCCTTAAATGCAACATCTATCCTATGGTGAAAAATATGTAAGACTAGAGGTCAACATGATTCAGAAGACTATTACTTGTTACAGACATATGTATAGACTCCGAGGAATCTATATTGAAAATTTTGTAAATCAGTAGGACACTATGAGAATAATTGTCAGGCTTACCAACTAATGACGGAGCACGGTGTTGACATTTATAGAATGAAAGTAGAAGAGAATGGACATGAGGAAAATGGAAAGTTCAGTGGTTGAGGAGGTTACCAAGGAAGAGGTTGAGGTGGTGGAGCTGGTCGAGGATGCAAACATATCATTTTATATAACTGTGGCCAACCAGGTCATTTTGCGAGAGACTACCATAACCCTACAATGACATGTAAGTAATGTAAATCCTTTGACCATGTAATTTAAGAATGTCATATACTTATGGAAAAGATGAAAGAAAAAAGAATCAGCAATCGACACAGAATATTCAAATAATGATTGTTGAAAGGACGACCTAGGAACCTCGAATTAGTATTGTCACTAGAAGTGGAGTTGCGACTGATAGTGATAAAGCAGATGAAAAGAAAGAATCTGAAAATGCATGGGTCAGAAAGACTACTGAGAAAGTTCCTATTTTATATATTCAAAAATAAAAAGAAGTATTTATGGAAGCAAAGAGAAGTTTTATGGATGTTGGAGCTTAAACCTCTACTGCACAAGCAAAGCCTGATCAGAAAAGTAACTACGACGTGTCATCAACTTCGATACTAAACCAAGATTTGACATAGGATTGAGCTCTGACACAAGACCAAGATTCAGAAAGTCAAGTAGGCATTTTAAAATCTTTTCTACAGACTTGTATGAATTTTTTAAGATATCAAAAGGTTGTAGAAGGCCTTCAGGACTTGATTTCCTGTGCATCCAAAGAAACACCGCAAAGTGAGATGCACGCAGTCAATAATTTGCATCGACGGAAGAGAACTGGAAGAGAGATGAGGCTTAGTGCATAGATAGGAGAGTATGAGATGAATAAAATTATTTTGGATCGAGGATCTGATGCTAATACCTGATGAAGCACACATGGGAATAATGGGTAAGCTGAAGCTACAGTGGTCACTTATTTAGATAAGGATGGAAAATCAACAAAATATCTTCCCTTTGGGAAGAATACCAAGTGTCATAGTGGATATTGAAGGAGTTCGCACTACCGCTGATTTTGAAGTAATATAGATCGTCAATGATAATAACCATTATCTTGCATTGCTTGGAATTCACTGGGCATTTGACGAAGAACCAACACTACTTGCAATCTCGGTTGTTGTTCTCAAATGGTTTAACGAGATTCGAAGTGAGTATGCCAAGGATCCAGAAATAACGACGATAATCAATAACCTTCCCAACAACTCAAAATTTGAATGGAAAAATGATATTCTATGGTACAAGGGAAGAATCTATCTAAATGCAAATTCCAAGTTTAAATTTAAGATACTCAAGGAGTCACATGATTCACCATCAGCCAGACATGTAGGATTCTTTAAGACTTACTACAATGCACGCCAATCTTTCTTTTGGAAGGGAATGAGTCGCGATATTCAGAAGTATGTACTAGAGTGTGACACATGTCAAAAGAATAAAAGTGAAAATATTATGACACCTGGATTACTTCACCCTTTAAACATTCCGAATCAGAAATGGGAAGAAATTTTGATGGAATTTATTGAAGGATTACCCATATCTGAAGGCAAGGACAAGATTTTCGTAGTGGTTGACAGACTCACCAAATATGCTCACTTCATGGCAATAAAGAAATCATACTCAGCTAAACAAATCATTGAAATATTTTGCAAAAATATATATAAATTACACGGTTTTCCGAAAGTCATTGTGAGTGATAGAGATGCCAAATTCAAGGGTAATTTCTGGAAGGAGTTGTTCAACCACATAGGAACCTACCTAAATATGAGTTCCGCTTATCACCCTCAAACAGATGGATAAACAAAGGTTGTCAATAAATGTTTGGAGTCCTACCTATGTTGCTACACTATAGAAAAACAAAATAAGTGGGCTCAATGGTTTTATCTCGCTAAGTGGTGGTATAATTCTACTTATCATACGTCAGCAAAAATGATGCCATTTCAAGCTTTGTATGGATATGAGCCCCAAAAATGGAAGGATCTAGCTATTGTCCAGACAAATCTACCTGCTGTTAAAAATAAATTAGAAGAAACCCAAAAAATCATCCAAATACTGAAAGAAAACTTGAATAATGCGAGGAATCGTATGAAGCAACAAGCAGACCGAAACAGAACCGAAAGAGAGTTTGAAGTTGGAGAATGGGTGTTTGTCAAGCTCCAACCATACAAACAACTGTCCTTAAAACAGAAAGGAAAAAACAAATTGGCACCAAAGTTCTATGGACCTTATCAGATTAACAAAAAGATCATCCAAGTTGCGTATGGTTTGAGCCTTCCAAAGAAAAGTCGTGTTCACAACGTCTTCCATGTCTCCTGCCTTAAAAGGGCACTAGGTGACCATCAATCAGCGCAAAAAATGCTTCCATCCCTAGATGATGAGGGAAGGGTCATTCTAGAACCAGAAGGTATTTTATCTACTAGAGAAAGAAAGCTTCGACGTCATACAATCAAGGAATACTTGATCAAGTGGAAGGACTTACCCGAAGAAGAAGCTTCTTGGGAGACCGAAGCATTTTGTCAACACCATTTGTCATTAGGTATGCTTTGAGGACGAAGCATTCTTTGAGAGGAAGGAAATGTTATGTAAAAATTAGTTAATATTATGTAAAAATTAGTTAGTTGTAGTTTATTAGGCAAAAGGGCATGATCAAAGATCATGCCCATTCACCAAGAGGCACCTAAGGCGGTATATAGCCAGGACCTCTCACAAAAATGTAATCATCATTCAATTATTAATGAAATATTTACTTATATCTATTTATTACGGAAGTTTTATACTTCACAATATGGCCCTAACTAACATGAAGAAGAGACAAATGATATTTGAAGGAAACAATATGAGATTAATTGTTCCCTTGGATTAATCAGAAGGAGTAATATATACAAAACCATTCAAAGAAGGATACTGTGCAGATGACATAGACAACATCTATCAAATGACAACAAAGGAACAAGATTGTGTTAACCCTACTGTAGAAGGTAAGTTGATTTGGGAGCATGATAGTTCTTGTTCCTCAAACTCAGAAGAAGAGTTGGCAAACTAGCAGAATTTGTTGCATGAAGTATCTAGAAGGCACTGTGCAAGAATTACCAAATTAGTTCGCTGTATGATATCTGAGGTATGTAACCTACCTTCTTATGATGGCTTAGGTGATGTAAATACTTTTCTTAATGATTATGAAGAGCAATTTCTTGAAAATCAAAGGTTGTCAGCCTTGGATATAGCCTTGAAAGCTACCCTTGCTAGATGGTGGAATGCGCACAAGAAGAATATAGGAGGTTGGCAGGAATGTCAAAGACTGATGGGGATAAGGTTTGGATAGATAGATACAGAGATGGAGATAAACTATGATGGTGAAACTAATCCTAGGAAACATATCCAACTATGCACTACAATATGGAAGGAGATTCCACAACAAGAATGGGTACATGGATTCATTCATACATTAGAGACAATCCCTGAGAACTGGTAGATAGAAAAAAAGCTTCAACATGGTACCGTGAACTAGGCAGACATGGTTGATGGCTTCATATTAACATTCAAGTTTGAGTATGATTGCACATACATAGATTTGGCCCTTCAGGCAGTCAAGAAGAGGGTCTTTGATAATGTAACCCCACTGACATGGAAACAACCTGATTGGGTTACGTAGATAGAAAATGCATTGGAGTGGTATAACCTTACTGCACATGAAGAATAATATCCTTGAAACATCGACATAACATAGTCAAAAGGATACCGTGAAGTAATTGGAATTGAGCTAGAAATACCAGACATACTGAATGTTGAAAATGCAACAAGATGATGGAGCTTAGTGAAAAGAAGTCGCCTTCCCTAAGTGGGCCCACAGGCTATTTTTGGTGCAAAGTCTATTTTTAGACATATGGATCATGGTCTATGAGTTGCAGGATGCTATTTGTGGATGATTGGTCATGTTGGTAAAAATAGATGGACTTCTATTTTTAGACATATGGGCGTAGTCTATTTTTAGACTGCCAGTCTAAATATAGAACAGTCGAATATTATTAGCTCTTAATAATATTTGGACTATAAACATTATCTTATCCTCTTGGAGCACTTCAGTTCGAGCTACGGATGTGGCACATGCAGCTGTCAGAAGGAAATACGCTTTTCTTATGGGTCAGTTGAGCTATTGCATGATGGACTTTAGTTAGAACTCAAGTGATTGAGTTTGGTGGAGTTGATTGAGGAGTTAATGGAGTTATGTTCAGTTTGACTTGGTTGAACTAGTTGTATTTAGTCTAACTGCAGAATACACTAGTGATGAGTGATGTGAATTAATTATTAATTAATTCACTAATTATTAACTCATAAAGCAACTAAAGAATACATCAATTAACTCAGTGCATGGACAGTTCAGTGGAGACAGGTGTTAGAGGTGAGTGAAAGGGCAAGACAGCTGTCAGTTGTGACTATAGTTGTGCATGAGATTTGCACAATCAATGGATTGAGTATTGCCAATGAGGATTGCGTGGTTCAGCCAAGGGAAATACGTGTTTGCTTCAGCCATTCTCATGCAGGATTGCACAGTGGAGGCAGGCAAGCAGCGGAGGAGATTTGAACCTGTGATTGATTCAGATCTGAGCTAGTTTGTGTGTAACAGGGGGAGATAGTACTGAGTACTTGTGAGGAGTATTGTACGATGTATTGTTACATGTTCTCAATCAATATAATATACAGATAGTTGGGGATTTTCAGCTGTATGCTTTCCCTGTGATATATTGTGTTGATATGTGTGATTGATGCTTCAATGTGCGCATGTGATTGTTTCTAAATTCTGCAAAATTGATGATCAATGTAGAGGAGGTTATGTATTATGCATGGATTCCAAAAATAGTGTATAATCAGGATGATCTCTATGAATAAGTGTCATATTATTCAAAATTTCTACATGGTATCAGAGGAGAGTTGATCATCAGATCTATTATTCAGAAAGTGATTACATTTTATTTCTTCAGGCAGAGTCTGTAATCGGACCAGGTAGCCTCTGGATTCATCCTTCTTTTGGAAGGTGAGATATCTAGTGAATGCCCATACAGTCAATCTCTGTATGAGAAATACTTTGTTCTCACGAATTTTAGATTAGAAGCGGTTGAGTTTTGAGCTGGTGGAATTCGAATTTGCAGCAGTGTTTTCTTGGTGTCAAAGTTGAAATGTCTTTCAACGGTTTGCGATTGGAGTATGCTCTTGAAGGCAGCTCGAACTATATTGCATGGAAAGACAGGATGGAGGCGGTGTTAGATGACAATGGGTAGAAAGATTTCATAGATGTTGAAGTCACAAAACCTACTGATGCTGCTGAAGCTATGGCTTGGAAAAAGAAGATAGCAAAGTGTCGAAGGATTCTGTTGGAGGGCGTGAAGGATCACATTGTATCCAGCCTGCATGGAAAGGCTTCTCCATACTTGATGTGGAAAGTGTTGACAGATCTATTCCAAAGCAAGAGCGACCAGAGGAAGTTGGCACTCAAGGATAAAATTAGAAACATTAAGTGTGAGAAGGGAGACAATATGCCCAAGTATCTCACGAAGTTCACTCAATGCCGGGATGAGCTGGGAAGTGTGGGGGTGACTGTCGATGATGAGGACTTGGTGAGCTTGGCTCTCCTTCGTCTTCCGAAGAGTTGGCATTCCTATTAGGACTCTGTCAATGGTCGGGTGAAATTGCCAGGATGGGAGAGACTTTGGTTGGATCTTGTGCAAGAGGAGATCGGTCGGAATACCAGGGACGGATCTTCATCAAAGGAATCTGATGAAGAAAATTGCGCTTTGGCTGCCAAAGCAAAGAAGGGGAAGGAGAAGGGTTCTCTTTCCGAATCTAGTTCTTCCAATGATGGGAAGAAGGTTGACAAATCGAAAGTGCGATGCTTTCGTTGTCATGAGGTGGGCCATTATGCTGCAAATTGTCAACGGAGGAATCCAAGAAGGGATCCGAGGAAGGATCTGAAGGTGAGGCACTTGCTTCACAGTTTGAGTTGGATTTCACACTCTTCACATGCATGGTTTCATCCATGGTGGGGAGTGGTTGGTTTCTTGATAGTGGAGCTTCCTTCCACATGACTGTTGACAAGAGTTTGTTCAGTACTTTGGAGGAGAAAGATCTCTAGATACTCATAGCGATGGGTAATGATGAGAAGTATAGTGTCTCAGGTGTAGGCACGGTTATTTTTTAGAGGAAGCATGGAGCTCGCCTTACCTTGACCGATGTCAAGTATGTACCAGGACTGAAGAGAAACTTGGTGTCGATCGCGATGCTGGAAGATAGAGGCTATGATGTAGTCTTCAGTAAGGGAAAGGTTTTCCTTAGACACATCATCACTAGACAGGTGAAGCAGATTGGTTCATGGGTCAAGAAACTATATTCTCTTGAGGTTCAAGATGCATGCAAAGCCTTGAGTAGTGAGGCAACTGATGGAGACTTGGTGGTTGAGAGGGAGCGTATATTACCTCTCAACATGCAGAGCCAGAAGAAGTCTCAGACGATTGTGGAGGAGCCACGATTGGTGCAATAGCTTCAGGAGGTTGTGGAGCAGCCACAACAAGGGAAGCTGAGAGGAGATCGAGTAGAGACATCTACTCATGCAGAGACCTCCAGTAGGGGGAAACTTTGAGCCAGGTGGGCTGAGGGATCACATGCAGCCATACCTCCAGGTAGGAGGTGGGGTGATGTGGATTGATCGTCCCAAGGAGGAGGGGCAGGATCCTTGAGGTACCCAACCTCTTGGATGAGACCTTACTACGGGAGCCCCGATGTGGAGTAGCAGGAACTGACTGATTGGGTAGATACAGATGCGGATGGAGCAGCAGAGAGAGTGACAGTGTAGGGAATCCCAGGACAGCGCATAGCTAGTAGGCTGCAGCAATGCGAGAGGCACAAGTGTTTTACATAGTGCTAGGTGGCACAGATAAGTGTGAAATGGTGCGAGATGCATGGAGATGTTGCAATAGTGCAGATGCCAGAGAGGGAGCACTTGTCAGCAGCAGGTAGAGATTCAACATCAGAGTATGTTCCTAGCCCAACAGAGTGTTCAGTTGGGAGTGTTTTTGTTCCAAGTGTTGTTGGAGTAAGTGGACCGGGCAAATGTGTTGCATGCAGAACATTCCAGAGTTGCAGGATAGGGGTTGCAGATAATCCATATCTTGTTGAGAGGGAGTGTTGAAAATGCAACAAGATGGTGGAGCTTAGTGAAAATAAGTCACCTTCACTAAGTGGGCTCGCAGGCTATTTTTGGCGCAAAGTCTATTTTTAGACTATGTCTATTTTTAGACATATGGATCATGGTCTATGAGTTGCAGGATGCTATTTGTGGATGATTGGTCATGTTGGTAAAAATAGATAGACTTCTATTTTTAGACATATGGGTGGAGTTTATTTTTAGACTGCCAGTCTAAATATAGAACAATCGAATATTTTTAGCTCTTAATAATATTTGGACTATAAAGATTATCTTATCCTCTTGGAGCACATCAGTTCGAGCTACGGATGTGGCACATGCAGCTGTCAGAAGGAAATACGATTTTCTTATGGGTTAGTTGAGTTATTGCATGATGGACTTCAGTTAGAACTCAAGTGATTGAGTTTGGTGGAGTTGATGGAGTTATGTTCAGTTTGACTTGGTTGAACTAGTTGTATTTAGTCTAACTGCAAAATACACTAGTGATGAGTGATGTGAATTAATTATTAATTAATTCACTAATTATTAACTCATAAAGCAACTAAAGAATACATCAGTTAACTCAGTGCATGGACAGTTCAGTGGAGACAGGTGTTAGAGGTGAGTGAAAGGGCAAGACAGCTGTCAGTTGTGACTATAGTTGTGCATGAGATTTGCACAATCAATGGATTGAGTATTGCCAATGAGGATTGCGTGGTTCAGCCAAGGGAAATACGAGTTTGCCTCAGACATTCTCATGCAGGATTGCGCAGTGGAGGCAGGAAAGCAGTGGAGGAGATTTGAACCTGTGATTGATTCAGATCTGAGCTAGTTTGTGTGTAACAGGTGGAGATAGTACTGAGTACTTGCAAGGAGTATTGTACTATGTATTGTTACATGTTCTTAATCAATCTAATATACAGATATTTGGGGGTTTTCAACTGTATGCTTTCCTCGTGATATACTATGTTGATATGTGTGATTGATGCTTCAATGTGCGCATGTGATTGTTTCTGAATTCTGCAAAATTGATGATCAACGTAGAGGAGGTTATGTATTATGCATGCATTCTGCAAATAGTGTATAATCAGGATAATCTCTGTGAATAAGTTTCATATTATTCAAAATTTCTACAATGAAGCCACTGAAGACTAAGAAGGTGAATGTAGGATCAAATAAGGAACCCAAGTTTGCAACAATAGGAGACTACTAGGATGAGGAGGTGGTCAATAAAGTTACGGAGTTACTTCATGAATATCAATAACTGTTTCCCACCAAGTTTTTAGAGATGAAGGGTATAATAGGAGATCTAGGAGTCATGAAGAATCCCCTTAAGCCCGATACAAAGCTGGTCAAACAAAGACCTTATAGGTTGAATCCAAAGTATAAGGAGAAAGTGAAAGTAGAGCTTGATAAGATGACAATGACAAGAATTATTGAACCCGTAGAAGAATCAGAATGGGTGAGTCCTATGGTGGTGTAAGAGAATAAGACTCAAGGAGAAATTAGGATCGCTGTTGATCTAAGAAAGTTGAATGATGCATGTTTACATGATCCCTTCCCTACCCCTTTCACAGATGAAGTGCTAGACAATGTAGGAAGTCAGAAGCTTACTCATTTACAAATGGATTCTAAGGTTATCATCATATTTGGATTGCACTTGAAGATCGGCATAAGACCATATTTTTTATAGAATGGGGCTCATATCAATACACAGTAATGCCTTTCGGATAAAAAAATGTCCTTGCTATATTTTCTATGGTGGTGGTGGCATCTTTTAAGGAATACATCCACAAGTTTTTAGAGGTATATTTTGATGATTAGACAATTTTTGGATTGTTGAGCAAACATGTTGGCAGTTTAAGACTTATGCTCAACACATGTATACAATATTAGATCTCTTTGAACTTAAAGAAGTGCATATTTTGTGTGCCTTTCGGCATGTTGTTGGGACTTATTGTCTGTAAGAAAGGACTAATGGTGGACCCTGATAAGATTTCTATCATTGTGAACTTGCCTCCACCTAAGACAGTAAGATAGCTTCACACTACATTGGGACATATTGGGCATTACAGGAAGTTCATCAAGGGGTATGCTTAAATCACTGCACCTATGGAGAAATTTTTGAAGAAGGATGTAACTTTTTAGTGGAATGAATAATGTTATAAGAGCCTCGACATATTGAAAGAAAAAATGGTAGATGCACCAATGCTAGTGTTCCCTAATTGGAATAATGAATTCCATGTCCATATGGATGCCTCTCGTATATTTTTGGAAGTGGTATTGGCACAACCTGGTGCGAGAGAGATTGATATTCTTATAGATTTTGCAAGTAGAAAGTTATCTAAAGCATAAAAGAATTACACTACTATAGAAAGGGAAGGACTGGCCATGGTATATACTTTGTAGAAGTTTAGACGCTATTTTCTTGGGTCACACTTTAAAATGTTTACAGATCATTCTGCACTAAAATATTTGGTTAATAAGCTTGTCTTGGGAGGAAATATTTGAAAATGGTTACTATTATTCCAAGAATATGAATTTGAGATCATTGTTAAACCAGGGAGACTAAATTCTGGACCTGACCATTTTTCAAGGCTAGAAATAGGGGAAGAACCAACCAGCATAGAGGATAATCTCCTCGATGTGTAGTTATTTGCAATCAGAGTGGGAGATGACCATTTCGTAGGTATCATTCATTTTTTTACCACAGGAATGGATCCTGCAAAGTATACTACGCAACAAAAGAAAGAATTAGTGGTTAAAGCAACTGAATTTTGATTAATAACAAGACAATTATATAATATGGGACTAGATGGGATACTGCACAGATATGTTCCTGAACATGAAAGAAAAATGATTCTAGTAGAGGCTCATGGGGGCGAAATTGGTGGATACTATGTAGGAAAATCTACCGCACATAATATTTTGAGAGCAAGATTGTGGTGGCCTACACTACATAAATATGTGAAGGAGTACTATCGAGCATGTGATATGTGTCAAAGAACAAGGAAGCCTTCTAGAAAATATGAGATTCCATTGGTACCACAAGTTACATTGCAGGCCTTTGATGAGTGGGCCATTGATTTTGTTGGACCCATCAACCCACCTGGAAAGAGGACTGGTGGAAGGTGCATAATTACAATGACTGATTACTTGACAAGATGGGCCAAAGCACAACCAATAAGAAACTATAGTGCAGGGACTACTGCGAAGTTTATTTTTGAGTACATATTGTATAGATTTGGATGTTTGAAGATTTTTATGAGTGACCAAGTTTCACATTTTCTAAATAAGACTATTGAAGCATTGACCGAGGAGTTCCAAGTTTATCATAAGAAGATTACCCCTTATCACCCTTAGGCCAATGGAAAAATATAAGCATTTAATAAGATTTTAGAGAATGCACTTACTAAGGTATGAAATGTGAATAGAGATGAATGGACCTTAGAATTCCAGTAGTTTTATAAGCTTATAGGACCACATGTAAAAAGTTGACAGGTCAGACACCCTTCAGGTTAGTTTATGGGAAAGAAGCTATGATGCCCATGGAGTACATTATTCGTAGATTGAGGATTGCAGCCTTTACAGATATGGTAGACCCTGATGTAATGGAGGAAAGAATGTTGTTGTTGCTTTCTTTGGAGGAAAATAAATTTATAGCAGGATTCCATCAACAGGTAAAAAAAGCAAGAGAAAATGCCAGGCGTGACAAACATATTAAGTAAAAGAAGTTCCAAGTAGGAGACCTTGTTCTCCTTTATGGTAGTAAGTTTGTAAAATTTCTAGGAAAATTCAAGATGCATTGGTTGGACCCATACATTATAAAGCATATTACTGATGGAGGCGCAATTCAATTAGAAAAGTTAAATGGTGAATTGGTTCAAGGAAGATATAATGGTAGTAGGTTGAAGCTTTACAAGGACAACCCTTCCCCTACAGCTTCACTCTGAATAAATGAGAAAAGTATTAGTGCCACCTGCAGTTGAAAGTGGGCATTGGATTGTAAACTACATTGCAGAGAGAGCTTTGACATAGAAGGTTACTTCACTACATTATGGATTATGTCGAAGTTTGTAGGAGCCTTGACGTAAGATGGGTTGCTTCACTATGGGATGCGTTGAAGTTCACCAAGAAAAATATGACCGTTAAAAAGGAAATTTGTTGTTGAAACACACATAGAAATGCATTTATGAGGACAGATTGTGCAGATCTAGCGATAGATATGCAATTAATGAACACAATTTGAGCTAGTGATGGGGTTAGAAATTTATATTTGTTATAAAAAGCCACTTCTCGCCCAGATTTGAAACTTTTCTATCCTAAGAGTTCGAGTATTGCTATTGTGGAGAAGTTTCAGTAATTTTCACTTTCGTATGATGCCTGAAGAATTTATTCGTATATTTAGTGAGAAGGGATTTTCTGGAGTCTTGGAAATATCAACTGATATGCCCATAGTAACATCACCACCAGTAGTAGCATCATCATGCACGTAACAGATATCTTCGCGAAAAAATTGACCAGAGAGCAGAGAACAAAGAAGAAACAAGAAAAGAGACATGTTGAGCCTAAGAAAGAGCCTGAACATGTGAGAGATAATGAGGAGGAAGCAGAGCAAGTGCAAATGGAAATGGATGGTGCACCATTTCCATCGCCTCTCCCAGCGTATAGTCCATAATGAAAACCATATGAAAAACTAGTGACATAGTCGAAGGACGCAAAGTATGGCACCTTCACACCTTTATTGTTGGAGTCAATGTGATTTATTGGAGAAACCCTTGGAAAGATTCCGCAACTGAAGTTTGCAGACAATGATTTCAATGACATAAAGAAATATCCACAGTTCATGTCAGACAAATACTTAAAACAAGTGCACTACCCTGAGAGTGGTGCAACAAGGTTAGAACCGTAGTAGTGGGCGGTTGGATTAGTGCACTCGGACTTGTTGAATGTGTTGAATGTGCCGCACTTTGGCAGAAGTCTAGGAAGCACAACTTGTGTGAGACAACTACTCATGCTAGTGCAATATGGCTGCCTTTGGATGGGGAAGAGGATCCCTATCGATGCAATGTTAATATGGAGAATCACAAGATTACCTTATCAACAGCTGAACCCTGTTGAGGAGTTTGTTGGGAAATATAAGGAAAGAGCCATAGCATACAACATGAAGAAGAGGTTCGGACTAACGAAAGGAAAGCGGGGTTATGATATCAACTCGATCAATGACCAGGGAGTTTGCTTTGTAGCACATATATTGGCTGGAAAAATCATGAGAAAGTATCGGGCTAATGAAGTCCCTGCACCGGTGGTTTCATTAGCTGCATAGTGTGCTAACAGGGTCTAATACAACTAGGCCACATATTACGCCATGAGTTTTTGGACGATTGTTGCGAGGCTCATGAGAAAGGTACTTTGTTTCACTACGCATGGTTAATTATGATAATTATGATGCTAGCATGGAAAGAGCACGAATATTCGCAGTTCCCTCCACTACCCTCGGATGTTTGTGAAGCTGTGCGATATGCCTTGTTGTGGTATACCACTAAATCAGTGCAAGCATGAGATAACAAAATAGTTTTCATTTTATACCATATGGAATTACACATGTTGGTGAACCAGCACTCTCACCTTTCACCGACACTATACGAGCAATATAGTTTTGTCGCAAAGTTTAAGGTTGACTTCCACAAAATTTACATTCAGGCTCATAGGGACACAAGGAAGACATGGCATCCCCTGCCATATTTAGTGATAGAAGATAATCTCCTAGCACAGATACAATAGTGGCCCGTGAAGTGGATCACTGCACTGGAGACATAGATGGAGGATACTTCGACAGAGAAGGACACGATGTAGTTCGGGGAAGCAAGTGGGAAGGATAAGGATGAGTAAGAGTTAGAACAAGAGGAGAAATATGACGAGGGTCTCTAGGATCATCTTGGAGGTGATGAGCAGAACAAAGAGTTTGAAAAGATAGAGACAAACCAAACTGTCACAGAGAAGAGGAAGGCACACACCAAAGCTACCACAAGAAGAAAAATGATGCAGAAGGCATACAAGACAAAGGACATAACGTTATTGGTCCTCACTGATGGGGACTTCGACTAGATTGGGGACAAAATTCAGGAAGCAATGATAGAATCATGGAACAAGCTAGAGGGTCAATATGCCACAATTCTATCAAGTGTCACAGAGCACATTACAAAACTGAAGGCATTGGCACTAACAGTTAGAAATCTAGTGCAGACAGAGGAGAAGCTTGGAGAGGAAAGACCAATAGATCCTACACTTGGGGCACGAATAGCGTTGATACTTGTCGGAGCCCTGCAGTTTGACTCCACCGAGGTACATCAGCAGGCCAAAGAGTGGAGGTACATGAACATGAACATCGTCGCAATGCAACTTCAGAGATTACACAAGCTACATCTAGAAATAATAGATGAGCTGAAGTAGTGCAAAAAACTCACCTTGCAGTTAAACATTCAGGTAGAGAGAGAGCGAGCTTCACTGAAGCAGAAGCTCAATCAAGCGATCTAGGAGAGGGATTAGGTAGTACAACAACAACAAAATCTCAAGGACATTGATGTCTGAGAAGAGGAACTAGTGGAGGAAAAGGTCGTGAAGCTCAATCTTGTAGTAAAAGGATACAAGGATAAGATCGCAGATGTGAAATTTACATATGAGCTGAAGATCAACGAGCTATAGATGAAGCTACAACCAACCACACTAAAGTAAGTGCAAGAGTAGATGGAGGCCGACCTGAAGGTTGCAGTGTCCGACATCTTCACAACAGTGGCAGATTGTGGGAAGCTATTGGATGAGAGCTTACAGATTTGGAATTCACTGCAGGAAGATCCAAATGCGAAAAAACTACATGAGGATATTCAACAGAAGCAACAACAACTAGAGGAGATTCAGGCAACTGTGAGAACCTTACCAATCTCACAAAAGCTCACAAAGGTCGATGAGGGAAATTCCCTCCAAAAGAAGATAGAGGAGACGAGGAAGGAAGAGAATATTTTGACAGAGAGAACTCAACCATGGTATGATGAGGCTCTCCAACTATCCCAAGCAGTGGATGAGAAGCTTCAAGAGCTTCGACAAAGAGAGAAGGTAATGATGTAGAAGGATATCGAACCAGCGACAGAAGAACTACTATAGAAGTAGTTCACAAACATTCTGTAGTAGTTCAACAATATTGCAGCTAAGATCAGAGGAAAATCATCTAAGTGACTCGAGATGAGTCACATGTGAGTGTTGGGGGCCTATTGGGTGCAACCCAACTTGGCCTAGATTTTGGAAAAGACTCTAAATTTTCTAGGGCAGAGTGTGCAATGGAGCGCATTTTTGAATATACCACGTGGCGTCATAAGGGATTTGGGGTGAGTCGAAGCCCCTCCTTTTGTAAAAGTGCATGATTTTGTAAGGGATCAATTGATTTGTGGCCATAGTTTCTTTTTTTAAGGAGTCCATGGTATTTGGACCATGGTATTTTGATGATGTAACCCTACAATGCAATAATATATAGGGTAAAATAATAAGGAGAGATGTCAATTTATTTTGATCCAGATTAGTGTTATGGGTGAGTTATTGTGATCTGTAATTTGGTAGCAAAGGAGAGGCTCTGCAGCTGAGTGTGCAAAGGCCTAGAGAAGAGTCTGCAGCTAAGTGCTTAGACAGCCTGCAAATTAGTGCGCAGGCCAAGAACTGGTTTTTGTTCAAAGATTCATTATATTAAGAACTAATTATTATGGATGTAGCCCTACACTAGGGTGAACCATGTTAATTTGGTGTTTTGATGTGTATATTTTCTTATTATATGTTGTAGAGTAATAATTATTACAGTTGCATTTTACTTCATCACATTGATTAATCTAATGTGGTGAAGTGATTTATAAATGCTAAATCATAGTCACTTCGGGTGAGACTATGATCTGCTTGCAGGTCGTTGCTGAAAGGGCTAGTGATCATGGGTTTTATTGGTGCGTAGTATATATTGAACCTGGGTCATCCCAAGTCAAGCCAACACATGCCAAATCAACTCCTCTATCCCAATGCCTTTGACATGCTTCACATCTTCCCACCAGATGCCTGCCTTCCCTTTGAGACTAAAAATGGTTATCCTACCTTCATGTTCTCTATATAGTCATGGAGCTCAAATAGATTCTTCATTCCAAGCAACCATGCCTTTTCATATTTCGTCTTCTTCAACTCTCCATCGAATGTAGGTGGCTTGGATTTCATGAACTTATCCAACAAATATCCCCTTTCACTCATCCTGTAAGGATGATAGTGATGATGACTATGATACATGTCCGAACCAGAACTAGAATAGAACCCAAAGCCACTGGCTCTCCTGTCAGGTGTATCTAAGACTTACCATCTTTGTGCATAAATTAGGGTATAGATTTGCAACTGCTCATGAAGTTTTAATCTAAATCACAAGACAAAAATATACACTACTAGTTTGTGAACATTAATTCACAATTTAAAACAAAAATTTCAGACATGCAAGAAGAAATAAAACACATGCAACAAGTATTTTTATCTGGGGAAAGAAATATTCTAAAAACCCCAATGACTCTTGCATTAATCAAATGAATAGAGATCTATTACAATTGCTTTGCTTAACTGAGCTCACTGTGCAAGTGCACAACCTATATCTCTGCTCACTAAAGGCCTCTGACCCACACTTAGTCAAATTTTCCCTCATATTGAGATCCTATTTGCTTGTGTTGTTCCTTGAGGAATTAGCCCCCATTATTTAGGAAATTCCCTCAATTGAATTGTACAATTCCTTTAGGCTGATCATTTGATTGCATGCAACACTTATACACTCAAGGCTAGTCTACAACTGATGTTACACTGCCTTAGAATCTCCACCTCAACTGGGTAACTCAAATTCTCTTCATGCACTAGCTATTTTGGGATAATTGATCACTTAACTGGACGATCACTAAGTTTGATTGAAGTCCCACTACTTAACTGACCTTCCACTAGTTCCTCCAAAAGTCGGAACTAGTTTAACTAAAAACAACCTGAGATAATCGACCTTTGTTGCTACAAAATAGAAATCACTCATGCAAAAATAAACTATAACTCCTCCAAATCAAATTTACTAAGTAAACTGGGTGACACAGGCCATGTCACACAAGTTAACATCATCCAAGTTGTCTGCTAATGTGGAAATTCAAATTTTCTCAATTTAATCTAGGAAAAATCAATTTGAGAATATCTTGCTGCATTTTTCAACACTCTCTCTCAGCAAGAAAGGGATTATCAACCACCCCTATCCTACACCTATGGAACTCAAACTTCCCTCTTGACAAGGCCTTTGTCAAATTATCAACATATTGTTCCTCTGTCGAAAAGTACTGCAACAACATTACCTGCCTCTGCACATAATCACGTAAATTGTGATACGAAATATCTATATTCTTGGATCGATCATGAAAAACATGATTCTCAGAGAGATTTATGCAACTCTAATTATCAAAGTATATCACAGTTGGATCCATCATCTGACCAAACAATCCAACAAGTATATTTCTCATACAAATCGCCTCACGTGTTGCTTTACTGTTAGCCATGTATTATGCTTCTGTTGAGTTGAATGCCACAAATCTTTGCTTGCTGCTGTACCAAGAACCACTACGGACACAATACTGAAAATTCCAATTGATGTAATATTTTGGTGTGATGGACTCCCCACCAAATCTGCATCTCTGAAGCCACATAGCTTCACTCCCTCTGTCTGTCTGTACCATAGTCCAAACTGGGTAGTTTCTCTGAGGTACTGTAGAACATGCTTAGCTACCCTCCAAACTTGGTTGGCCTAAGCATGGCTTGGCTAACCTGGTTGAGTGCATAGAACATATCTAGTCATGTGTTCACAAGATACATTAGTGAACCCACCAACTGTCGGTAAGCAATGACATCCACTTCCTCACCTGAATTGGAATCCTCTTTCCTTCAGTTGGTCTCTAGAGGTGTCTCCATGGGTTTGCAACTGTTCATGTAGAAGCTATGAAGTATCTCATTGGCATACTTTCCCTGAGAGACAAACAATTCCCCATCACCTTGCCATACTTCCAATCCGAGGAAGTAGTGCATGAGACGCATGTCCTTCATTTCAAACTCTCTTGCAAGGTCCTCCTTGCAAGATTTGATCAACTACTCATCACCAGTTAAAATCAAGTCATCAACATATAAGACAACAATAAAAGAATTACCTTCTACCAAAATATGATATAGATTTGCATCAACTTAACTTTTGGTGAAGCCCAAACCGGTGAGATAACTATCAATCCTGGTGTACCAAGCACGAGGTGCTTGCTTGAGACCGTACAATGCTTGATTGAGTCTGCACACATGAGAATCTCAACCAAATGTATCAAAGCCTTCTGGTTGCTCAATATATGTTTAAAATTCAACAAGAAAATCCTAATTTAATTTTGTCCATGATTTAAATTAGTAATAAAATTTTAATTCCACATCACAAGACAACTTGTACGAGTTAACTAAGTTAATTTGACTTAGTTGGATCAGTTAATTTGAGTTGAGGGTCTAACTTGAGTCATGTAGAGTGTCTCCTACTTTATGGAAGCCCTAGTTGAGTTTATTTTGATTTGTAATTAATTAATTCAGTTTAACTGAGTTAAATCAATTAAACTAGTTCCAACTAATGGAGGAACTAGTAGGAAGTCAAACAGTGGGGTGTTGGTTCATGTGTTCAACCAGATAACTAATGATTCACTCATAAATAACTCATGCATGTCAGATCTGAGAGTTACCCAGTTGATATTGGAGTTCAAGGAGAGTGTTACATCAGTTGTATAATCATTTGAGTTGTATAGGTGGTGCATGTAGTCAGAGGAAGGCCTATGAGGATTGCATAATTCATATTGAGGAATTTCCCTAATTAATAGGGAGATAATTCCCAAGGAAACAACACAAGGAAATAGGGAAATAGGGCCTAGGCTTGTCTAGGAAGTTGTGAGATAGATAGAGATAATGTAGAGGTTGCCCGAGCTTGAGCAAAGCATTGTAATCTTCTCATATTTTCTAACTAATTCAATATACAGATAATAGAGGTTTTTAGTTGTGGATTTCCCTAGTAAATCATTTTGTAATGTGTTGATTGAATTATTTTTCTTGTATGCCTCATGATTTTGTGATCATTTAATTGTTTCTGTGGATGAGTAGAGTAGATTGAAATCTATTATTTTGGTAAATTACAATTAGGAGTTTGAATCTACAAGGAATTTATACAATATAAACCTCCTCCTCAATAAATCCATTGAGGAATTTTGTTTTCAAATCCATCTGGTTGATCTTCCACCCCATGTGTGCAACCTGAGAAATAATTTATTTGATGGATGAGTACCTTGCTACAGGAGAAAAGGTTTCCTCATAGTCGATTCCCTCAACTTGAGAGCACCCCTTGGCTACAAATATGGCCTTGTACTTTTCTATGCTCCTATATGTTGCATGCTTTACCTTCAAGATACATCTCGAACCCACAATTGATTTGTCTGGTGGTCTTGAGACCACTTCCCTAACATTGTTATTTACAATGGATTCATATTCCTCCACCAATACATCAAGTCATACAAGTTTCTCTACTACTTCCTCAAAAGAGGATGGCTTAGTATCTACAGGCCTAATCATTAGATCCATGTAGCCAGTGTACCGATCTAGTGAACTTCTCTACCTGCGTTTATTTGAAGGAGCACCCACATTCTCCCCCGCATCCTGCATAAGTTTCTCAACTTCCCTGGTCCTTTTTCTTCCTTCTATGGACTATTCCACTTGAACGACTGTATCCACTCTCTGATTTTCAATTTTTGGCTGCTCCATAGCTTCTTGAGGTTCCTCTTTTGGAGCTAAAATCTCCTCTTCTGGTGGGATCTAAATCTCCCTCTCAAGAGAGCAATGCATGGCTTTGCCTTCATCAAATTTTACACACCTTCGCACAACGGTCATTCAAAGGGATGGAAAGTACCCATGGTAGTTTTAGGGAGTTTCTATGTAACCCACAAATGCCCCCAATTTTGATGTCAGATCTAGCTTCTTCCTTGATTATTTGGAGACATGGTAGTTAACAAAGACTCCAAATTTTCTGAAGTGCGACACATATGAATTTCTCCCCGAGAAAGCCTCCTTCAGTGTAATCATGCCAAAAATCCAATGTGGACTCTGGTTCTACAAATAGGCCATTGTGTTGCATGCCTCAATCCAAAAATGTAGAGGTAGGCCTTGATCATGCAACATATCCCTCAATGCTCACATAATGCTATGGTTCTTTATCTCAACCACACCATTTTGCTGTCTATTTTGGGGTGTTGTCAACTCTGGTAAAATTGCTTATTTTGCAAAGAAAATTTTAAATTTATTCAACATATACTCACCTCCATTCTCTCCTGAGAGCCTTCGCCTTCTTGACCATTTCTTTCTAAACCTATCCCTTGAATTATACGAACTTTGATAATGTCTCATCCTCTTTCACATGAAGAAGAACCAACACTTTCGTGAAAAGTCATCAATGAAAATGAAAAAATATTTTTGCCTAGCAGTCAAGGCTGTCGAGAAAGGTACACATACATAAGAGTGGATCCTTTCAAGGACTGCATGTGCTTTGTTGTCCCAATCATGGAATGTAACTTTTGTGTACTTCCCCAAAGTACATCCTTTGCATACATCTTGCTGCTCAAGTTCTCCTTTGGGGAGGCCTGTGGTTATCTGCTACATGTTCTTCAAAGAGCCATGATGCAAATTTTAAAGTCTTCTATGCCAAAGTTCACTGCCGTCACGTCTCTGCACCTTATCTGCCTTTGTGATCAATGCAACATAATCCTCCACATCTAGCTTGTACAGGTTATTCACACGAACCCCGATCTTCTTCACCTGTCCTGTGGCTATGTGTCTCAGGAATTAATTTCCTTTGCTGAAGATCACATCATAACCATGGTCTTCCAAACCTGCAACAAAGTCAAGATTTTTCCTTAGGCTTGGAACAAATATGACATCCTTAAGCTTGGGGGGGGGCACCTGACTCCCTTTGAAAGGTGACTGTACCAATCCCGGTCGTGCTATACCTTCCATCATCCCCCATATCGATGTGAATATTGAAATATTTCTCTTCTAGGTAATTGAAAAAATCTCTATTTCCCGCCATGTGGAATGATGCACTTGAACCCAAGTACCACACAATTCCCATCATTGTGTTGGTCATGCATGAAATGAGAGTAAATTCAAGATCGAACTATGAAAACAAGGCTTCACCTACTGCTCCTCCTAAGGTATTCCTGCTTTCCTTCTTGTGTGGATACTTCGTGGCATAATGCCTGATTTCATTACAATGGAAGCATTTAATTTTTGACAGATCTTTCTTCTTCCCCCCTTGAATGGATTCTGGTTTGGATTAGGATTTCTTCCCTTTTCCCTTCTTTTTCTTTCCAACCAATGCAAAGTTTTCTTCATCCTCCCCCTTGGATGAAGTCCCATCTCTGGTATTTCACCTTATTTCCTCATGTACCAAGTCAGAATAGAAGCACTCCTAACTTGGTAGTTTCTCCCTCCCATTCACCGAATCGATAGCTATGCCATCTCTTGGGAAAGCCTAGAAGGGCTAAGGTTACCAAGTATTATTCAAGGACATTAACATCGACCCCACCAAGTTCATCACAACACTTTGTAAACTTGCTTAGATACTACAAAATTGTGTCATTCTTCTGCATCTTGATGCTTCAAAGTTTATCCTTGAGCACCAGCTTCTTTTGGTCACTACTATTCTTAAACAATTCTATCAGTGTTTTCCACATCATGGATGTTGTTTCTTTTCTATGGATATTTGGGACAATATGATCCCATACTCCCTCCAAGATATTTCTCCTCGCCTTGGTTACATCTTTCTTCCACTAAGAAAGGTTCTGGGCATCAAATGCTTAAGTTTTTTCAACATCTGTCTTGATGTATTCTAGCAACCCATTTCCATCCAATACTGCCTCCATGTGGTCATTCCATGCAACACAATTTGAGGTTCCTTCCAAGGCATACTCTGGCCTTAGTCTATTGAAGGCCATCTTCTCATCTCTGAAGAAATCCTACTACACTAATCTTCAAATTTGAACCTCTGAGATACAACTTCAAATTTCCTGCTCTAATGTGAATACAACTCTAATACCATGTAGAAATTAGGCTATAGATTTGTAACTGCTCATGAAGTTTTAATCTAAATCACAAGGCACAGATCTACACTACTGCTCTGAGGACATTAATTCACAATTTAGAACAAAAATTTCAGACATGCAAGAAGAAATAACACACATGCAACAAGTATTTTTATCTAGGGAAAGGAATATGCTAAAAGCCCCAATCCCTCTTGCATTAATCAAATGAATATAGATGTATTACAATTGCTTTGCTCAATCGATCTCACCCTGCAAGCGCACAACCTATCTCTCTACTCACTGAAGGCCTTTGACACAGACTTAGTCAAACTTTCCCTCGGTTTGAGCTCTTATTTCCTTGTGCTTTTCATTGATGAATTAGCCCCTATCATTTAGTAAATTCCCCCAATTGAATCGCAAAATTCCCTTAATTGAATTGCAACACCTGTACACTCAAGACTATTCTACAACTGATGTTACGCTACCTTGGATTCTCCACCTGAACTAGGTAACTTGAATTCTTTTCCCGCACTAGCTATTTTGGGCTGATTGTTTAGTTAATTGGATGATCACCAAGTTTAACTGAAGTCCCATAGCTTAAGTGACCTTCCACTAGCTCCTCCAAAATTTGGAACTAGTTTAACTGAAAACAACCTGAGATAACCGACCTTATCTGCTATAAATTAGCAATCACTCATGAAGAAATGAACTCTAACTCCTCCAACTCAAATTTACTGATTAAAATGGGTGACACAAGCCATGTCACACAAGTTAACATCATCCAAGTTGTTTGCTGATGTAGAAATTCAATTTTTCTTAATTTAATCAAGGAAAAATCAAATTGAGAATTTCTTTCTGCATTTTTCAACACTCTGACTGTGTCATCCTTGTGAAACATGTGCCCTCCATGATAACTACTACCATATGCCCCATTAGCCCTATCCTCCTATCCATAATTGATCCATGGTTGTCCCTGTCTCTACAAATCTTACAAACTCTGAAGGATAACTACATTGACTTCTGCTTGTTTTTCCTGTGGCCTATTAAGTAATTCATGTGACTAAGTGATCCTGTCACTATCCACTTTGCAACTTTTGATATCTTCCTTTAGACTTCTCAAAGTGTCTATTATGTCAGGAGAGTACTCATCTCTGTGCTTCTCATCTGATCTATAAGGATAGTCTCGTGAAATGAAGTCCTCCATTCTGCTACTCATCTCTGATCCTCTTCTTCATGCAAACATACCATGTCAGATAAGCAAATATAAACATAATCACATGCCTTAGTGAACTTCAGGGGAGGCTATCTTGTCTGCAAAATCAATCCACATTAGCATGATACACATATATACATAATAATATCAATATATCAACATCATGCATGACAATGATAACCATGACAATGCATAACCACTGTGTAATGCCCCACCCCATGTTTACCAACTTTTATAAGCCCTCGTAAATTTGAAACAAAGTGCCACTATGACATGACGCGACCTCCTAGCTCCAGTTAAGGAAGTGGTGCCTACAACTGAGACTTACTAACCACAAATTGACATCCTACAGGGACTATAGATCACCCAAGATTTGAGGAAACACCCCAAGTGGTCAATCTTTGAGTTAGAACTTCATTTCAGTGGCCTAGACTCCCAACCACACCCATGACATTGCCTGCATGCAGTTGAAGGCCTCCAACCACACTGAGAAGCCTTGCTCCATGCTATTGCGACCCAAATTACTCTGTTCAATGCCTGCGGTCCCGAGATCTGAGCCACAATTCCAGGCTGACCTCCAGAACATTACCAAAATTTCCTGAGACTTTGCAGAATGATAAGTAACTCAATGACAAGGCTAAACATGCAAAATTGAATTAGAAACTTGAATCATCAAACATATGGTTAACATGTAATATATAGGTCATGAATGCATATATGATCATAGGAGTTTGAAACTTATCTAAGATTCACCAAGAATGTCTAATTTCATCTCATAATAGTTGCAATAACATTTATTATCCCATGCATTCATTAACCATTCATCAACTTATCAAAATATAACAAGAAACATAACTAGAACCTATGATGGAACCATGCTTATAACCAACATATAACCATAATATTAACCATGATAAAACAAGCATTAAAGCCACATAATAACAAGTACAAGTACTCATATAATGCAATAGGAAAATATCTCTTATTAACATATGCAAAAGCTAACCAAGTCAGGGACTTCCACGTACCACTCGAACATAGATTGAGTTGAACTAAATATCTCTTTCAGCCAATTAGCCAATCACCCAAATATTCAAGCATGAATGTGGGAACTTGAGACATAAACAACCAGGGATTCCTGGAGATTAAACCACCTCCACCCTCAGGCTACAGTGATCCCCCCAAAAATGGTCAAGAGATTACAATGCCCAAAACAAGCTTGGATGCTTCAAAGTTTCTTCACCAATACCTTGAGGAATTTTCCTGTCTCCACCCACCTCTTGAAGGATTCCTGTATATTAAACCACCTCCACCCCCAACCTTAGGGAATTTTCCTAAGACCACCTCACCTGGTTTCAAAAACTTCCAGCAATCCAAAGATCAAGTAGAGAAGAATCCCATCACATCATGGTTATCTAGAAATGGCAAGGCTGAAACCATTGTCACACCCAGAAAAATGTATGACAATGAGAGAAAATGAACCAAATACTCAAATGGATGTACCATGCATTCACAAACCAGCTAGGAAGTCACACATGCAACCTATTACCTACAAATTCCTCCTGCTGAAGTTGCTTGATCCAACCTTCCTTTCTTATCCTTTTCTTTCCTTGTCATTCATTTGTCTTGCTTTTCTTGCTTGCTTTCTTTCTCCTCTTGGTGCTCTTCTCTCTTTGAAACTAGTTCCAAAGCCAAAGTAAAAAAAAGAAAAAACTCAACTAGCAAAAGTTGTGAACTGATCCTTAGAATCCTTTTTATCATTGAGGCTTATATTTTTGTCATTTTCCTCTATTTTTCCTTCAATTTTCCTCTCATGAAAATATGTGACCCTTCATCTCCCTTTTCTCTTATTTTAATTTATTTTCATAAATAAATGCCAATTAATGCTTCTTTGCCTTTGCCAATCTCCTTAGCCATAATAAACCGAAAGTGACACCCACTAGGATGTTTTGCTAGACATTTAGCTTGGAATACATGTCCCATGGCCTTAGTCTTATTTTTCCTTTGTTAACCTTTATTACATGAACTTTTAACCTGGGGCTGTTATACAAAATAAAAAAATTGTGATATAACTCCTCTTAACATTAGTATTAGAGATTTCAATCCAAATTTACCAATTGAGGGAGACTATCTTATGAAGTCGAGTGTGACGAGAAACATTGTTTTTTATATAACAATTTATACATCCAATTCCTCTATGAGATGATTTCTTGTTCCATGCCGACCATAGACCAAATCCATCTATTTCAGGGACCATAGAATCGTCATGTTCCCAAGTTTCGACTAAGAAAACAATATCAATTTCTCTCAGGATCCAACTTAACTTAGGACCTTTATGCCATGAAAACCCATGAAAATTTCAAAAAAGGATCTAGAGTGTTCCAAATTTCTATTTATCACTCTCATTTGGTCTCCATCCCTAATAATAACTTTTCTATTTCTAGTGATTTCCTATTTTCCTTATTTTATGACTTCCTTTTCCTTTTGAACCTCTTTCCTTAATTAAGATTGGTATGCTAGAGTGAGATCCTTGTTTATAAAGTTTTTTTCTCCCTTTTAGGCTAGGATATTTACTGAGTATGCCAAATTTATGGTCACTACAACTTACCCTAACACAAATCAATCTATCTTTATGCTCAAGTATCTTTCCCAACTTTCTTGCTTCTATGAGATAAGTTGTTTCAATTTGTGACTTATTTTTTAGTTCTTCTTTTA
The DNA here is from genome assembly GCA_031772625.1 of Pinus tabuliformis. NCBI lineage: Eukaryota > Viridiplantae > Streptophyta > Pinopsida > Pinales > Pinaceae > Pinus > Pinus tabuliformis. The sequence continues at coordinate 866,030,789 of CM062816.1, forward strand.
CTATTTCTAAAGTGTCTTCATCTTTCTTCTCTTTTGTATTAGTAATTATAAGATTCAAGGCTATTTTATTTGCTTTTTCGTAAATGAAGGAATTCTATTCATTCAAAAGATTACATTGGCTATCCAAATATTCCAAAAATTGGTTGGCCTCACTCTTACTAGATTTATTGAGCTAATCTATGCATACCCAGGACTACATCGCAAACTTACAAAATGATAATTTTTTGCATACGCGGACTGAAAAAGGAGAGCCAAAACACTGATAAAACTAGAAGACAACCAATTAACATCAAACGACATCAATATTTACTGGGCCAGGATCATCTTAACTCGAGCTACAGGGTAGCAGGGACTTGAATTTGCAGTGGATGTGTCCTTTCATGTGGTTTAGTTGAGAATCCAGCTACTCAAGCTACTCCTGGATGTGTTGTTGTCCCTTACATAAACTAACTAGCATGTCATGCATCTCCCATAAGTTCAACTAAATATGATTCTTAAAATCTAGTGTATCATAGTGGTCATCTCGCTGAGCATGGTCCAACTGCTCTATTGAATTACTCATCTGTCACGAGAGGCTGTGACACTTTCCAGTGAGTAGGTTGTCCCCTCTGAGGGGAATGATAAAAACACTAGTGGGTCCATGGTCTCTCCCTCGCTTTTCTCTGAAGGTTACTGTTGACCTAGGTCCTCCCTTGCTTCCCCACCTCTACATCTCCAACCACGTTGTAAATACATTCCTTGTTCTTACCTGAAGCTTTCACTTACTATAATTTTTTGCATTTCCTCAACATCGATAGGCTTGATCATGCTTCTAAGAGTGCTCTTCTACTACCTTGTGGGCCACCTCTACCCATACTTTGTTGGGCCAAACCTAGTTATCCAGGGCACCCTTGCAGTCCACCCCCAAAACTTAACAAAATTGTTTAAGAATTATCCTATCAAAGTTGCGCAGCTCAACGCTAGGACCAAATACCACCGCCAAGCACACCAATGTGATCACTCTTTTGAGAAAGTCGCAAGGGGTATGAGGACTAGTAGAGTTCAAATGCTTGCACTCTCCAATTATTCTTGGGGAGATAACCCAGACTGCAAATGGACCATGAAATAATTTATCTCCCCAACAAGGATTCGAACAATCACCACTAAAATCAATTTGAAATACCAACGTGCTACCCCCCCAAATTCATTCAAGTTGTAACACAACACTCCACTGATGACCAACCGAGAATACAATCCCAAACTTCTCAATTTATATCTAGTATATATCACCCACAATGTTAACTTCAACGTACCTCGATACATCAGAATCGAACTAAGGGCATGATGCTTCTCTGGAGAATGGCCATCGTTCATCCTGATTCCAACAAACCACTTCGCCTCACCCCAAAGTTTCGGCTCTCTTTAGTGCTTAAGACAAAAGCTTCGTAAGAATCGTCGTTCCCTCTCAGGAAGGAGGTGGAAAGCCTTCCTTGTAGAACACCTCACAATCCCCACTAGGCAAATGAGCCAACACCTCCCCATTTTACTAATTCTCGCTTTCGCCGACGTAGAAATCACCAACTACTCCTCTGGGACCTCTTCCTCTGGTACAAACAAACCAATATTAATGTCATAATATCCCATGCTAAGGTGGCCTTGAAGAACGTAGCCTCCCACATGTTCCCCAGGTGCCAAGACCTGAATAACTTAATTTCCAAGTCAAGATGTGGGCTGGTGGATCTCCTCCTTGAGCCCCAAGTCCCTTTGATGTGCCACCCCCATCGAAGAAAGATCAAGGCTCTTTTATTTCCCTCATGATCTAACTCAATTAGTTTTATTTTTATTTTATCTTTGATGGGTTTGATGTCTAATTTATTCTTTTTGCTACTTAGAGCCAAATTATTATTTAGTTTTTCTTTTAACTCTTTAATCTCATCTCTCAAGGTGCAATTTTCTTCAATTGTTGATTTTTTTGGTTTTCAATTTCTTGTAACCTATTATTCATTTTTTGGAGTTCAATCTTGAGCCCTAAAATTTTATTTTCTAACAATTTAAATTTGTATTAAACCTTGTACCTAATTCTAGTTTATGTTCCATTTCCCTTTCTTCTCTTTTTTTTCTCTATTGAATCAATATGATCATAGAGACTTTCTAGGGTGACTTTACTTGGCATTTCCTTACTAGATGGAGGCTTTAACATGTGTGGTGAAATCCTCATAATTTTAACAAATAAAAAAGAAAGAAAGAGAAAGAACTTAGATCTAGATTTTTAACAAATAAAATAAAATATAAAGATGAAAAGACAGAAAATAAATAAAAAAAAAACTTATGCACCTGAGTTATGAGTTATTACAATTAACCAAGTGAAAAAAACTTTTTTTCAGTGGGGGAGAAACATCCCCGCTGAAGAATCATCATACAACAAATGTCGTCGAAGCGAGCAGATATACAAATATCGCCGTAGCGTGTAGAGATACCATCACCGAAACAAATGTGCTGCAGCATCGCGCAGCTCCCGCAGGAATCGAACGCGGCTGGGGGGTGCGAAAGCCAACCGCCCCAACCAACACATCGTGCACTCAAAAACTTATACCCCTGGGTTATTAGCTATTGCAATTAACCAAGTGAATTGTTTTCACGTTTGTTTAACTGTACTCAACATTCACTTCAACATTCACTTCTAGTTTGATAAAAGCACATAGCAGGTCGAATTCTCCAAAAAAAAATTTCACCAATAAAAATTCACCACAGGTTCGATTCTCCAAGAAAAATTCACGATGGGTCCAAAAATGAAAAATTTACAATAGGTCCCAAAATTAAAATTATTCACCGCAAGTTTGAGAATTAATTCACTCAAGATAAAAAAAACATTACGACTGAATTGAAAATAATTGATTACAAAATTTACTCTTAGGGACAAAAATAATACCTGTGGTTGTGAATCATGACTTCAATTATAATTGTCTTAAGAGACACTCTCCAATCTAATATGAAAGAGATGTTGTAATGTCCCCTCCTATAAATAAAAATAATAAAATAATAAAAAATAAAAATAATAAAAAATAAAAAATAAAAATAAAAATAATGTATTGACCCATGATATTCATGTGAAATATAACTTTTTAAAAAGAGAGATACGAGCCTAGATCTATCTTAAATTTAAATTTGCCAAGCACCAAGAAAAATCAAATCACTTAAAGTGCAAACATCTTTTAAATCTTTCTCAACACTTAATAAATACAAAATTAAAATGTATCTAACCTCATTTATGAAATTTTCAAATATAAATTCTTAATCATTATTAATTTATAAATATATGATAAATACTTTTATTATAATATTAAAATTATATATATATTTTAAATTAACGTATCTTTACATATAATTTTAATAAAATAAAATAAACAGCTAAACTAACCTCAACGGCAAGTCAACAAGTATGAGTGAAAAGCTAATTAATAATATGTAAGCTAAAGCCAAATACTTATAATTCATTATCATAATCTTTGTCTATCTTGTTACAGGCGACTATTTAAATGATGCTAAGAGTGAAGGTAATCTCAGATTTGTATTTTTAATTATTTGAATCAAGTCTTATGTTTTGATGGCTATGGAATGCAAAGGAATATTTGAAGTATCTTAATAGCGTATTAATCACTAGTCTTTTCTCTTAGTTTTTTTAATTTATATATGAGATAAACAAATAATTGAAGTATCTTAATAGCGTATTAATCACTAGTCTTTTCTCTTAGTTTTTTTAATTTATATATGAGATAAACAAATAATTTTTAAAATTTTAATAGAAATTATTATATTTTTTTGTTTGTTTGATTATATACATCAGAGTTAAATATAATTTTTAAAATTGTAATGTAATTATTATTTTTGTAATTTTATAAGTTAGTTATTTTTAAAATTTTGAATGTGATTTTTATTTATACGCCGGGTGAGATGATTAGGAAGAGAGCAAGGATAAGGATGGTGTAATTAATGTTATTTCAAGTATCAATTAAAGAAGATTTGATTATCATTTTCAGTAATGGATGAAATGTGTAAGGATTGGAGGTACGTTTATCATCTCACTTAATAGCTTTTGAATTCGATTGGGTCTTTTTGTGTGTATATGGGATTTACAAGCGATAAGAATTGAGAAGTTTTGCGAACATATATTGCTTTGTTTCATGATAGTGGTGACAATATATGTTAGCAACCTCCATCTGTTAATGTTGAGTCTTGGGAACTCTCTTTTCTTATTTACTGTCATTTTGGTAGTTGTCCTTTGCATTTGCAAGTGGGCTTATTGATGGTATCAAACTTTGCTCAAGAGCAACCTAAGTGAGGGATCGAGACCCCTTGGCCTACATCCATTCTCTAAGCATTGGATTTTTTTTGGCTTTTTCTTCCTCACTCACTCAAGAACTTCATCCGAGAATGCAAAATCTAATCAAGTACTTTAGCCTCATGCAATAGTGAATTTTTGGGAATTGTATTCTACTCTGTTTTGTTTGGTGACTAGTGCTTGGCAATGGAAGTATTGTCGGCTTCTTGGCCCTGACTCTGAGGGGATTTCTTTAGGGATTTTTTTTCTAATGGATGTCTTCAATCTCTAAAGGTGATGGGTCATTGGCAAAGGTGATCTCGTGGGTCTCTTTGCTTTACCTCAACTCTCGAAGACGTTGAGGTGGTTTCATTTAGTGACATGATTCATTAGGTTTCAATAATTAGTTGTTTGTGGTGGAAGTTTGCAGGTTTTCTGGTTTAGGTCAACAATTCAACTTTCAGTGTTTTTCATTTTTGTGCTTTGTTCCTCTCAACTAGGCGGTCACCATGCCTAGGCAATGGACCTGGTCTTGAAGGGTGGTTGGGAGTCATAGGTCCTAAGGGAGCTTGCAGGCACAAGCTCAAGCTCAGTCCTTGACTCATCTTTTTGCATGCATAATCCACTGGAAATTTAGTAAGAACTTTAGGAAGACGATGAAGATATTATTACTGAGGGGAATATCCACTCTACTTCAAAGGTCATAACAGTGGTCGCTAACTGGCTACCAGATACTGACCATACTCGTGGATGTTTGTACATGCATACAATGGAACTCTATTGGCAACTAAAATAACTCTAATATATGGTGCTTCTCAATGGAATTATGCCAAAGATGAAATCCTGATGATGATGGATGAGCTTCAACTAGAATTCAAAGCTATGGACAAACATCTGCATGACAAAGGCCTTGCTCCTCCAAACTATCCAAGTGAACCAATGCTAGTTGATGGTATGTTTACACCTCCTCTTAGTCTTTGCATGATGATTTATAATTTTATGTTTATTGTAATAGGTCATATCAGAAACTACTTATCTCTGCCTAGTATTTCTTTTAGTTTTCGTCACTGCTAAGCCAAGACATTGCACACCTTTTCAGGATTTGGGATGCTCTAGACAACATTACATTTTTTTTTTGTTGGAAAATAGCCCTCCTATATTGCCAATGGTCCAGTTTCCCTAGTGGCAAGCTAGAGGCATACATGCGAGTGGACTATATCTAATCTTTCTCTATTAATAAAATGCCTTTAATTAAAAAAAAAAGTGATTGTTATTTACATATTGGTATTTTTTTTATATTGTGTTTTTGTTCATGTTAATATTATTTATATTATTATTAGATTGGTGTGTTGTGAACAATCTAGTATACATATTTAAAAAAAAAAATTAAAAATATTAACTAGATTTAAAAAAAATGCCAATCCAAAAGTTAATTTGAATAAAGAAAAATTATTAAATTGATATGATGATATCTTTCTCTGAATCCATTATGATCCAATATGAAAGAGATGTATAATTCCTTTATATTTAATATAATATTGACATGCAACATTTAAAAGAATATTAATTATAAATAAAATATTTCATTATCTATGTATACATCAATTTTAATTTTAATAAATATTTATTATCATAATCAAATTTATATATATGAACTTGATTTACCACCATTCAGGGATGGGGTTGTCATTCATGCCTTGGAATTGGTGGAACCTGCAGGAAAAGAGAAAGGTGGTTCAATTGAAGGTGAGGCATGTGCTTTAAAGTTGGGCCATCTTTGACTTCAGAGGGAAAGAAACATATAAGTGTTAGGGGTAGGGTCCAAAGTATTAAGTTGGATGGGCAAGGATTAGGGGATGGCCAAATGTGAAAAATCGTGGACATTGTAGCGCCACAAATTTTCTCGTGGAACTTTGTTTCTCCTCTGGCTTTGACTAATTTAGTACAAAGCTGGTTTTAATTGTAATTTTTATATGTCATTCTTATGTCAGATTTTCCACCGGCATTCATATATAATTGCCAATTATAAAGTAAGAGCCCATAAATATATAATTATAAAGTAAAGGTTAAGAAATATTATTTATTTAAATTTCAGTGACCACTCATGAGTAAAGAGAAAGAAAATATTATTTATTTAAATTTAAGTAACCACTCATTATTGTTTTTAAAGGAAAAGTATATAAAAATTTGAAAATATTATTTATTTAAATTTAAGTAACCACTCATTATTGTTTTTAAGGAAAAGTGGATGAAAATTTGATTAGACCATAACCATAAGTTTATCATCATTCTTAATCCAATGCCACTGCCATGGTTTGAATCCAATGATTATATAGTAATCGATAAGATGTTGTCTGTACATGGACGAATCTCTAACTTACTTTGTTTAAACATAAACATCATTGCACAATATTTTTTTCAAGTGTATATATAATACTTATGGAAGATTTCCCTTTCATGATGATATGAAAAATGAAATGATGTCATATTTAGATGTGTGAAATTATTTTTTATTATAATATATTTTTATTTTATATAAACATTATTAGTATATATATATTTTTAAATTTTATTAAATATAAATATTTAATTAGAAGTGAAATAAAAATATGTTTTATTATTTTAATATTTATTATTTTTCATATTAATATAAGAATAGTAATAATAAAATGGAGGAATAACAATGCATAGTTTCAAGTTTTTGTGGTACATAAATCAAGAAAAAGAAGAGGTATAATGATAAAATCGAAAAGGATTTTTTATGAAAACAAATGGGTGGTTGGGGTTTGAAAGCCATTATTTTTTTTGCTAAGTTTTTGGTCACCAAGAGTGTTTAGAGATTTATCATAGTAAGGGGACTTTGGAGCCAAGTACTCACACAGAAGTATATTAATCTAGATATTGTTGCGGATTGTCTAACAAAACATTCTAAATCTTAGGATAATGCCTCAATTTTAAGGGAAGTTGTGATCTTATCATTTCCTTTGCTTATTAGAGTGTTATTATGGAGTGTGGGAAAAGGTAATAAGGTGAGGTTGGGTAAAGACCCTAGGGTTGGTTGTGAGGTAAACATTAAATTATCAATCAATTTGGTCCAAATATAAATGAAAAAAGGTCTACTTAAACTTTGTCAAGTCACTAATTATAACCATACCAAAGTGTGGAAGCAAGAATTGAAGTCGATAGAAAAACTAGAATATTTGGGGATGAAGCTAATTAGTGGGAAGTTTACATAACCAACCTTTGTATATGTAATTTTAGAGTAAAGGATAAAGAGGATGCACCGAAGTGGTTGAAAAAGCCATTGCTAGCCATTTATACTCTGAATCTAGCCTTACAATACATTATGTGAAACACAAGAGGTGAATAATCCTATTTCGGTGGAAATCTATGTGGAAGTTAAAATTCCCTTTGAAGACTTGGAATTTATGTGTTGTAGCTCATTTTATTTTCCTCATATATTGAAAAAGAACAAATATATGTATGTTTATTTCAAAAAAGAAAAAAAGAAAAAGAGACAAATCAAAATCAAGTTTAGCTTTACGATTGTGATTAAATGCTAATGATGGCTTAGCTGTTGATTAGTACTAAAGGCCAACATTAATATGTTAATACGGTGGGTCTGAGTGTATTAAAGTGACCTAGATAAATATCAGACAGTTTGTCGGGTGGAGTGAAATGCGGATATTGGGCCCATCCGATGGCACAAGCCCGACGACACAACATGCTGTTGGTTTATGCCGGTGAGTGCCCCCGTAAGACTCAGTCAATGATTGAGGTTGACTGTGGATGAACAACCCACATCCATTACGAGAGCACCCCGATAGGATTTCTCTGTACCGATGAGTGCCCCCGTAATGCTACAACCCACGAGCTTGTATTACAAGCGAGCATGTATTATATTTCGCCACCTCACCCTGTCACTGCCATATCACCGCCACCTCACCCTGTAACTTCCATATCACCACCACCTCATCTCGTAACATCATCCCGTTATTTCACCACGTCACCTGCCACATGCACATTTATTATTATTTTCCCCCATTTTTCCATTTCCCCATAAATCCCATTACCCTTCATTCCCTTCATTTTATCATTTTTAATGTATTGTATCCGTAATATAATGCATTTGTCCAAATAATAGCTCGATTCAACATCAATCGTCTGGTAGCTAGGTATTTACACGTCATTCCTATTTGTTCTAGTTGGAAAAATGTCTAAGAAAGTAGTGCTAACAGGGTCTTCCTCTCACATTCCTCTCATGGACACTAAGAGGGATGTTTTCAACCCAATTTTCTCCCTATATTTGCTAGAACTTCACCATTTTATCCTAGTTAACCATAAAGAATCCACAGTGTATACTACATTCATCAAGTCTGGTCTTCTTGTTGCCATAATCTCCAAAACCTATCTTTTCCCAGAATTCATCTATTGGTTGGTCTCAGTTCTCTACCCTAAAAAATGTTTTGTGATGAACAAATTGGGTGAAAATATTTTCCAAGTGTCTTCTCTCTTAATTCAACAAGCCTTGGTTTTTCCCTCTTCAAGTTCTTACACATCATTTTTAGAGGAAATCTTGTTGTCAACCTTTCAAAACCTATCTACAAAAGACTATGCCCAAATGTCTTTCTTATTAATGCCCTCAGGACAACATTTGTCTATGGAACCTATTGAATTTTCTCTTGAAACTTTTACCGAAGATGTAAAGCTAGTTCTGCAAATCATTGCCAAGGTTTTGGGAAGGGAGGATACACATGTCATTGACTAGGCCATTCTGGGAATGTTTAGTTTGATGTTGTAGCCTGAGACAATTTTTGATATACCTGCTTATTGGGAAATAATGGTTAATTCACAATTAACAGACCTTGCTCTCACTAGATGTTTTAGATTTCCCTCATTGGTGACCTACCTCTTTTTGTATACTCATGTGGAGAGATTCATGCACTTGGGACTGAATATAATGGACTTACACAAAAACAAGCAATTAATGGTGTATTGGACAGATATCATAAGAAGTCATGCTGATTATGAGGGGTTTACATATTTTACTACTTCTTTCTTGTCAGTTTCTTATTCCATTATCAATAGCTCTCCCATACCTTGTATTTTTCCAAAGGCTCAATCTCTCCTACAACTCAACAAAGATGTTAAAGTAGGTGATTGGTTTCAGTTTGAGGATTATGCTGAGATTAGACTATATGGAGTTGAAGTTTCCCCTTTCAAACTTCCCATATTTGTGCCTATGAGGTTGTTTTCTTTGGAATTCATCAGGAAAAGTTTGAATGTTGATCAAGTGCATTTTGTCCTAGCAAAAAAGGGACATTTGTTCAAGTTTCCAAAGACAGTGGGACCTTTTATTGTGAACAACAGGCAAGCCATAGAAGAAATGCAAAATATCCTGATAGAAGAGTTGAAAATTGCTATGCTCCTTATATACATGAAACTCGTCCAGATCTAGAAAAAAAGGGGAAATGGAGGCCAGACAAGTGCACAAGGAGGGATGGAGGTGGAGATTGCTCATGTAATTGAGAAAAGTTTGAAAAGGGGTAGTGAAGAGATTATTGATTTAGAAGATGAAGTAGGTAAATATTCAAAGAGAGCAAAGTTGTCAGAGAAAGAAACAAAGCTTGGATCTCTGGGTGGAAGTTCTTCAACCTCAATGGGTTTTCAATTACAATTGGGAGATGTTACTTGAACACCCTTCTCTCCAGTTTGAGAGGAATTTTCTCAGAATTCTGTGCCTATCATAAAGCAATTATATAGTCAAATAGAAGAAAGAAACAAGAGGGTGAAGGAGAATATGGAGTCTTAGCTTGAAGCTCAAGTTATTTTTGAATACCATACCAGATTATTATCTGCCATGGACCTTGAGAGAAACCAATTGAAGTTATCTTTCTCTCATCCTTTTGCATTGACTGTTTCATCCTCATTTGGTTTCAAGACTGTCAACTTGACAGTAGATGCAAGAGAAATCCCACTACCTGACAAGATAAATTTACATAGGAAGAATGGAGAACTAATATATAATGATTTGAATAAAACATCCTTGGCTATTAGCAAATTTGAATCTTTGTTAGGAAAAGTGGTCAATCAATTGAAGTTGGAAAAGGAAAATTCTAGAGCATTGTCCACTCAAAATAAAGAGATGAAGAAGCTGATTGTGAAAATCAGTGTAAACCCTGAGGACAAGAGTGTTGTTCAAAAGATTTTGCAGGGAGCTGAAGCTGAAATTCAAGTGCTGAGAAAGAAGTTAAAATTGCCTTCTGTGGAGCATGTTATGGCCCCAGAAGTAGCCCAGGTAGAAAAAGAAAAGGAAATTTTGACCAATGAACTCTTGCAGAGGAACAATGAAATTACAAATCTAAAAGAGATAAATTTTGTTTTACAATAGAAATTAGATTCACATGTTTGTACTATTTTAGTACAACCAGACTTTGAAGATCCTATAGATAAGTTGACCAGAGTAATGACTGAGCTACAAATATTAGAGAACGAAATGAAGAAGATTCAAAGAAATTTTGAGGATTCACATAAAATTCTCAAGATAATAGAGAGGGAACTAGCCATGGCTCAAGAAACTGCTAATAAATATCAAAATGATTTTCAGATTGCTTCTAATCAGATCAAAGAATTAAAGGAGAAAGTGAAGGGAAACATGTCCCTTATTCAAGCCAGGGAGATTATATGGAATGACATCATTCACACAGTGAGGAATATTTGGGAATTTTTATTAATAATTGTAGAAGAAAAGGCTATTGTTAGAGATCTAGAAAGTATAATTGCTACCAACAAGCAAAAGCTTCAGCAATGTGCCCAATTTGCTAAGAAGATGATTGACTTCCTTAACTCTAAATCATCACAAGAGTTAAAAGAAATGAAAGTTGAAGATAGAACAAAGTTGGTATTGGAAATAAATAAGTTGATTTTAAAGAAAATGTACAAGAAAACCACTGAAACTAATTTGATAGAGGTGAAAGAATGTGTTCTAAAATTTAATACTGAATTTGACAAAAGAACCAGGGCATGGCTTCCTTCTTACTAGGATCAATAGGGAAATATGCTTTTTGGGAGACTTATGAGACTTTGCTAGTGGAGGCTAAGAGAAATATTGACACTTCACATGAAAAGACAACAATTCTAAAAGGAGCAACAATAGTAAATTATTTACACATGGATTTTCAGTTGTTGTGGTTAATAAGGACTATGTTTACTGATCAATCAACTTATAGTAGGATTACCAACTTTAGAATGGCTCATACCAGGTTTGTCAAAAGCCAGACCTCAGATATGACAGTCTGGAAGAGATGTAGAGAATGGATGTCCACCCACAACAAAAAGTACAAATTTGTGCCTTCAACTGGACCAGATTCTCAGTTGACTCAATAAGCAAATGCCTCCTATTACTTCAACATAAATTTTGAATTTTTATTTTTTATAAAATGATGTAATTTTGTTTTATTCTCTTCATGAATGTAGTTTCAAAGGACAAAGTAGTTTGAAGACAGTTTAAGTAGTTATACAATTTTTGATAGTTGACAGTGTCATAACTATCCTTTTTGTAACTATTCTATAAAATGCAATTTTGAAGAGGGTGAAAGGTTCTAAGTTTTGGACCTCAGAAGAAAAAATTCTCTTTATAATTTTGATCTTCTTAGTGACCTTCAATAAATATTTCAAAGTGATTCCATACATTTATTGGGTGTGATATGTATTTCTTGTTATTTTCTAGGTTCAATTGTTATTTTGCTATAGAACAGAGTAATGAAGCTGCTAGCCTTTAACATTACAGTTTCACTGGAATTTTGATATATGTAAGTTAAAGTTAGAAATCCTTAATAGGTGCTCCTCTTTTCTGTTTTCCATTTCATATTACTTCCATATTTCTATTAAATTTTAAGACAAGAGATTCTGATTCAAGTACGCTATTGTTTAAAACTTTCTTCAAACTCTTTCACTCATTGTATTGCAATCTAAAATCAAATTCACCATTAGAAGGCACTTTTAAAGAGTGTTTTTTCCCAAGAAATATTTAAAGGCATTATCTGTAAAACAAATATTTCTGAGGTTTTAAAAGATGGGACAACGAATTGTTAATTTCACAGTCTTGAATAAATGTCTTGGGCACTGACCTCTCCTCGGCAAGAGGCTACCTTCCAAGGTACAACATATATCATTGGTGTTAATCTGAGATATTAAGTAGAAAAGAAGGTGATAAAGGCCAAATAGGTGTCCATTATGTAAAGAAAATGAAGAGACTATTTAGTTTTTTCTCCCAGATTGTAGTTATCTCTTCAACTTGAAAGAAAGTGAAGGTTATATCTAGTTTTATGGATGCATGGAGGGGAATTTTAATTGAGGAAGGTTTAAGGAAATAGTGTGAGAATATAGATTTAAAAGAACACAAAGTATTACCTCTTATAATAACAATCAACATGTAGTTTACAAGAAATGCTATTTTGTTTGAAAATAAACCGGTCCTAATAATACTATGTGCCTCCCAAGAAATTAACATTCTAAAAATATTTAAACAAACTAAGAAAGAAATGGCTCCAAGGAAAATATTTGAAGAGGATATTGACTATACAAGAGCTTGAACTTACTTTCATGGAGCATCTTAAGATGGAGCACAAGTAAGTGGAGGGAGTGAGAGGGGTTCCTTTTATAAATGACATTCACTTTCTAATCTTCAAAGTAGGCTTGGGAAGGGGAACACACAACTTTATAGAAATGATAGCCTTAAAGATCATAATTATTCTTACAACTAAGAAAGGGGTGTTGAAAATTCAAATATTTGTAGATTCACATTCGGTCATAAATAGAATGAAGGGATTAAAACTTATGGGGAATTTGGTGGTAAATCCCTTACATAAGTAGATTAAATATTTATAAGTCTTTCTTAAGTATATCTCTCTTTAACAAGTTTATAGGGAAAGGAACATGCAAACATATCTCCTTTGAGATGTTGTTCTATGTTTGGCTCCTAATTATCAGCATATTAAGAAGGATGTGGATGGATATTTCATAGAACATGTCCATCATTATTCTTATTTAAATGAAATATGAGTTTTTTCTTTTTCTTACATATCCGAATGTTTTCTATTAGAAACTTTGTAACTTATGAGGGAATATTCATATGCTGATTTTGATTGTCTGATAGTCTTATTATTGAGGGATCAATTTTTGATATGTATATGAAGTGAATATGATGGTAAAATTTGAGAAAAATCTTGTATGAGACTTTGTTGATATATGGAAGAAAACTAGGTTGATATCACTGAGTTTTTATTGAATCTCTTTTTAAAACAATGTTGAATAGGGATTTTTTGATAGTATGGAAAATCCTTCCATCAACTAGGAGAAAATTACTTGATGGTAAGTCCTAATTAGACCTGCTTTCACTTGGTATAGTAGTTTCTGATCGATATGTGGGCTCAATTATCCACTTAAAAGTAGGAATAAACACAATTTCTACAAATAGGATACGTTCTGATTCAATATATTATTTAAAAGATATTAAAATTAACTATATATAATCTATATTATTTACATATCCTAAAAAGGAGCATAGGACTATTTTATGAGGAAGATATAAGAGAAAATGTAGGCTATTAAAATTATAGAAAAAGTTTGTAAAACTTAATAACCTTTTAAACACATATGCATAATTTATTATCCAATAAAGAATTATTTAGATAGCAGACATGCACTCTCGTATATAACTTATGAACTATTAATGAATCCGATCAAACTATGGAAAGGAATTTCACATAAAGATGAATAAATGAAAAATCATGCAACTCACATAAATGTTGTTAAATCAGCAATTTCCTTTTTTAAATCAGCAAGACATCTTTTTCCTTTTTTAAATCAGCAAGACAAGTTAGAAATGGGATTTGTCTGCCCCACGAACTGAACATTGGGAATATCATATTCTTTAACAATATCTAAAGCTCCATCTCACAACTCTATAAAACTCTTATTTCTTTCTTTAATTATCTCTTGTGAATTGTCACAGTTGCTAAACCAGGTGTCCAAGGATATTTGGAAATTAAATAGATCCTCATATGATGTCCTTGGAATGTCATTAGGCACATTCTTGTTCTTGAGTTTCAAAATATTCATTTTGTTCGAAGAAGTTTGAGCTTATTTCTACTCTTTTAGTTGATATTGAATTTTATTAGACAAATCAAACAACTTATCAGTTTGCTATTATATCTCATTTAGATGGTTGTAAAATATTTTGTGCAAGTCAAAGAATTTATAATTTATTGTTATAGCCTCATTTTTAAGGAACTTTGAATTACACTATTTTTCCTTAAGCTATTTCACTTGTGACTCCCAAAAATTGATCTACTTATAATACTTAACAACAAGTTCCTTCAACTGTAAATATTGTTTTTCTTGAGGAACAATAAAATGTTTTGAGTGTTCTTCCTTAGCATAATCCATCTCCTTTTTATGGGGATCCTCTAACATTGCCACATTTGTGTTATGATTTTCAGTAAGTAGACTCACTTGTTGTTGGTATTTCTTAGCTAGTACAATTTATTTATTCTTTAATTGGCCTTAGAATTCTAAGACTTTCTCGTTTTCATTCTTTGGATGAGTGGTTAGTGTTTACTCACTGATCACCTATTCACATCATCAAAGGCTCCTAATGCATCAATATTTCCCTTAGCAAACTCTTTATCATTTAAATGTGCAACATTTTGAAACATTCTTTTGGGAGGTTTATTCAAGTTGTCCTATCTTCCTATTTATACGTCTTTATTTAACAATAGTCTTCTTTCAATTGCTAAAAACATAACTACTCAAAGGCACCACAATATCGCCAACATGTGATAGACTATATAAGCTCGTTATTGTAGATAGTGATTGACCCAAAATAGCACTAATTGAGGTAGTGTTAATTGTATAAGAGTTAAATTTGTTGAAATTATAGGTCCCATGCCTTGAATGAAATTTATTGTAGTGGTTGTTACAGTAGGTTTAGAAGGAGTTTGTAATTCTGCATACGCATGAACTTGAATAGATATGTCCTCTTTCTCCTTGTCATGTCCATATTGACTAAGATTTGTTGTGCTTTTGACTTGTTTCTCTTCCTTTTTCTCTTGTTGCTTTTGCATCTCTTGGACCTTATTCTTATGTTCCTTTTCTCTCTCTTCCTCCTCTTCTTTATCCCGATCTTAAACATTTTTATCTATTCTCTTTCTCTATTCTATTTTCCTTATTATTTTTTCTAATATTCCCATCATTAACTTGTTGGTAAATTTGGTTATTTTGAGAATAAGTATATTTAATTATCTTTTGCTAGATCAGTAACATAAAATAGAGTATATCCTTGTACTTCACTTCTCTCTTTTATAAAAGTTTATTTTTATTAAGTTGAAAAGTTAGGAATTCAAAATATTTTAAATGATATTTTATCTTTTCAAACCTTTTATTAATATCTTTATAATTTTATGCCCTCTGGAAAGCCATATCAAAAGGAGAAGTCTCATGAAGATAAGTTTTAAAATTTTACTATAGAACAATGCCTTTTAAAAACCCTTCTTTGGGCCATGACTTTTGAGTTTCTCTTGCGCTAACCAAAATGCTTCAATTTTTTTTTTTGGATGCATGTTGGGTATTTAATAAAGAATAAATTCCTACTAGAAGAGGAAAAGTGGGCCAAATTATCTTTTGATTCTTTTCCAAAGTGGTAGAAATACTGGTAATCATAGTCAGATATAAAATTTCCTTGATGACCAACCTATCAAAAACATATCTGAGGGCTTGTCTCACATCCATGTACTCTAATATAGGAAAAATATTCATATATAGATCGTTCTCTTATATATTTAATTCTATCAATGGATTCCTGAGTAAATCTAGGAGGTGATTGGTTTCTCAGTATGATATGTAGAGGTATCATAAAGCTATTGCACATTTCATAAAATAAATTCATATAATTCACTACACAATTTTGATGTATGTATGTATGTATGCATGCATGTATGCCGATAGATGTGCATGGGAATCAATGCTAAAAGACAAAAACTTATTATTAACGCTGCTGCAAATACAAGTACATGTCCTCCAATCCATCAAAGCCCAACGATGGAACATAGACTACTCATACCATTTTCAAAGAAAAACCCTAGCCTCACCACAACTCACCCTACTAACTGCCAAGCACAGGGGCTTCACTGGGGGAGAAATATCATACCATGTGCCTTCATATTGGGGGATATATATTGAGGAAAAAATGACATAATATATTGAACATATAATAGAGGGTAAAGGGTTTTTTATATTGAGAGGTATAAAAAATGGAGCTTAAAGTTATTGAAACAATATAAAGAAGTATAAAAAATGTTAATGAAAAATTAGATACCTAAAATATCTAGTGAAAGTAGGGGTGTTTTAAATTGGGAAGGTGTATTGGGTTCTTATTGGTAGGGGGTTAAATAACATGATTTTTAGAGGTATTTTCCAATATGTAGTCAAATTAAGGGTATTATTAAGTATGCCATGAACGCACATGCTATAGCAGAGGTTCATTGAGTGAAGTACCCATGTTTCCAAGAGACGAGTGCCTCTAGCTCCTTAAACACAAATCAACTACCTAATGTTAGTCCAACTCAAGTGCTAAAGTCCCCTACAAATGAGGCATGAGGGAATATTTATAGAAATGAGGTGAGTATTCAACTACTGTGACCTTTAACCTACCCTCATGACTCTTGAACTTCCTCACAATTCTCTCATGTCTAATGACTATTACATGCTCAAATTAATCTCAACATAGCTGCTGGAATTATGATGATAAATATTTCAATTATGGCGAAAGAGAATTTACGAAGAGAATGTAGAGGGTTCTTGGAAACCCTAGAATTATTGTTGTTAATATTGTTGTAATGATATGGAGACTTGCACGGGCTAATAAAAAATGTGGCAATGTTCATTTTCCGTGTTAGATGTTGACATAATGCCTTAGGTAGCTACATGGAGCCAGTTCATCTGTTTATCAAAATCCTAGTTGCACAACCTTCAAATCGATCTCATATTCCATCCTTGTTCCCTCTTTTTACTTGCAAGAAAGTCAAAATGATCACATACATTTGTGTTATAATAACAAATAAATTCATGAAAAGAAAACATCAATTTTGGACCCTTATGTGGTCCTTTTCTGTAGTGTAATATCATTAAGGTATGTGTATCCTGCACTGGATCTAGGATATAATCCAAGAGGTACTCCATCAACCAGTGTTTTATGCAAAATATCATGGGATTTGTCATCATCCATGGACCTAAGCTAATGGAGGCAACATCTATAGGGAAAATGTTGAATACAACTTCATTATCATGTAGTTCCAAGAGGCATGTATTTTCATTGCAAGATGCTCACTTCTCTATTGTATTTGTAGCCTCTCCAATAACTTTGGAATTTTTTGCGTCATAGGATGGATAATTCTACACATCAAAATTGAGTAGGCATCTTTAGTTTAAGGGAATGTGCTAATATAGTTCCCTCTGGGAGCTCCACAAAGAAGTAGCCATTCCTGCATGCCATAACTTATTCAATGTAATTTTGTCATTAATATCATTTCCTCCAGATATAATCACATCAAACGAAACCCTAACTTCTTCCCTACCTTTACAAATTAACTTTGCACAACTGACGCTTTGGAAAGGGTGTGGGAATAACCTGTAAATGAGCATGATTAGCTATTCTTAGATTTAAGTATCTTTCAAACACAATCATTGAATTTCCATGCTTCTTGGAATATATTTTAAGAGCATACTAAAGCCTCTCTAATTCTATCTACATTTGAAGGTAGGGAAAGAGTGGAAGGTGAATGCTCAATGGGAACTATCAACACATATTCTTCAATTAATGGACCTTTCACTAGTGCAAAGTAGAAATTATCCCCTACACTCACTACAAGATGGATATCTAGAGAAGTAAAACCAACAATGCTTATGTGTATTAGGCACTGTATTTCTCCTTTTTTGTAATGCGATTGTGAGTAATTGGCTTGATAGCATCAAGAACTACTAAAATACAATTCCAATTTATCCCTTTCTTAGATTTTAAATATTCCAACACACAAAAGTAGAGTTCACTACAAAGCTGGATAATGTCTTGATCGAACTCAATTGTTCTACTAGGCATGGGAATTTGGTCATTTGACAAGATAATGGATGACCTTGAGAATGACAACAATCGGGAGCATTATTTTAGACTCATTGTAGCATCAAACTTCTCTTTTAAATTCCAACATTGGAGGCGATTTTTCTTCCACCATTGAACAAACTAATAAGCCCATTTTTATAACAAGCTTTCAAACCACCAAGTTGTAAAGTTTGTCAATGGAACAGACCTAATCTAGTGATCCCCAAAATACTTGAATGCCTCTCGAAACTTCAATCCCTTTTTACTGTCTATAGGTTCCAAGAACGAGTTTCCATCCTAGCGTGGCTAGTAGTTTGAAGGAACAATAAGAATTGTCCTTCTAGTGTGGAAGTTACGTGGTTCATGCCTCCATATGTCCATTCAAACTCATTTTATGCTCTTAATAATTTTGGATGAATTGATAATATTTCGAATGTACATGTTACTAAAATATGCTTGCCTCCCATCCCTCTATTTGCAAGTGGGGTTGTTTTTTCTAAGGGGGTGTCCAAAGATCATGACATCTAACATTTCCATGAGCGGGTCAAAAAATGCTTCCTTATTGTTTTGGGCTAAAAGGTAGACAAATTGATTTATTTTGATCCAAAATTTTGCTAATCCTTTTACATACATAAGTTGTGGTCATTCCCAGGTAAAGCTTGCCATCAACTCCACTTGAATCATTGAAGAGCCTCTGTTACCTTACCATCATATAGTTTCCTTGAATATCTTTCATCCAGGATCCAATGACCAGAAATATAATGTGCCTTCTAGGTTAAGGAAAATAGAGGGGCGCTGCTCAAAACTTTAAGGTCTCTCAAGAGATAGGAAATGACTTGCTTTAGCATGTTATTAGCGATGTGGTAGAATGATCATTCTTATTTTACAATTTTTTGATTCCTTCATTGATTCACTTGTGATAACGATGCATCGTCACTTAGTTCCTTGTGATATATCTAATCTTCTTGTGATATTTCACATATGTGTATATTCAGTAATTAAATGTTGCTAATTACCATCGTAAAATGTGCTAGCTCCATCTCTAAAATCAACGATTTCTTAGTTTTTTTCTTGTGTTATTCCCATTGCCTTTGAAGCACAATTATCACTTTCCATGCCTTTTTTTATTATATGCATTTAATTTCTTTGCAACGATTCCACTACATGCTACATGTTGTAGCTCAATTTTTGGTTTTTCCAAAATATTAAAAATTTAAAAAATATATATGTAAAAAAAAGAAGAGATTTTGTAGGAAGGTCAGAACAAAATTGTATTGTTGTTATTATAAGTTCTAACCTTTCAGGGTCGACAAATATGAATGTATTTGTGGGACCACAATAACAAAACAAAAGGGTTAAACATCATGCAACTTCGAGAGTAGATCATGTTGCATCCAGATGCAGTCAGATCACATGGGATTATGACGGGTAAAGCACACGAGTTTTAAAAATTAGTAGGGGTAGTGCAAAGATGAATTGGAAAACTTTCGATCATGTGATCAATGGTTAGGATTCATTGTGCCACCCTCGCCTCATTTTTCGAAAATTGCCAGCAAGGGGTGGCGCAAAGCAGTAAATGGATTTTTGAAACCACTTAATGTTGGTAGGCTAAATTGCTTCATTTTTAAACCCTTTCCCCTTCAAAACCATAACCTTATACCTATGTTTTAACCTTGGAAACCCCCTTATTCCTGCACTAGTGCAAGAATCGTACCCCTTCCTACACTGGCTTTATGTTTCATGTTTAAGGGTTACGAATGTGCTTAATTAAACATTTTCATAGATTTTATGCCTTTAAAGCTTTGCAACTAATAATTCTCTTCCTATAAGTATTTGATGGACAATGAATTAATTATCTTGTTAGCATGGTTGAATGCAGGTAGGATTCCTGCACCACTGGCAAATCTTTGACTACCGTGACAGCTCACCACTCCATGCGAACACCATGTTCTGGAACGATTAACTCGAGTTGGGCTCAAAACATGAGAAAAATCAGGGATATGGTGGAGATTAGGTCGCCGAATGAATACCTAGAATAGTGTTTTGTTATAGCCGAAAGGCTTAGCACGAGCTGTTGTTGTTATTTTGTTATAGCCGAAAGGCTCAGATTGGAACGCTCGTTGTAATTTGGTTATGGCCACAGGCCTAAATGAATGTATAAAACGTAGGACTCAGATAGAAAATGGTAGTGAGCAATAGGTATAGCAAGGATACTGTGATTATGTCATTTTGTAATTTTGCTTATATAGCCCTCGTTCTGGGTTGGATTTGAATTCATGATGTATATTTGCTGATCATCAATAGAAAGGAACTATGCCGTGTTTTCTCAATATTGCACTGTAATTCTGTGTTGATGCGTTGATCTTAGAGCTGAGTCTTTAAATTTCCTATACAGGGAAATAAGTTGGTTGGTTAAGGCCCAACCAACCCAACTCGTTCTCCCTCGTGTTCTTCTCTCTTTTGATTAAGGTGTGTTAATTATTTTTAATGAAAAGCGTGAAGTAAACAAATGTTTCTTTTATCTTCCTGCTAGGTTTGAATATGATTTCATTACAGTGTGATGGATCCATGGTGTGCGAGTTTGATTGAAGTTTAATCTTATGATTTCCTTCTTTGAAGTTTAATCTCGTTTCTAGCCTGGATCGTGCAAGCATGCATTCCTGCACTAGTACATTTATAGTTTCGCATATTGATTCTTTCGGTTCATCACAATAATAGTCTTTTTTTCTTATTTGACAAGTTTTAATGCAATCCTGAAGAGTGTGATTTTGATTAAGTCTTAATGTGATTATGAAAAGCGTGATTTACATTCTGAAGTTCTTTTGATATTTTGGATTAAACACACTTTTGAAAAAGAACGCTATTGCGACACACACTAGTTTGTGCTTGCACTTTATGGTATTTAGGAAATATCTAATTCATGCATACTAATTCTTAAAGGAAATCTTTCTGAGTTCAAAAGGTTATGCATGCATACCAGTTCGTGTGGATAGATATTACAAGATTGAAGCTTGTTGTCACATTTAAATGATCTCTTAGAGTACATGCATAAGTTCCTTAATTAAAGAAGAGTGTGCTTTGACTTTGGGAATTAATTCTTATCACTATAAGAAAAAAGGACATTGATGAGGGGCGAAAAATGTCACCATAAGCTCATTGGTGACGGTCAAAAGAGCATTCGTCACCAAAAACTAAACGTCACCAAGGTGTCATTGCCAAAAGTATAGGTGTTGTAGTGACATACAAAGTCCATCACCAATAATGATTTATAATAACGGGTAACGACCGTCACCATTTCATATGAGTAATGGTGATGGACCATAGCCTCCGTCACCAAAAACTAAACATCACCAAAGGTGGCGTCACCAAAAGTATAGGTGTTGTAGTGACATTCAAAGTTCATCACCAATAATGATTTATAATGACGGATAACAACCGTCACCATTGCATATGAGCAATGGTGACGGACCATAGCCTCGGTTACCAAAAACTAAACGTCATCAAAGGTAGCGTTGCCAAAAGTATAGGTGTTATGGTGGCATTCAAGGTCCATCACGAATATTGATTATAATGACGGATAGTGACTGTAACCGATAGTGACTGTCACCATTTCATGTGAACAATAATGATTTATTATGATGGGTCTTTAATGGCCATCACTATTGGTGCATATATATGGTGACGTTCATTGACCGTCACCAAAAGCCTCATTGCTAGAAGTATAGGTGTTGTGGTGACATTCAATGTCCATCACGAATAATGACTGTAATGACAGACAATGACTGTCACCATTTCATATCAACAACAACTATTTATGGTTATGGACCTTTGAGGATCGTCACTATTGATGCATATATATGGTGGCATTTGTTGACCGTCACCATTTCATATTTTTGGTGAGGGTCAAAAAATGTCACCAAAGCTCATTGGTGATGGTAAAAAGAGCCTCTGTCACCAAAAATTGATCGTCGCCATTCCATATGGATGTCAAGGCACAATTGAATCGAACCACCAACCTCCTGCTTGTAAAGCAGGTGCTCTTCCATTGAGCTAGCACCCTTTAAAGAATTATATTTTTTAAAATTAGACCTTGAAACTTCATAAATTGTAAATTCTACAACTTTTGATAAATTAAAGTCTCAGCAATATTTTACTAAATAAGCAAAGCAACATCGAAGATGTAGGTCCCTAGCTAATGGTTATTGAAGTTATGAAAATTGGGTGGAGGGAAAAATAGTTATGTATAAGAGAATCAATATGTTCAGTTGAATATTCAATTAGAAGTGAAAATCTGAAGAAATTTATAACCTATAAATGACATATAACTATCAAATGCACCAAATATTGCAAGGGAAATGTCATAAGTGGATATCATATGGAAGAAGAGGAGGCAGGGACTTGGAACCCTTGTACATCTTGGCATGCCTTAGCACTTGGCACATCTTAGCTTGTTTCACATGTCTTCATACTATCTGGCACATCTTAGCATGCCCTAGCATTCCCTAACACACCTTGGTAGTCATGACCTCACAACTAGCATTGAATTTTTCCATGACTTGGGAACCTTACATTCACTAGAACACCTTGGGACTCCCTAGTTTTCATGCCCTCTGTTATCCTCCATAATGTCTCAGGCTGATGAAGAGATCAACGAAGGTAACCAAAAACCAAGCTTTTAGTTTGGTAGCTAGCCCTACTAAACTAGAGAGGGCTCTCTCTATGAAATCACGACCAAGAGATGACTGGAATGTAAAGGATTTTAGGCTAGATAGCTAGGGTCAGGTGGGTTTTTGGAAAATTTAGGGACTTGGAACTCTATCCACTAGTGTCTTGTCTGGAAAGGACTTTGTCAAGGAGGAAAGGACTTGGAACTTCTTCTAGGATAAAGCACCTAACATGCATGACAGAAGCTCCCTAGAATAGAGTACCTCCTACCTAGAAGAGTGTCCCCTGCTCAAAATATAGAACCCTTCTCTACTGTGCACTTTTCTTAAAGATAAATCTGTGCATAAAATAGTACTAAGAAAAACACCTAAATTAAGGAAAGTGAGCATCTAAGTCAAACTTTAAACTTATAATAAATATGTCTCTATATAAGTTTGGAAAACACTATAGAAACATACTTTCCTACAACAACAATAAGATGCCTAAAATCGATGCGATTCTTTCATTGTTGCTATACCCTCACAACAAAACTGGAATCTATAGCATGTAACCCAAGGCTGTATGCATTTGCTAAAGGTGTAGATTGAAAGGATCTACTGAGATGAAGTACTATTGAAGGAGAAAAACCTTCAAAATAATAGATAAAGTGTTGGGTCCCTATAATACTAGTGATTACCCCAGTACTATTGTAGTTGTACCCCTTATTAATATTGTTGTGCCCCTATTATCGCCATATTGTTATTACTGTGCCCCATAGAATCCCTCTATTGTTATTTTTGTGGCTTTATATTATTATTGTTAGGTCGTCTGGGTTATATTGTGACTCCTTAGACTCCTATATATAGAAAGGAGGTTTTGTCATTTGAATCATCCAAGAATTGTTCATTTATGTAATGTAAAGGAGGTTGCCCCCTCGAAGAGGCTGAATTCTAAGGCGTTGATCTATCTTTTCTTGAGCTGGTTTCATAACATTTGGTATCATAGCTTTGAATTCTAGGGTTTCGCTGCTCCAAACAGGTCATCGTGGCATTTTCGCTATAACTTTTTTTTTTTTTTTTTTTTCTGCGATGTTTCAGAACTTGTAAAAAAAAATCATTTGAGAAGAAATCGCGCTGAACCTCGGGTCCGAATTTCAGAGCTGTTCGCACTATATTTTCGGAGATATGATCTGAGGAAGTTGGTCTTTTTGCAGACTCCTGAATCACATTCCAAACAGGTGACCTGGGGAAAAGCATCATAACTTTCTCTCTGGGGATCGGATTGAAATTTCGTAAGAAGGTACAAAAATAGGACAGATTGCAGTTTCTTGTATGCATTTTTCAGATCCAAAGGTCGAAACAGTGACTTGTGGCACGTCGTACAAGTTCGCTCTACTAAACTAGTCTATAATCAAGTCACTGTGGGAGATTTCGCATAACTCTTCCTTGGAGAATCCAATTTGGGCCAAACTTATGGCATTGGAAAGAGGACACAGAGGGCTACTTCAGGTCACAAATTCAGATCTATATGATTGGAAAGTACAGAGATACATCAGAGGCAATATCGAGCTCCTACAAAGTGAAAAAAGGTGTGTAGATTTTCTTAAATTTTTGCTTAAGCTTGGTTTGAAAATTTATTTTGAATGAATTCAAAGGACATAGTAGAGAATTATTATCTGTAACTGATGCCCCGAGGAAAGAAAATGAAAACAGCTAGTAAGGAACCTGAAAGCTCTAGCATGACTCATGAAGAAGAGGAAGAAATGCGACATGATATATCAAAATTACAAGACCAAGTGCAACAACTGTCCCTTGCACAAAAAGGAACAGAATCTAAGATGGATGGTTTAAAGAAAGGCGTAGAAGCTAAGATGGATTGTTTAAATAAAGGTGTATAAGCTAAGATGAATGACGTGGAAGCTAAGATGGATGATTTGAAGATATATTTGAAGACAAACATGGAAGAATTGAAGATAAATATGAATAAGTTGCTACAAGAAAGGGTCACTAATGGTGAAAGGGTAGTAAAGGAAACTCATGATGAGAACAAAAGAAATGTTAATCATGATTCCATAGACTCTAATGTTGGATCAAAGACCCACCATATTCCAAAAATCGATATGAGGAAGTTTGATGGCAAGGATCCCGCAACATGGATATTACAGATGGAGCAATTTTTCGATCTCAATAATGTGCAAAACACACAAAAGGTACGTATTGCAACTTTATATTTGGAACCAAATCAGTTTGTATGGTATCAATGGCTTTGCTCTCGTAAACAATTTATCACTTGGGCAATTTTTACGGAAGAATTGATAGCACATTATGAGGATACAAAAAGCAACACTTTTTTTAGCCAATTGATAAGTCTCAAACAAAAGGGTTCAATAATGGAGCACATTGAGGAGTTCCAAAATTTGAACATAAGGGTAAAAGATATTCCAGAGGAGCATAGGATTGATGTGTTCATAGGGTCTTTAAAGGATAATATCCAACATGATGTTCGCCTTTGGGAACCTGATTCATTAGAGAAGGCATTCAGGTTAGCAAGAAAAATGGAAAGCAAAATTATGGCAACCAGGAAGCATACCACTCACAACTATAAAGACAGAAGTGTTGTTTCGCTAGACTTCCAAAACCTATAAGGTTGACACCACAACAATTGGAAGAAAAAAGAGCAAAAGGGCTTTGTTACAGTTGTGATAGCAAATACACTAAAGGTCATAAGTGTGCTGAGAAGAAATTATTCTACATAGATTGTGAAGAGGAAGAAGAAAAGGAGCAAGAAAGGTCAAAAGAAGAGGATATACTCCAGGAACAAAGCCTAGATAAAGAAGAAATGAATCCGACCATATCTTGTAATGCATTGGCGGGAATTACCACTCCTCAAACCATCAAGATAGAAGGACAAATCAAGAAGAAAAAGGTAATAGTGTTGATTGATTCAGGAAGTACCCACAATTTTATTCATTGTAAGGTAGCAAGAGAATTGAATTGCTTCTTATATCCAGCACCTGAGTGTCAAGTGATGGTTTCAAATGGAGGAACAATAAATTTCTCAGGAAAGTGCCATAATATCAAGCTATCCATGGGAGAATATGTATTGACTAGCCCAATGCTTTCCATTCCAATGGGAGGTGCTGATGTTGTACTAGGAGTCCAATGGCTACAATCCTTGGGTACAATAGCTTTTAATTTTCAAGAACTTTTCATGAAATTTTCTGTGGAAGGAAAGGAAGTTGAATTAAGGGGTATTGCAGGGAAACCAGGAAAGATAATCAGCTCTAACGGTATGACAAAGCTTCTAAAAAAGGAACAAAGAGGTGTAATTGCACAATTATGTTCGCTAGATGTGTCCACAGTGGAATCATCTATTTCTCCAGATCTCCAAAAAGTCTTGGACAATCATTCCAAGGTATTTGAGACTCCCAAAGGTCTCCCACCTATTTGTGATCATGATCATGCTATTCATTTGATTCCAGGAAGTGTTCCTCCAAACATCAGGCCGTACAAATATCCCTATGCCCAAAAGAGTGAAATTGAACGTATGGTTGCAGAAATGCTAGAGGCTGGTATAATTCAACCAAGTCAAAGTTCTTTCTCTGCTCCAGTCATATTGGTGCACAAGAAGGATGGATCATGGCGCATGTGTCCAGATTATAGGGAGCTCAACAAGCTCACTATTAAAGATAAGTTTCCCATTCCTGTCATTGATGAATTACTGGATGAATTGCATGGATCAATTTACTTCACCAAGTTGGATCTTCATTCAGGATATCATCAAATCAGAATGAAGATTGAAGACATTCCGAAACAACATTTAGAACTCATGAGG
Source organism: Pinus tabuliformis (assembly GCA_031772625.1). Taxonomy (NCBI): domain Eukaryota; kingdom Viridiplantae; phylum Streptophyta; class Pinopsida; order Pinales; family Pinaceae; genus Pinus; species Pinus tabuliformis. Next base: position 866,057,719 of record CM062816.1, read on the forward strand.
GTCATTATGAATTTTTGGTCATGCCTTTTGGCCTTACCAATGCACCTTCAACATTTCAAGGTTTGATGAATTAAATTTTCAAACCATTCCTTAGAAAATTTGTGTTAGTATTTTTTGATGATATACTAATCTACAACAAGTCTTGGAAGGATCATGTTGAACATGTTGACAGGGTGCTACAACTATTGGAGGAGAAACAATTATATGCAAAAAGATCCAAATGTTTCTTTGGAGTACAAGAGGTGGAATATCTGGGTCATATTGTATCTCATGAAGGAGTTAAGGTAGACCCTAGCAAAATTAAAGCCATTAAGGAATGGAAAATTCCCACATCCATAAAGCATCTGCGAGGATTTCTCGGGTTGACAGGGTATTATCGCAAGTTTGTTAAGAATTATGGGAGAATAGCAGCACCTCTAACAACATTATTGAAGAAAGATGCATTTTCATGGACTCCAGAAGCAACAAAGGCATTCAAACATCTTAAAGAGGCAATGTGCCAAGCACCGGTCTTAGCTACACCGGACTTCACAAAAACCTTTATTGTGGAATGTGATGCTTCAGGAAATGGAATTGGTGCTGTTTTAATGCAAGATGAAAGACCCATTGCTTTTGAAAGTCGTCCAATCAAGGGAAAGTTTTTACCAAAGCTATTTATGAGAAGGAAATGTTGGCAATACTCCATGCACTTAAGAAATGGCGACCCTACCTAATGGGAAGACACTTCAAGGTAAAAACAGATCATGATAGCCTTAAATACTTTTTAGAACAAAGATTATCCTCTGAAGAGCAACAAAAGTGGGTCACAAAGATGTTGGGTTATGACTTTGAAATCATCTACAAAAAAGGGAAGCAAAATGTGGTGGCAGATGCACTCTCAAGAAAGGATGAGGATGTGGAAGCATTGTTGTGTGCCATTTCTATTATCCAACCAGATTGGATAAACGAAGCAAGGGAGGAATGGAAGAATGACGAAGAAGTGTGGGCACTTATTCGAAAGTTACAACAAGATTCCAGTATGTCTGATACATTTAGCTGGCAAAATGATTCGTTATGGTACAAAGATCGCTTATACCTCTGTAAGAATTCCCAGCTAAAACAAAAGATTCTTATGGAATTACACACTTCTCCCTTAGGAGGGCACTCAGGATTTTTAAAAACTTACCACAGGGTTAAGAAGGAATTTTTTTGGGATGGCCTTAAATCAGATATTCAAAAGTTTGTGGCAAAATGTTTGGTTTGCCAACAAAATAAAGTTGAAACAATTAAGACACCGGGTCTATTACAACCTTTATCCATTCCAAGCCAACGTTGGGAGGAGGTTTCAATGGATTTTATCACAAGTTTACCCAAGTCTGAGGGAAAGAGTGTCATCATGGTGGTAGTTGACAGACTTACCAAGTATGCACACTTTTGTGCATTATCACATCCATTTAAATTCAGTACAGTTTCTACTGCATTTATGGAAACAATTCAAAAGCTACATGGAAACCCAAAGATTATTGTAAGTGACAGAGATCCCATTTTCACTGGAAATTTTTGGACAGAATTATTTTCTTGTCTTGGTACTCAGTTATCTCATAGCTCATCTTATCATCCTCAATCTGATGGGCAAACTGAAATAGTAAACAAATGTTTGGAAGGATATCTTCGTTGCTTTGTATCTGATAAACAGACACAATGGGTCAAATGGTTGCCTCTAGCTGAATGGTGGTATAACACTTCCTTCCATACAGCAACAAAAATGACCCCATTTATGGCACTTTATGGGTATTAGCCACCATCCATCACATCATATTTAAGAGAAAATTCTAAGGTTCAAGCAGTGGAACATCACATCGAACATCAACAACAAGTCCTCCAACTCTTAAAGGATAACCTCGTGTTGGCACAAAATAGAATGAAACAACAGGCAGATCAACATCGTAGCGAAAGAAGTTTTGATGTAGGTGATTGGGTATTCCTACGGCTACAACCATATAAGCAAATGTCCCTCAAGCAAGCTAAGAAGGATAATAAATTATCACCAAAGTATTATGGTCCATACAAGGTGTTGCAAAAGATTGGTACTATGGCATACAAATTGGAGCTTCCTACAGCTTCTCGATTGCACCCAGTTTTCCATGTTTCATGTTTAAAGAAGGTTATAGGTGACAAGCTCCCAGTTCAAACAATATTGCCAGAACTTGACGAGGAAGGAAAAATTATATTGGAACCGGAAGCAGTCACAGAAACAAGAACTTGACAGCTACGAAATCGATCAATTTCGGAGTATCTTGTCAAGTGGAAGAACTTATCCGCTGAAGATTCCACATGGGAGGATGATAATTTTATACAGAAGCATCCAGAACTTCTCAAGCGTTGAGGACAACACTTTTTTGAAGGAGAGGGGCATGTTGGGTCCCTATAATACTAGTGATTACCCCATTACTATTGTAGTTGTACCCCTTATTAATATTGTTGTGCCCCTATTATCCCCATATTGTTATTACTGTGCCCCATAGAATCCCTCTATTGTTATTTTTGTGGCTTTATATTATTATTGTTAGGTCGGCTGGGTTATATTGTGACTCCTTAGACTCCTATATATAGAAAGGAGGTTTTGTCATTTGAATCATCCAATAATTGTTCATTTATGTAATGTAAAGGAGGTTGCCCCCTCGAAGAGGCTGAATTCTAAGGCGTTGATCTATCTTTTCTATATTTTCTTGAGCTGGTTTCATAACATAAAGTATATTGTGAATTAACCCATTTGCACACAGACCAAGGCTGCTACTAGGTACACTTCTCCGCTGAATGGAAAGTACAATGTATTGTAGTGCTGTTGAAGGAAAAACACATTTAGTGCAACATGGATAAAACTCTAACATATATTGTCATTGTGGCCTCGGTTGTCAATGATCTCATCAATATAGGTAACAAATTCGATAATTGAAAAACCAAAAGGTGAGATGCATAGATCATTTGAAATGACAGATTTGGGCATACTTTATTATTGTTTAGGAGTGTTAGTATAGAAAATGCAAGGTAACTTGTTGCGTCTTTATGTCACAGGCCAAGGATGCGAATAAATACATAAAATATTAAATAGCATGGTATAAGTCGATTGCAGGTTATTTGAAATGGGAATGGAATTTTCCTTGTGCAGGTTCTAATCTAGTGGGTATAACATTAAATAAGAAACTGATAGTTATGGGGTTGAAATTGTCTCACAATTCATGAAAAGTCCCAAATTTGTTCACTAGAAATAAGTAGAGTGAGTCGTTAGGTTTATGGAAGGGAACACCCTATTCGCGGGAAGATAAATTGAAATTAGTCGAACATATTATTTCTCGTCTTCTTGTACGTGTGTGCTGTGAAAAGATAACCACATCCAAAGACTCAATAACAACTCTGGTAAAGTTTATAGATGTGAAGCAATTCTGAGAAAACCCACTGCTTAATGACAATTGAGAGAGGAATATGTCGAAGGATTGAATATTACACTCAGTCATAAAAAGGAAGTTGGGGTATCCAACATCTTTCCAACAAACTGACTCCAACCATAATGTGAAAGGCAGGTTAACTGCAAAACCTCTTTCCCACTTTGTAGTATTGTTCCCTCTTGAATTCCAACAGGTATCTAGCTTCTTAGATCCACAAAACTCGTGCCAGGTAAACTCTGCATGATACAATTGTGACGTGCAAGCTTGACACACACTCTAGTTTCCCTCTAAAAGAGGGTAAGTCAAAATATTATGACAATCTTAATTGTAATTTGATCATACAATATTGAGGTATTGCATGGAATAAACAATATACTATCAATGCACTAATGAAGAACTCGAAATAAGTGAATTTCTTATTGCTACAATAGCTCCTCTTGGGATTCTTGGATAAAGCACCTAACCTACATGGAAAAAGCTTCCTAGAATAGAGTACCTCCTACCTAGAAGTGGGTCCCCTGCTCAAAATATAGAACCCTTCTCTACTGTGTACTTTTCTCAAAGATAAATATGTGCATAAAACAGAACTAAGAAAAACACCTAAATTACGAAAAGTGAGCATCTAAGTCAAACTATAAAAGCATACTAAATATGGCTGTATAAAATACTGAGGTATTGCATGGAATAAACAATATATTATCAATGCACTAATGAAGAACTCAAAATAAATGAATTTCTTATCGCTACAATAGTGCCTCTTGGGATTCTTGGATAAAGCACTTAACCTGCATGGCAAAAGCTTTCTAGAATAGAGTACCTCCTACCTAGAAGTGTGTCCCCTACTCAAAATATAGAACCCTTCTCTACTATGCATTTTTCTTAAAGATAAATCTGTGCATAAAACAGAACTAAGAAAAACACCTAAATTAAGAAAAGTGAGCATCTAAGTCAAACTATAAAAGCATACTAAATATGCTTAAAACTGATGCACTTCTTTCATTGCTACTACAACCTCATAGGAAAACTATACTCTACAACATGTATCACAAGGCTGCATGCATCTACTAAAGGTGCATACCAAAAGTATCTACTAAGATGAAGTATTGTTGAAGGATAAACACCTTCAAAACAACAGATAGAGTCTGATGTGCATTCAACCCATCTGCACACAGGCCAAGGTTGCTACTGGGTACACTTCTCCCCTAAATGGAAACTACAGTGTATTTCTGCTCTACTGAAGGAGAAACACCTTCAGAGAAACACAGATAAAACTATAACATAAATTGTCACTGTGGTATCGGTTGTAGAAGTTCTCATCAATATAGGTAATAACTTCGATAATTGAAAAACCAAAAGGTGAGCTACATAGATAATTTGAAATGATAGATTTTGGCATACTTTATTATTTTTTAGGAGTGTTAGTATAGAAAATGCAAGGTATCCTATTGCATATTTATGTCACAGACCAAGGATGCGAATAAATACAAAAAAGATTAAATAGCATGGTCGATTGCAGGTTCTTTCGAAACAAGAATGGAGTTCTCCTTGTGCAGATTCTAATCTATTGGGTATAGATTTAAATAAGAAATTTATAGTTATGGGGTTGGAATTGTCTCACAATTCATGGCAAGTCCCAAAGTTGTTCACTAGAAAGAAGTAGAGTGAGTCGTCAGGTTTATGAATGGGAACACCCTATTCACAAGTAGATAACTTCAAATTAGTCAGGCATATTATTTCTCCTCTTCTTGTACGTGTGTGCTTTGAAAAGCTAACCACCTTCAAAGACTCAAGAACAACTCTAGTAAAGTTTATAGGTGTGCAGCACTTATGAGAAAACACATCACTTAATGACAATTGAGTAAGCAATATGTCGATTCATTCATGCACTCAATCATAAAAAGGAAGTTGGGGTATCCAGCATCTTGCCAATAAACCGACTCCAACCATAATGTGAAATCTAGGTTAATTGTGAAACCTCTTTCCCACTTTGTAGTATTGTTGCCTCTTGAATTCCAATAGGTGTCTTGCTTCTTAGATCCACAAAACTTGTCCTAGGTAAACTTTGCATGATACAATTGTGATGTTCAAGCTTGACACGCACTCTAGTTTCCATCTAAAAGAGGGTAAGTCAAAATATTATGACAGGCTTAACTATAATTTGATCATACATTATTGCGGTATTGTATGGAATAAACAATATACTATCAATGGACTAATGAAGAACTCAAAATAAATGAATTTCTTGTTGTTACAATAGCGTCACTCTTGGGATTCTCCAAGAAGCCACTAATTTATACACATTTGGAATCTTTACTTGGTTTGCAGAAATATTAAACAATGGTAGTGATCACTCTTTACCCTCCCATGGAAGGTCTATATAGACTCAACAATAAATTGATTTAAAAGTGAGGTATATGCCTGAAAAATAGGAGTCCGACTCTTCAACTCTAACTTAGTGGCAAGGAAATATTCAACTGTAAATGCTTGATATTCTACAATGTAAATTTCTAGATAAATGGTTAGCGTAAATCTGTCCATTGTCCACATATCCCAAAAAACCATGTATGTTTCGACTCTGGTTGTTTGTAAGAGAGGGGAGATCACATAAATAATCCATTATCAAAAGAAAAACGTAAAGCACAACATTCTATGGAGATTTTTTTTTTTTAAATTTTATTACATACCATAGAAAGATTGAAAGGACATAACTGAAGCTTCCCTCTCCTTCCACACTTCATTAAATATGTCCCTTTTCCAATGCAGATGTGGCCTGCAGAATCACAATCAACAAATAGAATATGAAAAGTAAGTTTAATGAATTAATGTAGCTTTGTTATACCTCAAGCATTTAATGGACTATGAGAAATCGGATTCATTCTTTACAAAAGATGATATAGCAAGATCTAATTACATTTTTAACTGAAACAAAGGTAAATTGGATTCATGCTCTGTAATAGAAGATATAATGAGATCTAATGACATTTTCAAGTCAAACAAAGGTAAGTTGAGTAAGATCAAGCTCCAAAATGATGGCATCCAACTTCTGGGTGGCAGTTACTCTATATATCTAGCTAGAGGCTATAACATAAAGATATTTTTTATATGTGAAGATAAAAAAATGAATGGAATGTGAAATTTTGACCATCAACTATAAGCTCCTTTCAAGGACTAGATCAAACCATAACATTTTTATCAAGATAATCAACTCACCCATTCTAGTACTCTTCTAGTAGTTTCATGATAAAACTCAAACTAAATAAACTTCAAACAACATAAATTAACCAACAATATGTCTGAGGTTGGTTACCTAAGGATTATATTATACTAAATTACCTTTTGCATCTAACATTGAAAATGTCTGTGAAAGAAATGAAGACAAATAAGTGATTATGATGGATGCATGCGATGAAATAAAATAAAAAAGACCTTTCTTCTTGCTACTGATGAGCCTTCTAGGGGATTCTTGGATGAAGTTGATCCTGATCTGCTTTCTGAAATCAAAGAGACACTTTCTAGCTACAATGATTTGACAGACAACAACGCTAATGCTTATGAAAATGAAAATGGAAAGCAATAAGCATCGATGAACCTGGTCTTGAAGAAGGTGTCTCAAAGTCTAATATGGATAGTATTTTAAATTTCTACAGCTACCAGAGGGTTTTCCCAGTTGGGTTCCCTAGAAAATTTTGTTTTTCTTGCTATAGTGTGACTGTGTTTTATTTCTGTTCTATTCCACTACAAATTGGTAGATATATTTTTTGTCTTCATGCAATAATTAGTTTCAGATTTATTCATTTAAGTAGTAGCAGAATTTCAAGGAAATTCAACACAAGGGACAATTAATCCATATTTTCACTTATACCTTTTGCAAGTAAAATTCACAACTAAATTTTCATCCAAAGTGTTGAGGTTACTAGCAAGTGGTATCACAACATATCTCAACATTGCAAGGCATAAATCATACTATTCAATAAGGTTGAGACTTGAGGTACAAAAATTTTCCCAAGTTATGCAAGAAAAAAAACTGCTAATTTTTAGTTCTAAATCTATCCAACCAGAACAAAATTATGCCATTTTCAACACCCTCCAGTCAAAGTTATTCTTGGCCTCATTCAACTCAATTAAGAATATGTCAATATTGTTGATATTTCTTCTTCATTTCATGATTATAAGTTATATATTTATGCAACATAATATATCATTTATGTTAAGTGATTATTCATTAAAAATTATTTAGTCCGTCTAGCGCATCTACCTAATTTTCTGATCAGTTTCTAGGAAGACTCTATCAGACATTTGCAGTAGCAAATAAAAGACTGTTTTAGTACTTAGTGTTATAAAACTCTAATCTGGAAAAGGTATTTTGGGTTGTTTCCCTAAAATATTTACAAAATTTTCAATCCCAAAGCCATTTCAGGGAGAATTTTAGTGAGGGAGAAATTTAGTATTATTTTTGGAAAATTTGAATGCAACTAAAAGAAATTCTTCCTATTTTCTCAAAAGATTCTAGCACCAAATATGAGTGAATTCACAAAACTTAAGATTTGGAAATAATTAAATTTCACTTCTCTTTTCCAGGACCATATAAGAGTGAATTCACAAAACCTAAGATTTGGATTCTGGGAACACATAAATTTCACCTCATTTATTAGGATTGGAAGTTCCTTGAGATACAAACATGTAGCATTAAGGATATACTTTGCTGGTTTAAGGACAATGTTCAGTTTATAAATAGTGATACAAGAATCCTTGTATACATGCCTAACACAGTTCTTTGGTCACAACTAATGAAAGTGAACTCCATCAATACATAACAGACAAGGTAGAATGTAAGAGAGCATCTACATTTCAACATATACTCTAACAAAAATAAACATCTGTACAGTCATATAAAGTTGTCAACACCAAAGAAGGAATTAAAAACCAAAATAAAAATAGGAACATGCTTGGAGTGTTATGGCTACTCTAAGAAAATGTTAAATATGATCAATATGTTAATATGGAAAATAGTGTAGTTGATTATGATTTATTGAGCCCAAGGGGTTAGCCCAACCAAATGTCATTAATGTTGCTTGGGTATTTAGCTAGTTTCCCTATTTGAAATCCCTTGGGTGAGGTGCACTAGTCAATGCCAATGGGTTTACCACGGATGCCATCCATGAATATGGGGAAACATCTATTGAGATTCTCAAGAGAGTTTTTCTTGGAATGAATAAAAATAGCATTTCCTAAAGAGAAATTTTGAGATGCATACAATGTATACCTAGTAAAATCAACTCTATAGAGACAAACCATAAAAGAAGGAAAAATACATATGCTTTTACCTATGTTCCCTTGTTTTCCCTTCCACCCTGAGAAAAGTGAAAATATGCTACTCTTAAACTTAAAAGAAAGGATGAAAAAAATAGTGAATTTTGAACCAATCCTCCTTGTGTGGAAGAAGACTAAAAGTGGGGTGGAAATGCAGCGAGGTTAGAAATGAAACATACCTTGGCACTGTGGAGTACTAAAAAGGTATGTTTTTTATGGTCATTTCAGTGGCTTTTCAGTAGAATTTGTAAACCTTTTTGTATCATGAACTTGGAAAACAATAAAGAATTATAACAAAACATGTGGGATTAATATGCAAGACTTAACCGCTGATAGTTGTCATTCTCCTGTGCAGGAAAGGGTGAAAATGAGGAGCTGCTGTTCCAAAGAAAAAGACAAGAACAGGGTAACTGCTGTCCCTTTGACGGGGGACCGAGTGCAAACAAGGCTAAGCAGATCGAAGCAAACCGGCCCGGAAAAGGAGGAGAAGACACCAGCTCGGCGGAGGAGAAAAGAAGTGATTAAGGATTAACAGTTTGGAAAATCCCTCAGGATCTTTGATCCTGAGGGATCGCTGCTTTATCTATCTTGTTACTTAGACATCTCCGCCATCACCCTTATATAAAGGGACAACACTGTTAGCTTTGGGGGATTATGATTTATGTAATTTTCTGTTAAAGATCAAACTTTGATCATCGAGTCTCGTTGAGAACTGGTTCATTGTACTTTCATTTTATGCATTAATATAAACTTGGTGATTATCTTATCTCTGCGTCTGGATTAACTTAAAGCAGTGTACCCTTGGAGGCTAAGGGCCAGCCCCAGAGGACACTTGCTTCTGTATCACTATGATTTGATTTCTGCGTGGTTTGCTTATCGTTGTTATTTGGTAATCTGATATGCTTTATAAGTTGCCATCACATGCTCTGTTAAAGATTAGTCCATTAAGGTTTTTACAGACAGAACTGTGTATTGACTCTGCATTATATTATTGATCCTTTCAGAGTTGATTGAATGTTATTAGTCTCGACCAAATATTATTACTATTCTGTTACAGAGATTTTGTGTTGTACTTTCATGTTATAGAATTCATCTGAAAGTTGTGTTATTTACGATTGTTGGATTCAGAAGTAATGTTGTTCTATTTGGAAACACAGTCGTATTCCTATTAATTAAGACTGATCAGATTACTATTCCAGCGTGTTGCGTGCGTATATGATTTGCAGGTGCTGTTCCATAACTTATCCGTAGTTAGTGCCGTTCTATTAGTGTGTTCTGCTTGATTTGCCTTGAGAATGAAAGATTGCTGTTTGATTACGATGAGTGCATCTGAGTTAGTAGATTAAGTTTGATGATTGCTCGCGAGACTTAGTTGTTTAGTTGCTGTTCCATTTTAGAATTTTTGTTCCATTCCAGATTTGTTGTTCAATTTCTTATTTGCTGTTCCATTTTGCTATCTGCCGTTCCATTTACTCGCATTTGTTGCTTTGGTGTGAGAGACGATATAAGGCTATAGTGAGCCTCGATATTTACTGTCTAGCTCACAGACCTGTGGTCCATGCTCTAATTTCCTTTTCATCAATTTCCAAAGGGATGGGTTATCACTGCCGAACCCTTGACTGATAAGTTGCCTAGTTTTCTGAGTGTGCGATTTATTCCTTTGAAGTAACTTATTTATAGACAGACATCCATTTACTCTTGTATTTTTGAATGCTGTACTACTAGCATTACTCTGACAAATGATAGCCTCAGACTGAGACACTCTTTGAAATAAAAAAACGCTCTCGGATTGACATATTAATGTGAGGTAATTAGAGGTGAAATAGACCCTTTTTATAGCTCTATAGGCGCCATTAATGGATTGAAGAAGTAAAACCTTAACTCACAACTCTCTTGAATCTCATTTTTCCTCCTGCCTTGTGAAAAGTGAAATTATTCTACTCATAAACTTAAAAGAAAGGATGAAAAAAATAATGAATTTTGAACTAGAGATCTGAGGTGTGTGTACTCCTCCTGTGTGGAAGAAGATTAAAAGTGGGGTGTAAATGCAACGAGGTTAGAAATGAACATCCCTGGGGGCCATTAATGGATTGAAGATCCAATGGTGGGGGATCTGAGGTTTGTGTACTCCTCCCTGTGTGGAAGAAGACTAAAAGTGAGGCGGAAATGCAGCGAGGTTAGAAATGAAACATACCTGGGCACCATTAATGGATTCAAGATCCAATGGTGGGGTTCGATATCAGTCTACTACTTGTAAAACCTTAAACCTTCATTCACAACACTCTTCAATCTCATTTTCCCTCCTGCCCTGTGAAAAGTGAAAATATGCTACTCTTAAACTTAAAAGAAAGGATGAAAAAAATAGTGAGTTTTGAACCAGTCCTACTTATGTGGAAGAAGACTAAACGTGGGGTGGAAATGCAGGGAGGTTCGAAATGAAACATACTTGGGCACCATTAATGGATTGAAGATCCAATGGTGGGGTTCGATATTAGTCTGCTACTCATAAAACTTTAATTCACAACTCTCTTCAATCTTGTTTTCCCTCCCACCTTGTGAAAAGTGAAAATATGCTACTAGTAAACTTAAAAGCAAGGATGAAAAAAATAGTGAATTTTGAACTAGAGATCTGAGGTGTGTGTACTCCCCCGTGTGTGGAAGAAGACTAAAAGTGGGGTGTAAATGTAACGAGGTTAGAAATCAATCTGCTAGTAAAACCTTAATTCACAACTCTCTTCAATCTCGTTTTCCCTCCTGCCCTGTGAAAAGTGAAAATATGCTACTAGTTTTCCCTCCCTCCGCATTATGAAAAGTGAAAATTTAATTCACAACTCTCTTCAATCTCATTTTCCCTCCTGCCCTGTGAAAAGTGAAAATATCTACTAGTTTTCCCTCCCTCCGCATTATGAAAAGTGAAAATCTAATTCACAACTGTCTTCAATCTCGTTTTCTCTCTTGCCCTGTGAAAAGTGAAAATATCTACTAGTTTTCCCTCCGCCCTATGAAAAATGAAAATATACTAGTTTTAGTAAGTAAATGGAGATTGAAATTAGGAGGGCTTTGTTACATCAAAATTAAGGCTGAATTTTTTCAAAAATGTTAAAATTTCCCTCCCTAAAAAACAATAAATACAATATTTATAGAGTATAGAGTAGATGTGTAGGTGTAATGTCGGTATGTAAACAATTCTAAATATGGGCTTAGTTAAAGAATAATAGTAATAATAATAATAAAAGTCAAAAGTATTGGGATGAGTGAAAAAATCTAAATGTTGGCTCAATTAATAATAAAAATAATAAAATTCAATTTGTTATATTTTGATTTTATTATTAACTTGTGAATAGGTTTTGTTACAATACCATTAGCCAATACCATGGCTTATCAATACCTCAAGCCAAAAAGCCATTACTTATTTCACAACCAAAATATTTTATAACAATATGACAATATTCTTAACCATGGATATTCACCCCCCACTTTACAGTGGATATTATTAACTTGTAAAAAATTGGTTTTGTCATAATACCATGGGCCAATACTATGGCTTATCAATACCACATGCTCTAAAAACATAACTTATTTCACAACCAAAATATTTTATAGCAATATGAAAATATTCTTAACTATGGATATTCATTCTCACTTTACCATGGATATTATTAACTTGGAAATAGACTTTGTTACAATACCATGGGCCAATACCATGGCTTATCAATATCACATGCCCAAAAAACATAACTTATTTCAAAATCAAAATATTTTATAAGAATATGACAGGATTCTTAATCATGGATATTCACCCCCGATTTGTCATTGATATTATGAACTTGTGAATACTTTGTTACAATAGCATGGGCTAATACCATGGCTTATCAATACCACATGCCAAAAAATCATATCTTATTTCACAATCTAAATATTTTATAACAATATGACAAGATTCTTAATCATGGATATTCAACCCCACTTTACCATGGATACTATTAACTTGTAAATAGGCTTTGTTACAATACCATGGGCTAATATCATGCCTTATCAATACCACATGCCAAAAAACATAACTTATTTCACAATAAAAATATTTTAATTTAATTTAATTTTATAACATTTTTTATTTGAAGCTAATAGGAAAAGGGTTGTAATGGTTTTGAGATTTATATAAACCCTCTATCCTCATGACTACTAAAATTATTCCCATATAAATTAAATTAAGGTTTTAATAAAATTAAAAATGAGAGTACTTTTGTATTTAAAGATGTGAAATTTATATAATACAAATATTAGTAAGAACCAACATAGATCTATCTTAACTAAGGATCCAAGTGATGATAGCAAGAAAAGTGAAGGGAAGAGAGTGGGAGGGAGATAGTGACAAATATGGAGGGTGGAGAGAGAGAAAGAGAGAGAAAGAGAGAGTGAGAGAGTGATGGGGGGAGACAAAGAGGAGGTAGGAGGAAGGGGGGGGGGGGGGGGGGAGAGAGAAGAAGAGAATGGGGGAGAGAGATATGGAGTTGGAGGGGGAGAGATAGGGAGAAAAGAACTAAGGCATAGGGAGATAGAGGTGGAGAGAGGGAGGAAAAAACTAAGGCATAGGGAGATAGAGGTGGAGAGAGAGAGGGAGTGACAAGGGATAGATGGATACAAAGAGAGGGAGAGAAGAGAGGAGAGGAGATAGAGAATAGGTGGGGATAAAGATGAGGAGAGAAGGGAAAGAGAGAGAGAGAGGGAGGCACAAGATGGAGGGGGAGAGAGAGAGAGTGATGGGGGGGTTAGAGGGAGGTGAGAGATAAAGGGAGAGAGAGGACTAAGAGAGAGGAGAGAGAGATGAAGTTAGAGGGGGAGAGAGAGGGAAGGAAGAAGAAAGACATAGAGGGAGAAAGGTAGAGAGAGAGAGGGAGTGACAAGGGAGCGATGGAGAGAGGAGATATAGAGGGAAGAGAGAGAGGCAGAGAGGAAGATGGAGGGAGATATAGATAGATATGGAGAGAGAGTGTGTATGTTTGGGGGGCGAGATAGAGAGAGGGAATAAGAAAGAGACACATAGATACAACTATAGATATTATATAGTATTATATAACCAACCTAGATCCATCTTAACCTGGATCTATCAAGCGCCAAGAAAGAGGTTTTCACATCGAGAGATTGGATCCCTCTTAGGGCTTGATAGATCCGGGTTAAGATGGATCTACGCTGACTTAATAAGTTTGTAGTTGTATTTGATAAACTAACACTTCTTTTATGGTTGTGTTTGAAAACAATTTTTCCATATTTGGTGTATTTATCATAATAATAATAATCTAACTTTAAGCTTACGTTTTTTATGCAATCATTTTGTTGTTAGTTTATAGAGATAGACATGTTATACTTTTGGATTTTGAAAAGGAAACACGTGCTCTTAAATTGGTTGTATTGAAAATATTAAGTGTAAGAAAGAAACATGCCCTCTTAACTTGGTTGTATTAAAAACATAAGTGTTGTTGTATACTAAGTGGGTGAAAACAAGAGAGAGTATATGGTAAGTGGATTAAATAGTTAAAAACAAATGTTAGTTAAGGAGAAAGTTACAAAAATCTAACAAATAGGCTAGGGTTAGGATATTACTGTTTTGGGACATCTAAAGTTGAAGGTACATTTTATGGCTAAGCCCTTGGTTGTAGGGCACATATTATGGGTATCTTTGACTTTTGGTGTGTGTTAATGGTGTCAACTAGTGGTGGAGTGTCCAACCAATGAGTAGGCAAAGTTTTTCATTTACAAGGTTGGCATCAATCAAGTATTCTCCCTCTCTACCCAACTCTAAGATGAGGAGTGTGCATAATGGAATTATTATTTTAAAAAATTGCAAATATTTGATTATCTTTAAGTTCAGGGGCTTGAAGTGGCTGCCTCAACCTACAAATATTTAAAGGAACTATGTGTTTTTTTCAATTAAACCCTTGTGATCAAAGAGCTACAAAAGAGGAAGGCCTTATGGCTATTTTTAAGGGGTTGTAATGACCCTCGTCTTGTGGTAAATATGTACATGTTGAAGTTCCACTTGCATGATTATGGGAAACACTTCTTAGTTATCCTTGTGTACATGTGGAAGATCATAATTACTCTATGTGATAAAAGCACCTAGTGATATTTTCACATTGAACACTATACAGTAAACTTAACCCTAATATCTTAGTGAAGAACAAGTAACTAGCTAGACTCTGGAAGAGTTTTTGGATTGACTGTTAGTGAAACTCATTCCAGTTAGGTGTGCTAGTGTGTGGTGAGCGTTAGTGAGTGCTAGGGAAACACAAGGGAGCACTAGGTCAAAATGCATGGAAATGAATGAATAAGAGTGTGTGACAGGGAGTGACAATGAGTTCCAGGTGTGGTAAGAGGGGAGTGATATGGTATGCTAAGCAATGCTAAGTCATTCTAGCATGCTAGAGTGACATGCAGCCAATATGTGCTAGGTGCCAAGGTGTGCCAAATAGTACTAGGAAGTGTTAGGGAGCGTTAAGGAAACACAAGGGAGCACAAGGTGAAACTAATGCATGCAAATGAATGATTAAGAGTTTGTGACAGGAAGTGTCAGTGATTTCAGGGTGTGCTAAGGAGGGAGTGATAAGGTATGCTAGGCAGTGCTAAGGCATTCTAGAGGCTAGGGAAACATGACAAGATGTGCTAGGTGATAAGGTGTGCCAAGGCATGCCAGGGAGAGTTATATAGTGTCAGGGAAAAACAAGGGAGTGCTGGTTTCAAATGCATGGAAATGAATGAATAAGAGTGTGTGACAGGGATTGTCGGTGAATTCTAGGTGTGCTAAGGAGGGAGTGACTGCAAGGTATGATAGGTATTTCCATGGAATGCTAGAGTGCTAGGGTGACATGCCAAGATGTGCCAAGTCCTAGGGTGTGTCAATGTGTGTCAGGGAGTGCCATGAGAACAGAAGGGAGAACTAGTTCAAATTGCATGGAAATGAATAGATAAGAGTGTGTGATAGGGAGTGTCAGCAAGTTAAAATTGTGTTAAGGAGGGAGGTACAAGGGTATATGCTAGGCAGTGGCAAGGCATGCTAGAGTGTCAGGGTATGTTAGGGAGTGGTAGGGTCTGTGACGGAGTGGAAAATCATGCCAAGGAATGTACAAGATGATAATGTGTGCCATGTAGTGCAAATGGATTGTTATATGTGGCAGATGTTATGGCATGTGAAGATGTAAACTATGTTGCTTAGTTGTTTTATGGGCACTGTTGGATGTGAGCCTTGACTTGGTAACTTGTTAAGTGGGATGAGTTAATATTGGACATGAGAAGCCTATGATGATTTATAGTCCATTAGGGGAACAAGGCATAGTCTAGTTGTAGTAAATGTAACTTGGTAAAGTTGTTGTAGTCGAGGTAGGACTTGGTTGGGTTCTTAAGTCTAAAAGAAAATAAGGGTAGTTATGAGGGAATGATAATTAAGGAGTGCCATGGCATGCCAAGGAATGAAAAGGCGTGCTGACATATGCCAAATAGTGTCAATGCATGTCAAGGAGTGTTTGGGAGTGTCAAGGAATAATATGGAGAACTAGGTCAAAGTTCATGGAAATGAATGAATAAGAGATTATGCCAGGGAGTGTCAGTGAATTCTAGGTGTCCCATGGATGAAGTGTGTTAGGAGAATTTCATATTAGGACTTATAGGAGGAAAGCCTACGATTGTGATAAGAGGATGGAAAAAGAAGTTTGATACAAAGGGAGACTTTGGTCTAGGCACAAAACTATTTTTTCAATGACTTGGTTGGGTTCCCAAGTCACAAAAAAGTAAGGTTATCTATGAGGGCATGAAAACTAGGGAGTGCCAAGGTGTGCAGGGAATTTCAGGAAGTGCTAAGACATGTTATAAAGTTCTAAGGAATGTTAGGCATGTCAAGACATGCCAAGTGCTAAGGTATGCCAATGTGTGCTAGGTTCTAGGATGTGGCACCAACACATGCTAGGGATTACCAAGGAAACACAAGGGAGGACTCATTTCAATTACATGTAAATGAATGAATGTGCGTGTGTGATATGGAGTGTTAACAAGTTATAGGTGTGCTAAGGAGGGAGTGAAAACGTATGATAAGCAGTGCCAATAGATGATATAGTGTTAGGAAACCTACTAAGATGTGACAAGTGCCATGGTGTGCCAATGTGTGCCAAGGAGTGTTAGGGAGTGTTAGGGAAACACAAGGGAGCACTAGGTCATAATGCATGGAAATGAAGGAATAAGAGTGTGTGGCATGGAGTGTTAGTGTGTTCCAAGTGTGTTAAGGAGGAGTTACAAGGGATGCTTGGCAATGATAAGGAATGCTAGAGTTCTAGGGTGACACGTGGCCATGATGTGCCAGCGCGTGTAAGGAAGTGTTAGCTAGGAGTGCCAGGGAAACACAAGGGAGAACTATGTCAAAATGAATTGAAATGAACAAATAAGAGTTTGTGATTAGAAGCTTCAGTGAGTTTTAGGTGTGCTAAGGACAAATTGACAAGGTATGCTAGGCAGTGTTAAGGCATGCTAGAGGCTAGGGCGACATGCCAAGATGTCATAGGTGCTAGGGTGTAACAACACGTGTCAAGGAGTGATAAGGAGTGCTATGGAAACACAAGAGAGAACTAGGTAAAAATGAATGGAAATGAATGAATAAGAGTTTGTGACCAAGAGTGTCAGCGATGTCTAGGTGTGCTAAGGAGAGAGTGACAAGGTATACTATGTAGTGCTAAGGAATGCTAGAGTGTTAAGGTGGTAGGCCAAGATGTGTCAAGTGCTAGGGTGATCTAGGGAGTGTTAGGGGGTGTCAAGGAAACATAAGGAAGCACTAGTTCAAAATGCATGGAAATTAATGAATAAGAGTGTGTGAGAGGGAGTTTCAATGAGTTTTAGGTGTGTTAAGGAGGGAGTGACAAGGTTATATGTTAGGCAATGCCAAGGTATGCTAAACTACCAAGGCATGTTAGGAAGTGCCACGGTGTGCTAGGAAGTGTCAAAGCATGCCAAGGAATGTAGGGGATGTTAACACATGCCACATAGTGCCAAGGCATTCTAAGACATGTCAGGTGCTATGGCATGTCAAGATGTAAATTATGTTGCTTAATTTTTTTAGACCAAGGTTGGATGTGATGAGCCTTGTCTTGGTAACTTGTTAAGTGGGAGGAGTGAGATTGTACATGAGTACCCTAAGATGAGTTACAAGTAGTTCTTAGGTGAACAAAGAATATGTTGAATTTCCATGACACATGAGAATCCAAGTTTGGCCTTAGAATTTTTTATGCGAACGCACTCAAGTGCCACAACACATCTACTATGCAGAACGAAATCTGCCATGAAAAAAAGTAATGGATTGAATGCACATAATTTAGGGTCTGCACATCTTCATATGTTAATGCTTATTTTTGTGATATACAATAGCCATTTATATGTTTGGTGTAAGACTCCTCTAGAGATTTCTATCCAACAACAACATCTCTGTGGTAAAAGGTGTACTGTCAGAGGTTGCTCCATCAAAAATAGCAACCAAAAGGGACCTTAATGTGCACACAGATGAAGAATTAAGAATATTATTATCTATGAGTGCTGATGTGGAGGTATGGGACAAAATTACACAGGCATCAAACCTTTTTGTTCAACCAATCAAGATCTAAAAAGGAAAATGTGTGATTATATATACATGTGTGATAGTATTTGGAGAAATGCCAACCTAACCCACAAATTTGTTGACATTTTGTTGGAGTTGACCTATAATTGTTCCTAAATTTAATAAACATGTAAAATAGGACTGACTTTTCAATACAAAATATAAATTGATAGGAACATGGCCAAATTGTGAAAGTGTAAAAATTGGTATGGTTTAAAGGGACTGATCCTTTCGAAAAGTCTTAAATGTGGTACTGAAGGTTGAGCCTCGTTCTAGAACCCCTTTGGGCATCCATGTTAGGAATTGGTGTAGGATGCAACACCTCAGAATAATTTTGTAGCAGTGATGTCAACACTTGTATAGTGACATGGGGTTGGAGTTGGCTTGTCAAAGCTCATTGGTCTACTTTGGAACTTCTCTAGGGTGATGCCTTAGATGATTTGGAGTATGAGGGCATGATTTGATATTTAGTTTGCATTGAAGAAGCTTTGGAGGCTAGATACTGCAAAAAAACCCCTTGTTCTGAACAGGGAAGCACATGCCACTGAAGAAAGTAACAGCAAGTACATAGATTTGAAACTCAAATCACATCACTATTTATTACTCTTTGAAACAAGAAATAACTAAAAATTTCAAACACTACTATTCACTTTTCCTTTAGTCTAGAAGGTACAATGAATCTGGAAACATGTACAACAATGTCTCAACTTTCTTAACTCCTAATCCTAATGCACCTTCCTTGCATGGATAGACAAGACAATTAAAGTTTGCCACTAGTGAATATGATATGAGATATGCAAACATGCTTCCTTAGCTAAGGCTGAGAATTAATAACTAGGGAAGTTCTCCTTTTAACTGTGCATGCAAAAACTAAATAAAGCAAAGAGTTTCGCTACTCCAGGTGCTAGAAATGAATCCACTGCCTAAGGTAAGTGCTTTGCCTAGAACAAGATATTAAGGACTCAGAAAATTTTTTGCTTCTTTCAAGAGAGGTGTATGCCAAATAGAATTAAGTTATCATGCACTATCCTCCAAATTCATTCACCTTTAACAGAAATCTCGTGCCCAGAAAAAGAAAAGAGTCCAATATCCAATAGAATTCACTGACCAGCCAGAGACCCTTGTGCTCAAACAACGAGATAATAAGCGAATGCCAACTAGGGTGGAATATTTCACCACCGAAATTGACAAGAGATAGAAGGGGTCAAAAACTATCAGACCTAATGCTCAAGAACAAATGAATTAATCCACACTTTGTGATCCAAAATGAATTCAATCCTTCTTTATTTATAGATTTTCCAGAGGGGTTTCATATTCTTAAGTGATTGAGTAAACCTTACTCCAAACCCCAAATTTGGGTTTTTTAAGCCGAGTTTCCCCAAAAATTGCCCAACAATGGGTATTTTGGGGTTTTTTTCCCTTTTATGGAGGACTATAGTCTACATGGATGGATAGGATATTACGTCCCATTCATCCTTAATTTGTAGAGGACATTACATGGCACCTAATAAAAGAAACAATGCTTTAGTTTAGGAGATAATAACTAAATGCTTATTTCTTTCCACATAGGACATACATCTTGCAAAAATGATCATGGGGTACAAATACTACAAAAGGCCTAAATCTTACTAGCATTGTCATAGTCCAAGAATAAAAACCCTTTCAGGTGAAACAAGGTCAGTACCACATACTACAAGCAGAAATGACAAATTCAAAAACAATATAATTATTCAATGAAAGAATGACGAATCATATTAGTGCACTTTAAATTTAATAGCTCTTGAGTTGCAGTGTCAATCAAAATTTCTCAGGTTGGATCATAATTAAGTACTCAATGTTGTTTTGGGTCCAATTTGGGGAAAAGGAGGAGCTCTTGGTGACAATGGGATGATCAGGCTTTTCAGAAGGGAGCTCTGCTATACTTTTCAACATACAAGCCATTCATTCTAGTGGAGGAGATATAGAGAAGCCTTTAATAAGGAACTTTCCAAGATCAATTTGGAGGAAAATCCATTTTCAAAGCTTAAACATAGTTCTAGATTCAAACAAGAATAGTCATTTTTCAAAACAATTATTAATTCCCAAGAAATTGGAGCCAAGCTGACATGTTGACCATTTATTCTTCTACTGGACAAGGAAGCATTTATGAAAAGTCCTTGGCCCTTTGATCCAATATTTGATGTAAATATCTTGATTAGAAATGTAATAAGAGATGCAGTTTATATTAAGGAAAAGGGAAAAGTAGAGGGCCAGTTAATAATTATCTCTAAAAAACTCTCAATAGAATCCTAACATATTTGAAATGGAAAAGGATAACTCTATGGTTATTTTTCGCTTTAGAAACTTTGCTAATTTCCATGATTGAAGCATGTATTCATGCCTTGATAGAAGCTCACAAATGCTTTTGATATTGGTTGAAGCAAAGAAAATGTGCAAAGTTACACTCACATAGAGGTATGGAAAAAAAAGTATGTGGAGCTTGTTGTCCTAGACTCCAAACAAAGAATGGACAAAAGGTGAAAAAACCAAGTCAAAAGGTATGTGTAGCTTTTGTCATGCAGAGGTAGGTGTTAACTCCACACTTTACAACGAAGGCTTTGCGGCGCAAGTGACACAAAGGTTTGCATGCAAAACTTTGGATTAAAAGGAGTGGAGCTTGATGCTACATGTCCACTATTACCCCACTTTCTGTATGAGTTACAG
This sequence comes from Pinus tabuliformis, assembly GCA_031772625.1. Taxonomy (NCBI): domain Eukaryota; kingdom Viridiplantae; phylum Streptophyta; class Pinopsida; order Pinales; family Pinaceae; genus Pinus; species Pinus tabuliformis. Next base: position 866,078,785 of record CM062816.1, read on the forward strand.
GAGATAAAAATAATGAGATACGGGAGATACAGAGTAGATACTATTGTTATTTAAATTTAATAAAAAATATTAGTATGTCTTCCTCGACATAAAAGAAATACCTTCCGTAAAATATTTTCTCCATGAACCTGATTTAAAATGAATCTCTTTCGTTGATGCACCCAACCACAAATAGAAATGATGTCGATGGGCCAATTTCAGTTTAGAAAATTCACAATTAGTTTCAATTGTAAGATCTCCTATTTTCAGTTCAGATTTCAGTTACAAGCAGTGAAACAGGACTCGCCGATCAATCGCGATTAATCACGAGTCGGAATCTTCTCGCTCTCCAAATGATCCGATCTAAATATTTACGAGTAAAACTCACGTTGACCAAGTTTAACTCATGTTCAATGCAAGTTTTTCAAGTTTAGGTATGCCGCATTTCTAAAAACTAAACGTCAGTCATTCCAAAATTTATTTCTCATTTCTCAGGCCCAAAAATCATGCGTTGAGACCTTCAGTAATCAATCACTACTCACTATTACACAGTCCAGACTCAATAATGGGGAACTTCCAAGGTGAGCCTAAGTCCAAACTCCATATCGGGCAGTTGCCAATGTGTGCTCTGTCCATACTCCATATCGATCCTCGAGAAATCACGCGTCACCCTCAGCGTGTGTTACCTTTACTCTTAGTTGCTTCACTATTAAACAATCGAGGTACATTGGCACTTGGCTTAAATAATAGGTATATTACTATATTGAAGTTTCAATGTCGTATTCAATGGAAAGTTTCAAGTTTCACTGTTCAACAATCGAATGTTCGGCATATTCCTTTGGTTATGACTTTTCAACCCTATAAATGGGGCTTGAATAGATTTAAAAAATGAACTAAGAAATGGTTTTATACCAACCATCGACCATGTCATCAAGCATTCCTTCCTTGGTCAATGTCTTGCCAACTTCAAAGGATTTAACCATGTGTTCACAACTTTGGGTATTTTTGTTCTTCCAGAATCTGTTATTGATGTATTGGTTCAATTGTCTTATGCTAAACGAACTTGAAAATTCAAGATTACAATGCAATATATGTTGATAATATTTCCTTTAGGTAGAATTTCCTCATATATACCTAATTGTGTTTCAAGGTCATAATGCTATATTAGGTCGAAATGTGCTTGTGTTGCTGGATAGAATCCTCTTTGATCCTTAAAAAAACCTCATATCCTTTAAAACCCTCTTTTTTGCAAAGTTATATATGGCATTTTTAATTTTATTTTTTTATTGTATTTTACAGGAGCCAAATTAAATAGAAGTCACAACTCTGAATTTAAACAGAATCTGCAATTTAAACACAAGTCCAAAACAACAACAATGTCGAGGGAGAAGGACTTTGCTTGGGCTTATTGTGACAAGATTCTTGGAGACCCTAAGCTCCTTTGTAAATTTTGCAAAGCGAAATGTAGTGGAGGCATTTCTTATAGCTCCGATCCCACTTGTTATAGATTTGATACCACTTGTTATAGCTCCGATACCACTTGTTATAGCTCTGATACCACTTGTTATAGATCTAACCCAAAAATATATGATAATAGAAATAAACCCAAGAAATAACAAGATATGAATATAGAAATTATTCTCTTTATTAATCAAACCCTTAAGGTAGGGCAACACCATACATTCACTCCTTAAGGAAGGAGAACACTCCACAAGCCATTTGTCTGTTCATACAATATTCCTTGACATCCTCAATGGGGAGTCTCCTAAGCTTCTATATAGGCCTCATACATACAATACCATGGGTCATTACCATGGTTCCCTCAATACCATTTATCTAATACCATGGGCTTATTACATTATTGCTAACTACTTGTGGTCCCTTACATGATATGGGTTAGCCACCTTATTTATTACTATGGCGCATCCCATTATTACATTATTCCCTTGGGTACCTCCCTCTATACCCCATATTATCCCCCCTAGGTATACTACATTCCACCCCCTTAACATGTTTCGTCCCGGAGACATAGGAAGAACACAAATAATAAGATCTACTCAAAAGAGTAGTCCACTGGTACCTTGCACGTGCATCTAGCCATCCCAGAGAAAGGTGATCCCTCGATCTAGCTAGTGCCTCGCTTGCTTGAGATGGAAGTGAACCCTGTTAGCTCTTCTGTGATGCTGTGTTGTGGGAGGATTGTCGCCCCTCTCTATCTGTCCTGCGGGGGTTGTTGTCCTTGTTGCTGATGCGTTGCCATCTTGTTGGTTGTTTTCTTGCGGGGTGATGTGGGTGGTGATATGCTGAAGTTTTAACCAACAATGTATCTTTCATTAATTCACCACCTAATGGAGCTTGATTAATATTTGGTGAATGTTGTGGTGCCTGCTGTTGTTTCTTACCTTCCAATATTACTTCAACCACTAAGTCCTCATCTGATGTATCAGTGCTTGTAACATTTTTTGCTTCAACCTCCTTGGACTCTACTTGTTTTTCTGGTACCTGGTTTGATGTTTGTGTTTGGTTGTCGATCATCAAGGGCTTTTCATCTGATGTGTTAGTCCCTGGAACATCTTCTGCTTTAGCTTCCTTGGACTCTACCTGTCTATTGACGAAAATATCCTGTAATGTAATTTTTTTCTTTTTATACCAGAGCTTCAGGAATTTCTTCTGCACATTAATATTGATAGTACCCACTGATTCCATCCAAGGGTATGCCATAAAAAAATCCACATTAGCCATATCTGAAGCATAAAAATCAGAATGCAATACATACTTGTCCATAGAAATCTTCAAATCTTTATAAACTTGCACCTCCTCATTATCAACCTGTGTGTTTTCAATGTGTTTTGCTAGAACTTGCAAATTTTTTGCCACATTAACATTGATAAAATTATTCTTACAACTAGCATTTATAGACACAATGATCTTCTCCTTCTGAATGAATCCATGAACCTGAAATAAGGAGATATCGGTAGAAAATAACCCCTTACATGTCTCATTCTCCTGTTTTCTAGCATGAGACCATTTGTTTAAAAGGACTCTTTCAAATTCTTCATCTGAAAGTTTGGACAACTACTTGTTGGCAAGTGAGTTCCACCATATGGTAGCCTCTTCTTTCATACTAAGCCCTAGGAAACTTTTCCAATTTTTTGGCCATAATGACTTTTCTCTTTCTATGAATTCTTCAGTAGTAGGGCCATTATCTTTCCCTGTAAAAATAAGAACTGCCATGAGGAGTGTTTTGAAAAAAAAATCACTTACTTGGCGAAAATTTTAAATGGCCACAATTTAGTCAATATTTCTCAGAATCCCTATTATGACCTGTTTTCTGAAATGGAACAACTATTTTGCATCTTCCCATATGATAGAAATCCCAATCTAGGCACTGGAAATATAGATTCATGCTGCAACTGTCCTGCCATCACAAAAAAAATTATGAAAAAAAACTGATTTTAAATCAATGATATCTCCCTCATCTGGACTCCGATTCGACATATATATATATATATATATATATATATATATATATATATATATATATATATATATATATATATATATATATATATATATATATATATGCAAAGAACCCAGATCTGTAATTATATTCTGCAAATTTTTCCTCAAAACATATAGATCTAATATGTAAACTCGCTGCCCAGAAAAATGTCTGCAACACAGTTGATTTTTAAATCAACGATATCTCCCTCATCCAGACTCTGTTTCAAATGATTTTTTTTCTTTTCAAATTGAGTATTTTTTCGCCAACAACTCAGATCTGCAATTAGATTCTACATATTTTGCCCCAAATCATATAGATCTAATTTGCAAAGTCGCCGCCCAAAATAATAATAATAATAATAATAATAAAATAAAATAAAAATAAAAATAAAAATTGTCCATTTTGCCCAAGAAAGTGCTATGGTACCACTTGTTATATCTCTGATACCACTTGTTATAGATCTGATATGAAAATATAAGACAATACAAATACCCTTTGTACCCCATATTATCCCCCCTAGGTATACTACAACATTTATAGATTCAAGTACCACCTTGCACAAATACTCGGCCATGATATAGGTCTCTGCAAAAATGTTGACGAAAATGTCAAACACCAAGCAACCTTGGCCATTGATATGTTGAGTTAGCACAATGCAAACAAAGAAAAGCAAAAGAAAAGAAATAGGAACTCCTGGAGTTGACAATTTTTCTTCCACTACCCCATTGTCATCTCCCTCTATTGAATCCTCAATGCAGTTCCCAAGTTTCCCACACATGCCTCCAAGTCCAAGTCAAACTCAAGGCCAAATGAATCATCCTACATTCAACATTGGAGGTGGAAACATAAACACCTTCTTTTCTCCCCACACGAAACCCAGTTCCCAACCTACCTTGGATACCACTGGTTGGAAAAAAAATGTCCATAGTCAGGCAAGTAAGGCCATTGCTAACTTTTGGTACTATTCTGACATACCTTTATGTGCCATAAGTCCTTATTGGCAAGCTATGATTGATGCAGTTGCTGTTGTAGGTCCAGGGTTCAAAGCTCCTTCATTAGAGAGCATTAAGACAAATTTTCTATTAGAAAGTGTTGAAGATGCCATGCTTGTGCTATCTGAGTTTCGTTCATCATGGGTAGAAACAGGGTGCACGATCATGAGTGATGGATGGACAGATCAGAGGAATAGAACTTTAATAAATCTCCTTGTATCTTGTCCAGTAGGTACAATGTTTCTCAAATCAGTGGATGCCTCAAACAAGGTTAAGACTGCACAACTTATTTGTAAAATGATGGAGGAAGTCATTCAAGAAGTGGGAGAAGAACATGTTGTACAAATTTTCACCGACAATGCAACTAATTATATGGTTGTTGGTAGACTTTTTGAGATTAGGCACCCCACTATTTTTTGGACCTATTGTGTTGCCCATTGTATAGATTTAATGCTTGAGGACATTGGTAAGCTTCATTGGATACATGAGGTTATGGAGAAGGAAAAATGCATAACCAAATACCTATACAACCACATTATTATCCTAAACACCATGAGAAAATACACTGAAGGTAAATAAATTGTTTGACTTGTAGTGACTAGATTTGCAAAAAATTTCATATCTTTGCAATTTGTGGTTGAGAAAAAGATAAATCTGAAGAGGATGTCCTTGGGACCTGAGTGGATGGCATCTAAACATTCCAAGACCCTTGAAGGCATTGAAGTTGTTTCGCTTGTGTTTAATGACGATTTCTGGAAGGATTCCGAAGAGATTATTGTTGTGATGGAGTCCCTTGTTAGAGTTCTCAGGTACTTCAAGTCTTTTAACATTTTCATGTTTTAAATTTCATTTCAAGCTTCTTTTTATTTTCAATGTTTCATATTAATTTAAATTTGAAATCTTAAACTTTCAGGATGGTTGATGGTGACAAACCCGCTATGGGTTACATTTATGAGGCAATGGATCTCGCAAAGGAGGCCATCAAAAGAAGATATGGGGATGAGGAGGCAAAGTGTATGCCTCTTTGGGACATTATTGATGCAAATTGGGATAAGAAATTGCATTCCCCCTTACATGTTGCTAGATACTTCTTAAACCCATAGTATTTTTATGATAAGAGAAAATTTAACGAGGACGGGGAGGTTCACAGAGGACTTATGACATGCATGGAAAGGTGCTTCCCTGATCCAGAATTTCAAAGTCATGTCTTTTCCCAACTATAGGATTATAGAGCACCACCTAAATTATTTTCCTATACCATTGTTATATGAGAAAGGTCTAAGGTGTTGCCAAGTACCCTTTGAGGCTTGAAGGCTTTATCAATTCATTAAATTTGTTTAAACTTTATTTTGTATGTTAAATGTTTTATTGAATTTTGTTGTCTTTTTAAGTTTTTACTATTTAGTATTTAGTACGTCTACTCACGAATCCTTGCCACTTGCTAGGCCTTTGGTGGCAAAATTTTTGTAGAGATATGCTAGATTTGAAGAGATTTTCCATTCGAATCTTAAACCAAGCATGCAATGCTTCAGGCTGTGAGTGCAACTAGAGCATGTTTGATAAAATACATTCTAAGAAGCGCAACCAATTGACACCAAAGCGCTTAAATGACCTTGTATTTTTCCATTAAAATCTACAACTTCACAACAAGAAAATACTAGGTGAGAGCTTGAATTTGAAGGTTGGAATTTAAAGTTTAAATTTAAAGTTCAAAGTCAAACTTAAATTCACATTTCAATGTCTCATGATAATGATAGGTTTGGATCATTCACCAATAGAGCTTGAAGAGATACATTTCCAAACTACAAATGCAGCTGATTGGGTCTAATTAGAGGAGGGTCCTCTTTTAAGCTTACATGACTTGAAGAACTTTGAGAGTCAAGCAAGCAGAGGAGTGGGAGGAATCGCTTCTAGTTCTCACTCTTAAGAGTCTTAGACTCTTAGTTACTGATTTTTTCTAATTAGTATGCAGTTATTTGTAAACTTTTAGAAGCAATTGCTTCTAGTTATATGTAGTCACTAGTTAGGAGTCATGACTCAGTACTTTGGATCATGTTTGGACTCATAACATATATGAGATGCTTATTCATTCATGATATTTTGGACATCTATTGATATTATGAATTGATTGGACATGGCTTTACTGAATATCAACGAACAATGTTTTTTTTTTTTTTTTTTTTTAATTCAATATATGTTTATATTTTTATTTATTGAATTCATTGATTTTTTCCCCATTTTTTTCCAATTTTTCCCCAATCTGATTAAAACTCTTAGCTCTTTTGCCTTGTCGATTTATTGTATATTCTGAGATTGGTAAAATTGGTTACAAGTTTCATTCTTCACCTATGAGTGCTAAGGTGTGCTAGAGAGTGCCAATGCATATTGAGGAGTGTTATGGAATACTAGGACAACACAAGGGAGCACTAGGTCAAAATGCATGGAAGTGAATGAATATGAGGGTGTGTTGGGGAGTGTCAATCAGTGCTAGTTGTCATGCCAAGGAGGGAGTGACAAGGTATGCTAAGAACAAGTAAGGCATGCCAGGGAATATCAGGGAATGTCAAGAAGTGCTAGAGTGTGCTAGGTAGTTATGGGGTGTGCTAACATGTGCCAAATAGTGCCAAGGCATTCTAGGTGCTAAGACATGCTAGCATGTACAGGGTGCCAGAGTATGCCAATATGCGTCAAGGAGTTTGAAGGAAACAAAAAGGAATAACCAAGCTAAAATGAAAGGAAATGAACACATAAGAGGGTTAATAATTCAAGAATTTATATTTTTCAAAAGGGGCATGCTAGGCACACTAATAATATGTTCCAATACTTGCCAAGTGCCAATGTGTGTTGGGTGCTAATTTTTGTCAATGCAATATTATGTCAAGGAGTTCCAGGGCATGCTAGGGACTACAGGGAATGCCAACCCATGATAGGGGAGTGCTATGTTATGCTCTGGCATGCCAACATGTGTTTTGGCATCCTACTCATGGCAAGATGTTCTAGGTTCAAAGATGTTCCAAGACATGTGAGGTGCCAAGGAATGTTAGTGTATTGTTCCAAAGCATGTTAAGGTGTGCCATGAGTGTTGAGGAGTGCTAGGTCTCTCTCATTAATAGAATTGTCAGAGCTTGATTATGTATTAAGTAATATAGTTCCTACACACACTAGTGGAACTTTATTTAAAGGAAATTTGCTAGATGATAAACCTAATAGGGATGAATCATGTGTTGACTCATAGGAAGACTATATTCTTATGACTTGAGGGAAACGATACACACTAATTACTTCTTAACAAATTGAATGGCTATTATAACCACTTTGACCTTGGACACATAATGAAAAATACTCCACAACAATGGTCTTAAATCATTATATTTTGACAAAAAATATATTAACAAGTACATAGCGTCATAAAAAACTCATTGGAATGATCAATGATGACGGAAATTTTTTGACTGTCACCAAAAGTAACCAAAAAGAGCATTGGTGAGGGTCAATAAAATATCATCACTCGAAGTATCACTAAAGAGATAATTAGTGATAGGCCTTTAACGACCCTCACTAAAAGTGTCACCAAAGAGAGAATTAGTGATGGGAAATTAACGACCCTCACCAAAAGTGTCATTGAAAATGGCTTTGGTGACAAACCTTAAAGGACCATCACTAGATACACTTACAACAATGCTTTTTTAAAGATTGTCACCATATGCGACATTGGTGACGGACCTTAAAGGTCCATCACAAACATGACCCTCACCAATGACCTTTTTTCTTGTAGTGTATTTTATACATTAAGATTAGTTGAAGCATCTTTTGGTTTGAGGAATTTATTTTGAATTTATGTTCACCTTTGCAAGATATTTTTCTTAGTTAACACATTCTTTTCTTTCTCGAAAGAAGGATTGGAAAACTTGGTACATGAACCTTTGTCCTAGTACAAGAATCGATCTCCTGATACAGGAACACAGTGCTCTATCCTTGAGGCTTAGAGTTCCTGTATAAAGACATAAATATTCAATACATGTATAAAACATACTCCCAACACCTAAGCTTTGTTCTAGTACTAGTGCAAGCACATTGAAGAAGTACATGAATAATAACTTAGTACAGGGAGGAAGATCTAAAGGAGTTAGATATCTTCAAGGGTCCAATTATTAATCTGGAACACAACTATACTGAAGATAAACATAGATTTACATTTTCAAATATTGTTGCAAGAGGTTTTGAGAATTCCTTTCATTTGTTTTCTTGCAAAAGTACTTTCTTTCATATTCCAGCACTAGAATATATTTGGTGTAAATTTTCGGGTGATCTTTTCTTTTTGATTCTGAAATATTGCAACTAAGGAAGTAGGAATAGAGTTTGGAAAAGTTCATATCATTTCTGGCTTTTCCTATGTTTCGTCTCTAAGTTTACGAAACCCCCGGGTTGACAATTAAGTGTTGAAGAAGTCTGCTTGAAAACAATTCCTGCACCCAACATTTTGGTGTCGTTGCCGGGGAGGCGATTTGAAATTGGTAAGAACTTTCCATTTTTCTGCAATAGGAGTAAATCTGCTATTATTTTTTTTTGCAGTATGCTTTTGTTTCCTTGAGGATTTTAGGAGTGCTAATTTGCTTTTCCATTGCAACAATTAATAGATTCTTTTTCTTTTATAAGCATTTGAATTTTCTTTTTGGATTTGATTTTTTTTAAATGAATGACTAAGAAAGGTAGGGGTTCAAAGACCAATAAGGGTCGACAAAACACTGAAATATCTTAAAACTCTTCTCATATTGGACCTTCTTTTGTAGGTAGGAAGTCCAAGTTAACGCAAACTCATCACGCCGGAACAATCCACTTGGATTCTAGACACAATGATTTAGGTGTGACACAACCTGAAAAGGGGAAAAGGAGGCTAATGGCGATTAGAAAGTTCAATTCAGTATTAGTCAACCTTCACCTTCTAGAAGTGGTTGGATTGGAGGCACAACAATGGCTGATCATGAAGACCAAGTAGAAGGGTCTGGCGAGAACCAGGTAAACGACGAGCAATCCACTTTTCGATTTCTAATAGTGAACTCAGAAGAGAATGTACAAATGAAGAATCTTTCACCTTCAGCTCTTCCACACTTTCATGGCAAGGTGCATGAAGACCCAGATTCATTTCTTTTCGAATTTGATATATTATGTCGGAGTTATGATTATTCTTTTGATGCCCAGAAATTAAAGTTGTTTCCTACAACTCTCAAGGATTTAGGCTTGCGCTGGTTCATGGGACTAGGATGAAACACTATAAATTCTTGGGACCAAATGAAGAGAGTATTTTTTGAATAAATATCAGGAATATTGTAAAACTAGAGAAATGCAGGACGAGTTCTTCACTACTGTACAAGGTGATGATGAGACTTAGGAGGATTACTTAGAGAGATTTTTTGATATACTCCAAAGGTCCAAACACGAATTTGATTTAAGTACTATTCGAACCTTGTTCCTACGAGGACTTACTGAGGATTCTAGACATAATATGAATTTGTTAGGACAAGGAGACATTGCTCAGAAAACTTTTGAACAAATTTGTGACTTGTGCAAGAAGTTCTCTAGAAACCAATCTAGATCCACTAGAGGAGGTCGAAGCAAAACTAACAAACTGGGATCTACAAATGCTATGATCATTGGCTTGGAGAATAAGATGGACAATATGAAAATTGAAATAATGAATACTGTTAGCAAACAAATAGACTCTTTGAAATTTCAGCAAAAACTAGAAAAATAACAAGAGTCATTGTCTATTTTTTGTCCAAAGTGTAGAAAGAAGCATCCTTTAAGAGAATGTCTTGTTGATATGAAAAGTGCTAATAAATGTGTGATTTGTGCAGAAAACCATGCCATCGAGGATTTCCCCTCCATACTAGGATTAAAATTTGTACTCAAAGGAGAGCATTCTGAACTTGAGTCCTTACATTCCATGGGAGCGCGAAGGAATTGGCCTCAGGTAAGTGCATGTATGGCTCCTGAACCACATTTTTATGGCTATAATGCATCTCCATATTCCTAATAATAATAATAATAATAATAATAATCACTCTCAACATTAGCATCATGGGAACTATTTTCATCATGGACAGTCCTCTCAACCTTGGCATAAAGGATGGAGAGGGCCAAACCATTCATATCATTCCTATCCTACTCAGATGCCATCATATCCTACTTCTTATGCACCACACCATATGTCACAACCATCTTTTCCCTCTCTACCTTACCAGAGTCAATCATTGCCATCATTTCCTTTTCCACCACCATTTAGATCACCTCAACTACCTGCTCAACTGGTATCGAATCCTAATAATAAGGTGGTACAATTGATTCATTCGGTTGGACCGTCCCCTCTCCCTACTTATCGAACCTTGCCGGTTGGGATAAATGAGCTTCAATTGAGATTAGGAAGGGTGGTTAAACCAGAAAAACAAAAACAATCCACGATGATTATTGAGGAGAAAAATGAGGAGGTAACTCCTAATCATTCGAAAAAAAATATCACCCTTCAGTCCATTCCCATACCTTCAGATTCACCATCTTCTTCAAACTAGCCCCCATATCTAGAGTGATTGGCCATGTAGAATAATGACCCAAGTCCACCTTGGCTTCTGAATTAAGGAATATTTGTATAAATGTTCCTTTACTTCAGGCTATCCAAGAAATTCCCATCTGCACAAATATCATTCAATAATTATGTCTTAAAAAGACAGGCTGGAATAGAGTATAACATCGGACCATTCAGTTTGCTAGTAAAGAAGTTGAGTTGATGAAAGGATGTGTGTCGATGGAGAAATATACAGATCCTGGACAACCAATTGTTTCTGTCCAGATAGGTGATATCCTTGTCTCTAATGTATTAATAGACCTGGAGGCAGCCATCAATGTGATGACCAGGAAAACCATGGAACAACTTGGGTTGAACCATATTTGTCTCACACCCACCGTGCTTGAACTTGCAGATAGATCTAAAATCAAGCTTGATGGAGTATTGGACAACGTAGTTGTCTCTATAGATTCATGGGAATACCCCTTGGATTTTAGTGTGCTTCAGCCAAAGAATCACGTGGGAGGACATCCTTTGATTCTGGGATGACCATGGCTTGCCACGACTGATGCTTATATTGGATGTTGCTCCAGTGATATGTACATTTCACATGGAGACTCTAGGGAAAAGGTCACCTTATACCCACCTGCTAGATCTATTCAGGAACTCAAGGATACCTTATGGTTAGATTATGACAATATTGATGAGGAGACCTGGCCTATTTCTTTGATTTAGCATCATACTTAGTCTGCTCAGGATGGTGAATTGTGAGATTTCTTGAACAATCTAGACACCATGCCTATTTTTGATACAGTTCATCAAATCTTGAGTATGAATTTCCAAGAAAAATCTGATTCCCAACCTTATCCTGTACTGTGGCATCATCTTCATGTACTCTTGAGACCAACACCACTCTTATTGAAATTAGTCTAGGAAAATCCTTACGCATTAGTTCAAACCTAGATTCATCTCAGCAAGAGAAACTTGTTACCTTGTTGCAAGATCATTTGGATGCATTCACTTGGAGTTATGAAGACATGAAAGGCATTCCTCTTGAGATTTGTACTCATCATATCTATATCCAGGAGGGAGCCCGGCTTGTCCGAAAACCCCAAAGACGAATGAATCCCGCACTAAGTGATCCAGGTAGATATTGGTGGCCACCTGCCAGTTCCACTTGGACCCCCACCATTGTTTCTTTTAGTTTTTCAGTTTCTATTTTTAATAGTTTTTCGGGTCCTAAACTTCCGGAGCCGTTTTGAGGCCCTAAACGATGTTTTTTTGGCAATCTACCACTAGTGATCTTTTGTGTAAAATCGTCTTTTCTGTCGTAGTCCCCAACGAGATCTTTCCAATGGGGTATCATGTGTGTCAAACATAGATAATATGACCAAGTCGTGACCCCGAGAATTTGGATGTATAACTAACCCCAACGGGCCCATAAACTCTTGGTGTTACATCTCCTCGGGTTAGCGTTTTGGTTGTTTAAGGTTTGCTCTTATTGTTCAATAATAAAAAGGCCCTTGAGCCTCATTCGAACGTAGTTTAGAGGCATGTAGCCACCACATCTCTTCTCAAAGATAAGCTACATTGCCTAAGCTAGTCTTATTTCCATTCTGTTTGTAAGCATATTTCAGTATTTGATATTAATGAAATGAAGTGTTATTTCTACTGCATATTTGTGTTTGTGGTTATATCTATAATTTGTTGTGTTCTTGTTTAAATCCGGAGCAATGGTATCAGAGTGGTTTGCTCTTTCCTTGTTTTTCTTTGCATGTCCCTAATGAGGTCAGGATATAAGGAGTTAGGGCTTGAACTGGTCGAACCCTTGCAAGACCAACCTTGCAAATCTCGATGGCCTCCCATGGTGGATGAAAAGAAAGACGAGGGGGTTGGATATCCTATCAAAATCTTGCTCGAAGAAGCCCTCGAGTGACAAATGAACGCGATGATGGACAACTTTTCCCAAATCCTTCAACAACTACCCAAGGGCGACACATCTACTTCTGGCAGATACTCTGGAAGCGCCACACCCTTTAAGGTAAAATTAACTTTGACATTGCCATATTTGAGGGTCAGATAGATGCAGAAACTATAGATAAATGGTTAAATCTGCTAGAAGGATATTTTTCCATTCATGATTTTTCCAGCTAGAAAAAGATCATTTTTGCACTTCTCAAAGCAGCCCCCCACGTCAAGGACTGGTGGGAAAGCTACTGTGAGCAGACGGATGAAAGCACGAACTCAATGTTTTCTGGAAAACCCACTTGGAACTCATTTCGGGATGCCGTCAAGGAGCAGTACTAACCTGTTGGGATCTATGAGGATAAATGCGTAAAGTGGAAAATGATGCAACAGGGAAGGGACCAAGATGTGCCAGAGTTTACCAATGATTTTCATACCCTTCGCATGAAGTTGGGTATCAAGGATTCTGAGAAGCATTCAGTTCTCAAGTACCACGGCTGCCTCCATAGGTACATCCAGGATGAGATGAAATTCCTGGATATCTCCTCGCTCAGCATGACATACTGATATTCCGTCAAGATCAAGCAAAAGTTTAAACAGAAGAAGCGAGACTTTGGATCTGAAGCAAGGGAAAGGTGCCCCCAAACGTAGAACAAAGGCCAAATCCAAGATGGGGCGACCTAAGACAACCTACCAAAGCTGCAAGCAAAGAACAAGATTGCGAAGCTGAAGAAGGACACATGAAAGTGGTGTGAGTTCCATAAGAGCTTCACTCACAACACAAGTGAGTGTTGGGCCAAGCACTCACTGGTGGCCGAGCTAAAGGATTCAGAATCAAATGCATGTTCCAACTCTGAGTCGGAACCCGACAAGGGGAATGAAAAAGGGAAGCAGATTATTGATGCGGAGCCCAATGCCACTGTTTCCACCACAAAGATCTAGAAGGAGGAACTTGAAGATCTAGAGGAGGAGGAGCACCTCTTCTTCCCCCAGATGTGGGTAAAGGGTTCCCTGCTGCAGTTCATTGTCGACAGCAGGAGCCAAAAGAACCTCATTTTGGTAGAGGTCATGAAGCGCATGGGCTTATTGACCATAGCACATCCACAGCCATACACCATCGGGTGGCTTCACCAAGGACATGATCTTCACGTGAGCTAGTAGTGCCGCCTTCCATACAACATCAAGCCCTTCATGGATGAGGTATTATGTGACATTGCTCCCCTTGATGTTTGTGATGTATTATTAGGCCAACCATACTTATGGAATCGACATGCTATGTATCAGTCAAGGCCTCGAGCTATTATTATTACTTTGGGAAATAAGTTGTACAGGATACCAGAGGTAGCATCGACTATCGCTATCTCTTTGGTTACTGCAAAACAATGTAGTAAGTTCATTTCCAAAACCACGGAATTTGTCTTCCTGATGATACGCCCTCAGGGAAAGAATAAGATTGTGGCCATGACCTCTAGAGAGGGCACCTCCGCACGATAGAAACAGATGGACAAGGTCATGGAGGAGTACGCGGACATCTTCACCTCCCCCACAGGGGTGCCTCTGCACTATCAGGTCAAGCATTCCATCGAGCTGACCCTAGGTGCACCACTGCCCAATGGACCAATCTATAGGCACTCCATTATGGAGAACGACGAAATCAAGAGGAAGATTCAGGAGCTGCTATAGAAATGTCACATCCATCCGAATTCATCGCCTTGTGGGAGCCCGATCGTGTTGGTATATAAGAAGGATGGGAATTGGAGACTCTGTATCGACTATTGGGCACTGAACAAGATCACTGTCCAGAATAGGTACCTGATCCCGCAGATTGATGACCTTCTAGACCAACTGAAGGGGGTAAAATATTTCATCAAGATCGACTTGAAGTCAAGATACCACCAGGTACCAATCGAACCCTCCGATGTGTTGTATACTTCCTTTAAAGCCAAGGAGGGCCTTTTCGAATGGTTGGTTATGCCTTTCAGTTTGACGAATTCTCCTGTAACCTTCATGAGGTTGATGGATGACATCTTACGGTCATTCACCAACTCATTTGTAGTGGTATACTTGGATGACATGTCGATCTTCAGCCAAAGATGGGAAGAACACCTCCACCACATTCGATAGGTTCTCCAAACACTGTGACAACACAAGCTATGTGCCAATTTGGAGAACTTCACTTTTGGCATGACCTAGGTTCAATATCTTGGATACATTATTGATGAACGGGGGTGCATGTTGATCTAGCCAAGATCCAAGTCATTCGGAATTGGCCAGCTCCAACCACTTTGACAAAGCTCTGCAACTTTTTGGATCTTGTCAATTTCTACTGCAAGTTCATGTTGGGATTCTCTCATATCACTTGGCCCTTGAGTCAAGTCACCAAGGGAGGAGCGAAAGAAATATTCTTTTGGTCTGAATCTCAACAAAAGGAATTCACAAAATTGAAACATCTCCTCTGCTCTGCACCAGTGCTCACATTACCAGACTTGCAACACCATTTGAGATCGAGACAGATGCCTCTGACTATGCTATTGGGGCAGTCCTTACTCAATAGGGGCATCCAATGGCATATCACAGTGAGAGACTTTTAGACACAGTCTGAAAGTATCCCACTTATGAAAAAATGATGTATTCCATTGTGTAGGCCTGTCGACAATGGAAGCATTACATTTTGGGGAAGGAAATGGTCATCCACAATGACCACTGGCCCCTGTAGTTCATACAGATGCAAGGGAAGTTGCAGAACGATCGCCATCAAAAGTTGTCCACATATCTGCAACAGTTCCATTTGAATATCAAGTATAAGAATGACAACATTAATAATGTTGCAGATTTCCTCAGCTGACCACCGATCATGGCGTTAACCATCGTGCTCAACTCTTGTGGGCACAAGACTTCTAATTGGCCACTTCTTTACAAAAGCGACCCAGAAATCATTCACACAGACTAGAAGCTCTTGGAGGGTCAGCAAGTTCCATACTTTCACCTTCAAGATGCCCTATTATGCCACCTGGGACACTTTTGTGTTCCTTCAAGCGAGCGTGCCAATATGATTTGGGAAGCACATTAGAGTCGGTCCACTGGGCATTTTGGGGTCGAGAAAGTGGTGGCAGTACTACATGTATTTTTATTAGCCGAATCTTCGACAGGATGTCGATAAGTGCATCAGATCCTGCACTGCTTGCACCATTTCCAAATAGACCATCAAGATGCAAGGCCTCTATACTCCGCTACCTACCCATAGTTGACCTTGGGAATCCATCTCCATGGATTACATGTCAGGCCTTCCTTCTACTAAGCATGGCAATGACTGTGTTTTGTGGTCGTTGACAGATTCTTGAAGATGGCCATTATGGTTGTCTGCAAGAAGAATATCACAGCGGAAGCCACTGCTAAACTCTTCTTTGAACGAGTGTGGGTACACTTTGGGATCCCACAATCTATCATCTCAGCTTGGGACAACAGGTTCCTCAATACATTTTGGTCCAGTCTCTAGTCGATGTTGGAAACTAGGCTCACTAAGTCCACAACTTTCCATCCCCAAACTGATGGCCAGATAGAGCTCGTCAACAAGATGATCGTACACATTTTGCGCATGTACAACTCAAAGCATCCCCGCACATGGGATGAGAGCCTTCCCTATGTCTAGCATAGCTATAACTGGGCTCTCTACAACTCGACTATCCACAACCCTTTTCAAGTGGGCTTGAGATTCCAACCACTATGTCCCATTGATGTGGCCATGCCATTTGCAGCAACTCAGGAAGATTCGATTCATGTTTAGTCTGAAACTGATAAGGAAAACACTTCATTGAGCACATCCAACATATTTTCCAGAAGGTCCATGACATTATGGAGAAATCAAATGCTAAGTGCAAGTAGCAACATGATTAACATCGGGTGCCACACAAGTTTCAGGTGGGCAACAAAGTATGGTTGCATTTGCAAAAGGAACGCCTTACCAGAGCCTATCGGAAACTTAGACCACTCCGATATGGTCCTTACACCATTACCAAGGCTATATGAGACAATACATTTGAGCTCAGCATTCCCCCATTCCTTGGCCTGTACCTAGTGTTCAATGTGGACCACCTTTGACCATACTTCCCACCATTGCTAGACACATCAGACATTGCAGAACAACTCACACCTACAAAGTTAAATCCAGATTGCATGGAACAAGCCACAACTGATTGGATCATGGAAAAGCATATCAAGCGCACTCACCAGCATAATATCCAACTATATCGAGTTGTCAAAGTAGGCCAACTCCTTCACTAGTGCAAGTGGCTCACCAGGGACCAAGTTCAACAGAAGTTTCCCCATCTCATGGAGGAACTCAATGCAATGGGGACCATTGCTTCCTAAAAGGGAAGGAATGATGCAGGTGGATATTGGTTGCCACCCGCTAATTCCACTTGGACCCCCACCATTGTTTCTTTCAGTTTTTCAGTTTCCTCAATTGTAGCACAATTTACTATTTTTAGTAGTTTTTCGGGTCCTAAACTTCTGGAGCCATTTTGAGGCCCTAAATGACATTTTCTTAGCAATCTACAACCATCAATTTTTTGTCCAATATTGTATTTTTTGTCGTAGTCCTCGGAGAGATCTTTCCAACGGGGTGTCATGCGTGTCAGACATAGATAATATGACCAAGTCACGACCTCGGGAAGTTAGCTGTCCAACTAACCCCAACGGGGCCCATAATCTCTTGGTGTTACATCTCCTCGGGTCAGGGTTTTGGTTGTTTAGGGTTTGCTCTTATTGTTTAATAATAAAAAGGCCCTTGAGCCTCATTGGAATGTAGTTTAGAGGCATGTAGCTGCCACATCTCTTCTTAGAGATAAGCTACCATTGCCTGAGCTAGCCTTTTTTCCATTCTGTTTGTAAGCATATTTCAGTATTTGATATTAATGAAATGAAGTGTTATTTCTACTGCATCTTTGTGTTTGTGGTTATATCTGTAATTTGTTGTGTTCCTGTTTAAATCCATATCACTAAGAGATATTGTTAAGGAATAATTACAAAAACTCTTAGATGCTAATTTCATCTACCCCATTTTTGACAGCCAGCGGGTCTCTCCATTAGTGATAGTCCCTAAGAAAGATGGGAGATCGCGTATTTGTATTGACTATCAAGAATTAAACAAAGCCACTCTCAAGGATTAATTTCCCCTTCCTTTCATCGATCAGGTGCTAGATACCCTTGATTGTAAAAAGTACTTTTCATTTTTAGATGGCTTCAATGGGTATAATGAAATAGAGATTGCACCTTCAGATAAAGACAAAACCACCTTTACATGCCCTTGGGGTACATTTGCCTACAGAGTGCTTCCTTTCGGGTTGTGTAATGCACCCACTACCTTTCAAAGCGTTGTGCTGGCTATTTTTGTTGATCTTGAATGTGTTGAGATTTATATGGATGAATTTTCTGTGTTTGGTAACTCATCTGATGAAGCTCTTAAAAATTTAGAAAAAGTGCTTTTACGTTGCCAAGAGGCCCATATTGCTTTGAGTGATAAAAAATGTAGATTAATGTGCAAAGAAGGAGTGGTTCTTGGTCATTGATTTTTGACAAAAGGTATTCAAGTAGACCCCACCAAAATGGAAGTTATTATTCATCTGCCTGCACCCAAAACTCAAAGGGAAGTGAGAGGTTTCCTGGGACATGCTGGTTATTATCAGAGATTCATTGAAATTTTTTCCAAGATTGCTACCCCCTTTTTCGATTACAAGCTAAGGGTAGTGAATCACTTGGTCCATGGCTTGCCAACAGTCATTCGAAACATTGAAGGAAAAATTAGTACATGCACCAGTTTTGAGAGGACCAAACTAGTCCCTACCATTCCATATTTCCTCCGATGCTTCAAACACTGCTATTAGCTCAGCCTTAGGACAAGAAGAGAATAAATAGTCCTATGCTATTTACCACATTAGTACAAATTTGTCACTTGCTGAATTTAATTATACAGTGAGTGAGAAAGAATTTTTAGCCATTATTTTTGCTATTAATAAATTCAGACATTATATTACATGATATGAATTTTATGTGCATATTGATCATTCTGTTATAAGATATTTAATGAATAAAACTTTAACTAGTGGTAGAGTGATTAGGTGGTTACTTTTATTACAAGAATTCAATGTTACAATTGTTGATGGGCCATGAAAGTCTAATGTTGTAGTTGATTACCTTTCCAGATTAAATAATCCCTGCGAAGCAATTCTTGTTGATGATGATTTCCCTGATGAAAATCTATGTTAGCAAAATCTCCATGGTTTGCTGACATCGCCAACTATTTAGTCTCCAGAAAGACACCACCTCAGTTATTCTCTTGTGAAAAGTGGAATATTATTCAAAAAAGTGCTTCATATTCTTGGATACAAGGAGACCTCTTTTACACTGGACCAGATTTTGTTATTTGTGGATGTGTAAGAGAGGAAGAAATGTTTGATATTTTAAAATTTGCCCATGATGAACCTTGTGGTGGCCACTTTGCTGACAAACGAACTACATATAACATTTTACGCACTGGCTATTTTTGGCCTTCTTTGTTTAAGGATGCCAAACAATATGTTAGGTGTTGTGATAGTTGTCAATGAATGGGTCAGCCTGTTCAAGCCAATGAAATGCCTTTATGTCCTCAAGTCATGATTGAGCCCTTTGAAAAATGGGCTATTGATTTTATAGGACCCATAAATCCCACATCTTTAAATAAAAAGCATATCTTGGTTTGTACTGATTTTGTTACTAAATGGGTAGAGGCTAAATCTGTTTCTTTTGCCACTGAAAAAGTTGTTGTTGATTTTTTGTTTAATGAACTTTTTACTAGATTTGGTGTTGCTAGAGAAATTGTTTCTGAAAATGGACCGTAGTTTGTTTTTAACTTGGTATAGGAAGTCTTGAATCAATATAAGATTCGACACAGGAAATCTACACCGTACCACCCATAAGAAAATGGCCAGGTGGAATCCACAAATAAGGTGATCGAATCCATCCTCACTAAAACAGTAAACATGCACAAGAAGGATTGGGCTAATTGGTTCTAGAAGCCTTATGGGCTTATCGGACCACTCAGAGGAACAACACGGAGCATACACCATATGAGCTGGTGTACGGAAAACAAGCCCTTTTTCAGATTGAATTTCAGATAAAGACTTTTAGGACTGCAATTCAGTTGGGTCTAGATCTCTCGGAAGTACAGCAACAGTGCCTATTGCAGCTAAACAAATTGGATGAATTTCGAAGGGATGTTGTTCAACAGAATATTTTGGCGCAACAACAATGCAAGAAGTGGCATGACAAGTTTATCCAGAAAAAGTAGTTCGAACTAGGTGACTGGGTACTCTATGATTCTAGATTTAAACATTTTAAAGGGAAGTTCCATACTCATTAGATGGAACCGTATGAGGTGATTTAAGTCTTTGACAATGGGGTTGTAGAAGTAAAAACCATCAATGGGTGAGATTCAGTTTTCCTTGTGAATGGGCATAGGCTTAAGGTATATTTTCAGCCCATCACAAAGGAAGACTTCATGTAGCAAGTGTAGCAACAATCTGAACTTCAATTGTTAGGTGGCTATGCCAACCTTTTGTGATCTGATTTCTTCTCTCTTGAAATGAAATTTAAGGAAAATCCAAAAAATTATATAAATAATTAATTTTTTTTTTTAAAGAAAAAGAAAAAGATTTTTTCCTGTGATTGTGAAAGTAAATTCTTCTGACATGATTGCAGAAGGATCAACCTGAAAACGATCTTGCTGGTAGGAATATTAGTTCTAATAAAATGGGAATATTGCTCGATATTTAGATGTGTTAATTGTCACCAAGAAGAAGCAGGTTCAAGTACAGGAACCGAGCCCTTATCCAAGTTTGGGATAGCTGGCACAAATTTTTTTATTTCAGGCAACACTCAATTCTTGTTGCATTTATTTTATGGATCAACACTATGTAGGCAAATTTCAGGTGAAATTCTGCTTTTCTTCTATTCCCATTTTCAAAAAAAAATCCCCTTATTTTATTCTTTTTATCCCAAAAGTTTACCATCCCTTTCTTCAAAGAAATTTCCTTATCTAGTTTCATATTTCTCTCTTTGCCCTTGAAATTTTTTCCCCAAAATACCTTTTCGATTTATCCCTATTGGTGGTTTCACTCTTGAATTCCTTGTCATAATTTCGTTCCAATTCTAAAAAATTACCCTTTTTTCCCACTTATTTTTTTCCCTCATGGATTGATTGCAGGATCTAATGTGACATACAAATCAAATTGAAAGGCATATGTTAACACCAAGGAATGTAAAATAAAATATCCTTTTTATATTCAACAAATATTTTTTTTAATCCAGTCTATGAATTGTATTCTATCATAAATCTCTTTTGGCTCCTACTATGCTACAAATATCCCTGGTGCAGGAATGTGTGTTCAAATTGCAAGCACATATGGTGTAGGCATGGGTAGTGCAAGCATGTCTAAATTGAAAGCATGCTCGGTGCAGGCACGATTGGTGTAGGCACATTGAATTACAAGCACGATTCAGTGCAGGAATCCTCGCTCTTGAGTGCGCCCAATTCAAAAACACATGTTCCGGTGCAAGAACACCTAGTGCATAAAATTGTGTATTGAAGCTTATCTTTTGTTTCATGAACCTTTGTATGGGAAGAACAACTGTGATACCAACAGATCGTGACATTCAGTTTATATTATGATTAATGCTTTGTTTCATAATTTACTAGATTAGGGAGAATTCATTTAAGTGCAAGGATATTTTAGGTTATAAAATCTTATCTTTTTAATGAGTACTAAAGTACGCTTTATGTGAAATCATGGAGTAAATGCAGAGTGGTACGATTCTCCCGGAATTCGATACTTACCTTCCCTTGAAAAACTCATCACCTGATAGTAATAGCCTCACCCCATGTCTGACGTTGCATGACCGTTATGTGAAATTATTTTCTAAACCACCACCTCTCCCAATCATTATATCCTGCCTGTACCTGCACCAAATCACATTCGCATCCGTGTAATTTTAATGATGAAGTAATACCCTTCAGGAAATGGCTGATATAATGGCGAGTGTATAGCTCGATCACCATTTGATTTCTTTTTTGCTGTGACATATTTTTGAAATAGAGAGTGAGCGAATTTGAATAGACATGGCGGCTGTAACGGTTGAGCCATGGTCCATAGAGATGGAACAGATAGCTGAGTACTGGAATAGTCTTGCAATGTTGCAGGAATCTAGGTTCCTCCCGTTCCTGCAGAAGTTCGATGGGTTTGACTCAGCTGTGGAAATAACATTTGCCTGGAACTTCGATGGGATCCGAGCCAAGGTTGGCTCATTAGAATTTTTAGTAACAGAAGAATCAATATCTCAGGCTACAGGGTTGCCAACAGTAGGGAAGAAATGGTTTAAGAAGGAGAAATTAGAAAAGAAATAGTTCGTGGTCAACCCGAATCAGAAGGTAGACTGGAAGAATGGCCTCTAGCAGAATGCCATGATAGGGAAGTGGAAGGATCTCATGTATGTGTTGCGTAAGTTCCTTACTTGCGAAGGCCGCTACTCATTAACATTCCTCTACCACATACACCTACTCTTTCACTTTGAGTCTGGTAAGCTCATCAATTTCCCATATTATTTGCTCAAAAGTTTAGAAAATATGGTGAAGGGGGTTTAGAAAGGAAAATCCAATCAGGCCACATGCAAATTATATCACCACGGGTTGATCACAATCTTAGTTAAGAAGGAACTAGAAGCTAGAAGTGTGACTTGGGAGGAATTCTTGGAGGAGTTTCGGGGGCGGAGCATAGAGAAGTTGACTCAAAAGAAAAGCATAGAGAAGTCAACTCAAAAGAAAAGTAGAGGGAAGTTGACCCAGAAGAAGAGTGCAAAAAAACTGAAGTCGACTCAGAAGAGGAGTGTAGGAAAAGATGAGACGATTACCCCGCGTCCTACTGAGACCAGGAGGTCGGCCAGGTGAAGAACTACCTCATCAAGGGTGGGTCATGTTGAGTCAACCTCTTCGATACTATTGGATGATTCGCTGCTTGCTTCGCCAGGTAAAGATAATCTTTCGGTTCTTGCTGAGGCAGTAGCTCACATAGTGCTTGATGGTGACTATGTGGAGAAGGAAGATGACACACCCTTGTCAGTCCTCCTTGGCAGAATGAAGAAAATAAATGTGATGTCGAATACAAGTAAGGACTCGACATAGGGTAAGATGGATGACAAGGCACAAGGTGCCAAAACCCCCAACAATTTTGAAGAGAAGGGTATTGAAACCCTTGACGCGATGAATGAGCAGGGTGCTGAAACCCTCAACGATTTTGAAGAGTAGGGTATTGAAACCCCTGGTGAGATAGATGAGCAAGGTACTAAAGCCATTAATAACTCTGAGGAGCAGGGTACTGAAACCCCTGGTGAGATAGATGAGCAAGGTACTGAAGCCCTTAATAACTCTGAGGAGCAGGGTATTAAAATCCCTGATAAGGTAAAAATGTAGGGAACTGAGACCCTTAGTAACATTGATATTCTGGGTGTCGAAACCCTTGATGATATTACAATGCAGGAATTGAAAGGTGGCCAGGATAACTTCGACCTTGATAATGATGGCACATGTCTGGAATCGACTACTGAAAATTCAGTGCCCAAGGAATTGAGAATGGAGAACTCCACCCTCTGCTTGAACAGTCATATAGAAGAACTCAAGCAACATGTTTATGGCTTGGAGGTGTTAAACCGAGCCATGAAGGAACAACATACAGAGTAGAAATGAGCAAACATAGAGTTGGCAGGGGAGGTGAAGGAACAAAAGTGACAAGTTAAGATATGGAAGTATCGGGCGTCGAAGTGTTATGAACATCTTAGGAAGTTGAACAAGAAACTTAAAAAGGTTTGAAGCAGGAAGGCAAAGATAATGAAAGTAGGGATCAATATACAAGTTCAAAATTAAAGGGAGGCCCTTCTGTTTTTGATTTTTTGCAGCAGGTAAAGGTTGTGTGAGGGCCCACAACAACTTAAGGAGGGGAGGATGTTGGTAGGCTAAATTGCTTCATTTTTTAACCCTATTTCCCTTCAAAACCATAACCTTATACTTTTGTTTTAACGTTGTAAACCCCATTATTCCTGCACTAGTCCAAGAATCATACCCCTTCCTACACTAGCTTCATGTTTCATGTTTAAGGGTTACAAATGTGCTTAATTAATAATTTTCATAGATTTAATGCCTTTAAATATTTGCAACTAATAATTCTCTTCCTAGAAGTATTTGATGGGCAATAAATTAATTATCTTGTTAGCATGGTCGAGTGTAGGTAGGATTCCTGCACCATTGACGAATCTTCAACTACCGTGACAGCTCACCACTCCATGCAGACACCGTGTTCTGGAACGATTAACTCGAGTTGGGCTCAGAGCATAGAGGAAAATCATGGATATGGTGGAGATTAGGTCACTGACTGAATACCTAGAATAATGTTTTGTTATAGCCGAAAGGCTTAGCACGTGCTGTTGTTATTATCTTGTTGTAGCCGAAAGGCTTATATTGGAATGCTCGTTGTAATTTGGTTACGACTGCAGGCCTAAATGAATGTATAAAACGTAGGACTTATATAGAAAATGTTAGTTAATGATAGATATAGCAAGGATACTATGATTCTATCCTTTTCTAATTTTTCTTATATCGTCGTCGTTCTAGGATGGATTCGAATTCATGATGTATATTTTCTGATCATTAATAGAAAGGAACTGCACCATGTTTTCTCAATCTTGCACTGTAATTCTATGTTGATGTTTTGATTAAAGAGCTGAGTCTTTACGTTTCCTAAACAAGGAAACGAGCTGGTTGGCTAGGGCCCAACCAACCCAGCTCGTTCTCCCTCGTGTTCTTCTCTTTTCTATTAAGGTGTGTTAATTATTTTTAATGCAAAGTGTGAAGTAAACAGATGTTTCTTTTATCTTTCTGCAAGGTTTAAATCTGATTTCATTACAGTGTGACAGATCCGTGGTGTGTGAGTTCGATTGAAGTTTAATCTTATGATTTCCTTCTTTGAAGTTTAATCTCATTTTCTTCTTGGTTGGTGCAAGCATGCATTCCTGCACTAGTACATTTATAGTTTTTCATATTGATTCTTTCGGTTCATCACAGTAATGGTCTTTTGTTTTTATTTGATAAGTTTTAATGTGATCCTGAAGAGTGTGATTTTTATTAAGTCTTAATGTGATTCTGAAAAGTGTGATTTCCATTCTGAAGTTATTTTGATATTTTGAATTAAACACACTTTTGAAACAGAACGCTATTACGACACACACTGGTTTGTCCCTGCACTTTATGGTATTTAGGAAATATCTGATTCATGCGTAGTAATTCTTAAATGAATTCTTTTTGAGTTCAAAAGGTTATGCATGCAGATCAATTCGTGTGGATAACTATTACAGGATTGAAGCCTGCTGTCACATTTAAATGATCTCTTAGATTACATGTAGAAGTTCCTTAATTAAAGAAGAGTGTGCTTTGACTTTGGGAATTAATTCTTGTTTTAGACATTAAGATTAGTTGAAGCATCTTTCGGTTTGAGGAATTTATTTTGAAGTTCTGTTCACCTTTGCAAGCTATTTTTCTTAGTTAACACATTCTTTACTTTCTCAAAAGAAGGATTGGAAAACTTGGTATAGGAACCTCTATCCTGGTACAAGAATCAATCTCCTGATACAGGGATAGAGTGCTCTAGTCTTGAGGCTTAGAGTTCCTACATAAAGACATAAATATTCAGTACAGGTGTAAAACATACTCCCAACACCTAATCTTTGTTCTGGTACTAGTGCAAGCACATTACAGAAGTACAGGAATAATAACTTAGTACAGGGAGGAAGATCTAAATGAGTCAGATGTCTTTAAGGGTCCAATTATTAATCTGGAACACAAATATACTGAAGATAAACATAGATTTACATTTTCAAATATTGTTGTAAGAGGTTTTGAGAATTCATTTAATTTGTTTTCCTGAAAAGTACTTTCTTTCATATTCCAGCACTAGAATACCTTTGGTGTAAATTGCCAGGTGATCTTTTCCTTTTGATTCTACAAGATTGCAACTAAGGTAGGAATAGAGTTTGGAAAAGTTCATAATCATTTCTGGCATTTCCTGTGCTTCTTCTCTAAGTTTACGAAACCCCTGGGTTGACAATTAAGTGTTGAATGAGTATGCTTGACAATAATTCCTGCACCCAACACTTAAGCTTATAACACATGATTGTTTCACCTGCTAGGAAAGCCTTCCAAGCGAGCCTATTTGCCACCTCATCATCCCACATCACCTTCCACATCATCCATCTATCACATCATAGCTTTGTCACCCATATTCGTCAATTGATTTGTTTTCTCACTCAACAAAATGGGGTAAAATGCTCATTTCGTTGTTTTCCTTGTTATCATTTTTTGTGGTCATGCAACTCTGTAATCAGCGTCCAATTCAACTGAAAACCAGTACACGTCATCTCCTCATGCATTCATGCTATTACCAAGTATTTAAACCTTGTGTATGACCTCAATTGTCATTATGATTAAGTTAAAAAAACTCAGAATTCAGCGCCAAAACCTGCAAATCCTAATCCTACGTCTAAAGAGCGCTTAATGGACATTGAGGTCGAAATTCATGATTCATTATGCTCTCTTGATTTTGGAGAATTTCATTTTGACATTTTTGGCCATTTATTGAACAAAGAAGACTATTTTAGGGTTATTCAGTTTAGCTCTGAATTCAACTCCAAAACCTACAAATTTCAATCCTACCTCTAAAGAGCCCATAATGGACACTAAGGTCGAAATTCATGATTCATTATGCCCTCTTGATTTTAAAGAATTTCATTTTGAATTTTTTGGCCATTTCTTGAACAATGAAGATTATTTTAGGGTTATTTAGTCTAATTTATATTATATCATAACTCCAACTACATATCATTTCCCTAAATTTGTAACCTGGTTGGCATCAACATATATTTATCAAAGGAATTATTTCATTTCTTATAAAGGGGAGAATATCCTTAAGGTTACAACTGCCCTTATCCACAAAGCCTTCTATTTCCCCAATATTCAAAACTCATAGCCATTCACTGAGGCTTCATTAATTTTAAATTTCACTCAGTTATCAAAAGAAAACAAGCAACCTCTATTTAAAATGATTTTTCCTCCAACAGATGAAACCTACCCTAAGTATTTCTTCTCTCAAGATGCATAGAAAATTCCAGCCACGATCTTATTATTACTAGGGAAGATGATACAGGGAATGTGACCATACCAACCTTAGGATTCCTAAGTCAAATGTTGTAGCCAGATGTGGTTTACGATATACCTTCATATTTAGCTCAATTTATCAAATTTCAATCCAAAAACTTCCATATTTCCAATTCCTTTAGACATCCATATATTTTTATCTACCTTTTCTTCTGTACACTCATATTGATAAATTTTAATATCTGGGCCTCAACACTTTTGATTCCAAGAAAAAAAGGAATTTAGTGTTTGACTGGACTAATGTAGTAAAAAGAAAGCCTGATAATGTAGGATTCTCGCAGTTTTTGTTCATGTTCGTGGCATCTGCTTACACTATTTTGAATGGTGCACCAGCCCCAAGAATTCTACCACAACAGAAGTAGTTCTTATAACTCAGTAAGGATACAAGGTTTAGGGATTGGTATCTTTTTGAGGATTGTATAGAAGTAAGGATATATGGATGTGAAGTGTGGTTCAATTTTCCTACTTATGAAGATATTCTCCCTGGAGTTCATAAGACAAAGTTTACATGTAGATCAAGTCCATTTTCTTCCTAGGTGAAAAGGATATATGTTTAAATTGGAAAATGTTGTAGTTCCTTTCATAGTGAATTTCAAATAAGCTCTTGCTCAAGTAGAGGAGACAATGAAATATTTTCATTTTGAATTGGGGGAGAAATGGAAATATGATCCTCACCAATTGATTTCTGATAGGAGGAATAATACTAATTCAACACCATATCCCCATGAAAGTAGGCTAGGAATAGAATGGAAAGAAGATCAAGATATTTACTAAGAATTGGAGGTCGAAACCCCTATTGTTAAAGAAAAGTCCTTGAAAAGAAATGTTGATGAAAAATAGATGTACACATGGAAGATGTAAAACCATCAAAGAACACCAAGATACATCTTGAGGTTGAGGAGGAAATGAAAGTGAAGTTGACATAAGAGATCTCTAGTAAACTAGGTTTCCATACAAATCCAGAAACCCTTAACTTAATGTGCCCTTTGGTTCTACAGATTTTACAGTGCCCACAACTAAAGGAAGTTCTTCTGTGACAGATACAACATTAAAGAATTATCAATAAATTGAAGAGAAAAGTCAAAAAGTGAAAGGTGAAATTATGCCTCAGCTGGCCAGGCAAACATATTCTTATTTTCATACCAGATTACTCTCAGCAATGGAATTAGAAAGGAAACAACTAAAACTCTCTCTTTTTCATCCTACTGTCCAGTCACTCCCTTCAGGTGTTGAATTTAAGACAATAAATGTATATCTTAACACTGATAATGTTCCTTTACATGATAATATTAATTTTCACATACAAGAAGGTGACATGTTATATAGTGAGTAAAGAAGAGCTTCATTAATAGACATCAAAATAGAGAAGCTCTTAGAAAAAGCCTCAAACAAAATCAAACAAGAGAAGCCTAATTCTAGAGCTCTATACTTGCAAAATTAAGGTTTCAAGGAATTGATTATCAAGCTTGGATTTGATCCAAATGACAAAGAGGAAATAAAAGATCTAATACAAGGAACATAATCTGAAATGCAATCATTGAGACAAAAGCTGAAAATTCCTGTAATAGAACATACTCAAACTGCTGAGTTAGCTTTTGTAAAAAAGGAAAAAGGAACAATTAATAATTCAATTGAAATATATAAATAAGGAGATAATAGGCTTAAAATAAAAAGTTTAGGAATTGGAGTAGACTATCAAAATCCATGTGTGTATAGTTGTGTTCCCCAGTGAGTCAGAAGATCCATCAGACAAATCATCAAAGGTGATGACTGAACTCACACTTTTCGAGGCGGAAGTGAAAAATATCCAGGATAAATTATCACTATCTTAGGCATAATTTAAGCGTTAAAGAGAAACAATTGAGTTTTTCAAAGTTAGAAAATGAAAATCTCTGAAAAATACAAGTCATCTCAAGAAGATGTAAAAGATTTGAAGAACATGATGAAGGCAATATGTCCTTGATTGAATCCAGGCAAATTGTTTGGGATGCCATAATTTAAGAAGTTCATTCTTCTTGGGTGTTATTTCAATATGTTGGTGAAGAGAGGGTTGTAATCACTAATATAATTGTTGGGTTGTGTTATTCTTTCCACGACTAGCCCACGTAGTGATCCGGGGAGTTAGAGGGGGGGCAGAGCCCCCCCTTCGTTGTGTACAGGTGGTACTGTGTACATGTTGTACATGTGGTATTGTGTGCATGTCATACATGCTATGTTGTGCACATGTGGTATTGGATGCATGTTATACATGTTATTTTATGTGTGTGGTATTGTGTATGTGCATTGCATAGTCGTGGTATCGTGACATGTGTATTCATTGTGTTGTACTCTATGTACATATATGTATTGTGTTGTGTCGTACACTGGGTGTAGATGTAGGTGTACATCTTGTGTTGTATGTTGGGTGTATGTGTTGTGATGTAGATTAGGTGTACGTGCATGTATTGTATGGTGTTGTATTCCTTGTGTGGTTGTACGTGTGCGATACAAACTATGTGTATATGTACATGATTGAATAAAAGAAAAGGAATTGGGCATTTGTTGGGTGTGGGAACTGATCTAGTGTGTGCATAGAAAGGACAAAGGACAAAGTTAGAATGAAAGGAGCGAGTAAAGCCTAAGTATTAGTATTTTATTTCCATTTTAATTATGCATGTGATATATTATTATGGTTTATGATGATTGCATGTGATTTATGATTTTGATCTATGATTACGATTATGATGGTTTCTTTTCAAGCTAACTTGATGTGATATGTTTATACATGATGATTGGTCAATATGCTAGTTTAACTTGTTGTGACCGGAAGTGAACAAGATTGCAAGTGTACCTTATTGGTAGGCCATCGATGAGGTATGATTTGGATTTATTTCAATTCATTTTGAGTCTAATGGAAATTATGTGCTTGGTACAAGAAAGCATGAAAATTTCTAGTTGGGTGGTTGAAACCGACTACAAGAATTTGCAATGTCAGTGAGGAATTGGAACAAGAAACAATATGTTGGTAAATCACTTCAGGAGTAGGGACATTGTGGGACACTGGGACCCAATAGTGTCCATTAATTTCCATGAGTATGCTATGACTAGTATGATGGTTTTGAGGTAGGGATATGACTTGGTTTTTCGACCTTCAGATGCCAGGAAACCTTCTGAAGGGAGGGGTTGCCTGAGGGACTATGTAGCAGAGAAGAGGATGCCCGCAGAATTTGGAAGGCATGTGACTACGTGGAAGGAAGTGACTGGATTGCCCAAGGGTTAGTGTATTAGAGAAGGGAAGGTCGAAGATCAATTTGTTTTGGTCATTAACATTTCCATATGGAATATGATGCAAATTGGGAGTGTGCCCTGGAACAATGAGTTAGTAACTGTTGATTCAGAGGACAAGTGACGTAGGATTGTAGTGTTGGGTACTAAATGCAGTTTGACTTTGGCAGTGGATTCTAGACTTACTCGGAAGGATGTGAATCCTGGTATTACTTTGAGGGTTGAGGTGTGAGCCTCTAGATTCCCTTATTGCTGATGTGGGTACCGTATCATTTTATTTGATGGTTGAGAAAATGTGCATATGTGTATATTATTGTAAATATTGTATCAAGGTGGATTTGTAAAGCTACATAGAAAATATGATTATTTGTTGGTTGAATAAATTGTGCATAATTTTGTGGTTATTATTGTAAATATTGTAATGAGTTGTGTTATAAAGCAACAATAAACGGTATGATTGTCATATCATCAACAGTGGTCATTGTAAATACTACAACCATCTAAGCTATAAAGCTCCATGGGTAGTATGTTTTTCTTACAATAGTTTTGTTTGTTGTAGGTGTCATTGAACACCGAGGACGATGTTCCCTCAAGGGGGAGGGTTTTGTAACAACCCTTGTTAAAAATTCATGTAAAAAATATAAGACCAAGGTCATGGGACACGTATTCCAAGTTGAATGGTGGGAAAAACATCCTATTAGGTGTTCATTTCAGTTATTATGGCTTGTTGGCTTAGGGGGTCCTGACCCAGGTTCAGAGTTAGTTGCGCCAACCAACAAAAACCTACACTACTGGCCCTTTTGGCAACAACCCACATAGCACAGGCTGTAGTCTCACCTGAAGCATTATTGGGGGATGCAAGAACCAAGTTTCTGCATCCAAAGACTAGTGTGATGTCTTCCAATGCCTTAGGGCTGCATCTACACAAATCGATAGACTTCTAGGGCTCATTACTATAACTAAGTGAAAGTTTCCTTCATACCTTCATGAAGTTCCACAATCAGTCTTTGCAGACCTTAAACAATCGATTTACCTACTTTCGCGTATCAACAAGCAACCCTAGATCAAAGTTTGTGTAGATCTACTTAATTCATTAGAAAACATAAGAGAAGTAGCTTTTAACTTTAAGGAAGTGGCTAAGAATTCATTTCATACATTATTAAGACAGATCCAGTAAATTCACATAGCATTCAATCATTATTTCATAAAACATATCATTAATCAGCAACATATAACATAAATATATGCAATGGAAATACACGGTAGTTATTCACAAAGTTTTCTTTATTGATCTTTCATTCACAGGTTACAGACTCTCTACCTTGCGCACACAGCTGCAGGGGTCTGTGCACTCAGCTGTGAACTCTACCCATGCATCCTCCACACTCACCTGCAGGAGCCTCCCTTTCTCTGTCTAAGCACAGCAAGTAGAGCCTTCTTGCCTTAGCTCTTGCTCAAGACAACAAAGACTCTTCAACATACCCAAATCTCTATCCCACGTTATCCCTAAGACTTGCTAAGACTCAATTATTTATTGCTTTTCTAATACAATACAATGGCCCCCAGCTCATGGATGAGTCTTCAAAACCGACCAAAAACAAGGGGCTAAAGCCCCTTTCACTCTATCTATCTGCGCGCTCCGCATCCACATTTAGCAAAGACTCTACATATTTTACAAAAGTCTTTACAAAAAAATGATATTTTATTCAATTCTACCCCTGGGGACCCCATGCCAATAGACCCCAAACACAAAGATCATGACTTGCCCTCGAGTCACTCAGTTGGTTGTTCCACTTTCTGGCAGAGTCCGTTGAATGCCTTGGTCAATTCCTGAAGCTCCGCGGTACTCTGTTTTGCTGCTTGTTGTACCTCCTAGACTAGCTTCTTAGTGGTTTGCCCTTCTACGACAAGTTACGTAGTCCTCTTGGTCTGCTGCATGGCCTTCAACCTCTCATGAATGTTCTGTGAAAGCTAGTAAGCTTCCTCTGTCTAAGGCTCAAGCCGGGCTCTGAGAAATGACTGCTTTTTTTTCAACTCATGGATCTGCATCAATTTTGCCTTGCCTTCCTGCAAGTGTGCGAAGCGCTGGATTGGTGCCAATGTTTTCATTGTCATACTGATATCATCGTTTCGCATAGCCTACTTGATGCCTTGTCCCCCAAATTGGGTAGTATAGCTTATAGTCCCACGCTCCCTTGCAATTGTCTGGAGTACTAAGACTGTCCTACTACCATATAGTCATTGCGCAGGATCCCCCTTATACAACTTCAGCCTGCTTCCATTCACTTTTCACTGGAATGGATATCCATTTAGCTTCGCGAGCTGAACTACACAACCGTCTGTAATTTCCTTAACAATATATGTCCTAACCAATGAATCTATAATTTACCCAGAAATTTAGTGAACTTACTATCATATAACAACACAAGGTCATTTTCCTTAAATGTACGAAGCTTGATATGGTGATCATGGCCATGCTTTTTCATGTTCCTTCTATACTTGTTGATGGAATCCTGCTAGAAATCGATCTTCCTCTAACTCCATTAGTTGTGTGAGTCGTTCCTCCAAGGCCTCATGATCTTCCATATTTTTCAAAGCTGTTATGTGCAGATTAGGCACAATGTATTCCATAGGAATTACTGCTTCAACCCCATAGACTAATATGAATGGCATTTGTCCTGTCATCTTCTTACAAGTTGTCTTATAGGCCCATAGCATTGCACGTACACATACATCCCAATCATTCTACTACGGGTTACATACCTTTGTCAACATGTTCTCCAAGATTTTGTTAAAAGCTTCGACTATCCCATTCGCCTGCGAGTGATATGGTGTACTCTTATGATGGTAAAATTCAAATTCATCTCTCACCGCGCTAATTGTTTCATTTAGAAAGTTTGTTCCGATATCACTCATTAATATTTTAGGACATCTGAACCGTGTTAAGACATGTTCAAACAAGAATTTTTTTGTCGTAGCCCCCATACAATCTTTGACTGGTTCTTTCTTTTGCCCATCTAGTTAAATATTATGTCACAGTGATAATGTAGAACGCGCCAATTTTCTTTCCAGGTGGCTGAATTGGCCCAATAAAGTTGATCACCCATTCCTCAAATTCCTATAAAGAGACTTGCGGATGTAGCGGTAGTTATTCCCTTCGTGATGGTTTGCCAATCCTTTGACATACATCGCATACTTTACAGTATGCTTTGGAATCCTTGTGCAATGTTGGCCACCATAGTCCTGTTCAATTGCTTTTCCTGCATAATGGCCTCCCGCAACTCCTCCATGAGCTTCCGTGAGAATACTATCATGCTCAAAATCTGGCACATATCTTCGCAATATTTCTTCCGCCCCCATTTTGTACAAATCTTTTGCAATGACCGAAAAATTGGTGATAAGAACTACTAATTATTTCTTTTGTTGATTTGTATATCCTTCAGGCGCCATCCTTGTAGTTAAGAAGTCAATAATTTCATCAAAATGGTCATCATCTACACATACCACAAAGGAATGCGCATCAGGAAACCCTTCCTCCAAATTACTGGGTTCTTCACCTGTTTCAATTCTCGACAGATGGTCAGGTCCAACATTCAACTTCCTTGGCTTCACAATTACTTCAAAATCATACTCCTGAAATAATAACAATCACTGTCAAATATTTCCCCTGAACACAGGTTTTTTGACCAAATATTTTAAGGTAGAATGATCTGTATACATCTTGAAATGTCTGCCTATCAAATAGTGCCTGAATTTTTGCATCACATAGATCATGTCCATCCCTTCGCGCTCTGTTCTTGAATAATTTTTCTCAGCCTTAGATAACTTCCTACTTGCGAAGGCAATGGGATGGTCTAGCTCTCCTTCGCCTGCTTGTGTTAGTACTGCACGGAGCGCAATGCAAGAAGCATTCACATGTACATGAAACTCCTTTTCCCAATCGGTAAATACCAAGATTGGCATAGTTACAATCTTCTCCTTTAACACATCCAAGTTGCGTTGACATTCTTCATCCTAGCATAATGTCACATCCTTATTTAGCAAATTTTCCATGGGCACATTAATTTGATCATAAGATTTAATCAGTTTTCTATAGTATCTCGTGTGTCCTAGCATCGTGCGCAGCTACTTAACTTTCCTAGGGGCTTCCAAGTTCACAATCATAGAAATATTTGCAAGGTCCACCATCAACCCTTTCTTACAAACTACATGATCCAGCAAGATCCCAAAAGGAACACGTAATATACATTTTTTTAAATTCAATGCAATATCGTGTCTGTGATATGTATCCAACATCAGGTGCAAACTTGCTACATGGTGTTTGACCAAGCCAAACACAGTCTAGTCATCAAAGTATACTTCTAGAAATTTATGGATGAATTTTTTGAACACTGCTATGAATACACAGGAAAATATTTCAGGTACTGAAAGCAACCCCACTCCATTGCAAAGGTTGCTTTACTTTTATCCTCTGGCACTATCTTGATTTGATGATGCTCAAAAAACGTGTCAATAAAGGAAAATGCCTCCTGCCCTCCAACATTGTCTAACAATTCATCTATAAGCGATGTCAGAAATGGATCATGAACACATGCATGATTAAGCTTCCAAATATCTACGACGATCCTTATTTTTCCCTTTTGTTTCTTCTCTTGGGCTACCATCGAGCTCACCCAATCAGACTCTTTGATAGGTTCTATAATGCTTGCCTCCAGCATTTTATCTAGCTCTTGGCGAACCTTTTCCTTATACTTTGGATTAAGGCGATAAGGCCTTTGTTTGATAGGCTTCGTGTCCGGCTTCAATGTGATCCTCATAACACCCAAATCACCAAGTATTCCTTTTAAATCTGAAAACTTAGTGGGGAAGAGATCCTGGTATTCATGAAGTAATTCAACAACTTTGTCTACTGTAGCATCATCCCAATAGTCTCCAATCTTCATGAAATTTGGTTCTTCTTCAGTGCTAATGTTTACTTGTCTTGTTTTTAAAGGTGCGGAGATGTCTAGGTACTCTACTTGCGGTCCTTCTACCTTGCGATGCCCTTTTGTTTCCGAATATTGATATTTCTCAGATCTTCTTCCTCCTCTTCAGTGGTCACATTATAGCATTCTAATGCGTGGTGCAGCTAGGTGCTCCAATCTGGTTGGGTCCATTCCATAGGTTCCTTTGATGTTCTAAAGATAACTACTTTAATTTCTTGAAGCGCTTCATCGATGCTTGCAAATCCGTCCTCGAAGCTAAAAGTAAATAAGAATCCCTCCTTCAATACATCCCATTCTACAGTGTCGTGGTGGAGCTATGTTTTGAGGTACTAGTTCATGGGGATTGTATCCAAGGTATGACAAAATATATGTACCCACTCTGGATGTGGTTCCGTCCCCCATGCCTTAGTCCACTTTTCTAGGTGATCATGCAGATCATCCTTCCCATTATACTTTTCTGTTAGTCTTGTATTAGCATACCCAAATCGTAACTTCATCATTCCCTTGTAACCTGGCCATCCATAAAAAATATCCTTATAAATACCCCACCATCGTGCGGGCGTAGTGTGCAGCGCCATTTCCAATGCTTGAAAACAGTGGCCTTCAGGGACTTCATGCTCAAATTCATCTAGGAACATATCTACGTCAATTTAATCATCATAATAAGGTAAATTTCTTACCTCCGACAAAATGTAGCACAGTGACTTTGTCATCATATTGCATCGTAATGTAGATATTTCATGTAAGTGATTTTTCCAATGCTCTAATTATTCATATGAGTTAGAAGTGAAAGAACTCTCCCGGTCCCATGTGATTTGTCCATCCACCATTGGATTGATCCAATCCTAATCTCACTTTGTTATCTTGTAGATTGATCCAACTCATCGTCACTTTCTACATATTCGCGGACTGGTTCAGTATAGCGCGCCCCTTCCGTAGGATCCAGTGGCACTATAACCCTTAGAAACTTTCTTTCAAATGAAATTGTCCTCTTCTTCAAATTAATGACCCCATTCATGTCAATAGCCAAGTTGATCCCCAAGAGCATGGGGTAGGGATTACTACCATCAATAATTTCAATAACTTCAAAGTCTGTTAATGCACTCACACCTTCAATATCAACCGTTACTCCATATAATCATCCCATGGGGATGATTTTTTTTTGATTCACCATCATGACCTAAATTGGAGACCACTACAGTGTAGGTCTCCCCATCCTTTCCCATGTCTGTTTCGGTAGAACATTCGTATTAGACCCCAGATCCAAGATGACCTAGTCCATTTCATAATCACCTATTTGCATTGTTAGCCACATGTCACGTCTTTTTTGTGCCTTATGCTTACCAATATTTCTAACTATACGTTATTTTGTATAAGTCTTTTCATTATTGGCTCACTTGTATATTAAGTCTTGGAATTCTTCCACGACCTTTCTGTCAAACAATAGCTTCATACAAGCTTCCAAGAATTTAGTGAGTACGGAAGGATCAACCTCCTGTGTCTCACTTGTTCGTTGTGTCTTGTCTTGGCTTCCTAAGGTGGAGGCCTCAGCGAAGCTCTTCTTTGCCTCCATGAATGTTTCCTTAGCGCAATTAAGGTCAAAGGCGGCTTCTTTCTCAAGAGCTTTGTGGACCCATCCGTCTTCTTCAGGATGCTTACCCTTATCTGCGCCAGTCGTCATAACACTTCTTAGTACAATATTAATGTTCTGATCCTCATCGCGGGGCTCAACCCTCATCATTTGTAAATTCTGTGTAGGTTGTTGAGGCTACGTTTTCTTCTCTTGCACTTTAGCTATTAACATAGGACATTATTATATGGCATGGTCGAACTGTCTCCAGTATTGACACAAAGGGTGTGTACGGTTCAGGTAATCTCGTGCGAAGTGCCCCAACTATCTGTAGTTGTAGCAAATAATCTAACCACCACCTCTACCAGGTCCTCCTCCTTGCCCTCCTCCTCACCCTCCTCCTTGGCCCTGAAAACCCCTGTGTGCTCCTTCTGCACCTTCATCTAGAGGCAGAGTTTCTACTTTCATATGGTAAGTAGGGGTTATTTCCATCATCAGCTCATAGCTTCGAAAATGGCACTCATCGTGGCCCATAAATTTACAAAAATTAGAGAATAGCTATTGAGGTGTTTGAATGAACTTCTGAAACAAGTGGCAGTTGTTATATACCTAGGGGGGCTAATATGGGGTACCAAGGGAGGTACCCAAGGTCATAATGTAATAATGTAATAATGGGATGGGCCATAGTAATAAATAAGGTGGTTAACCCATGTCATGTAAGGGACCACAAGTAGTTAATAATAATGTAATGGGCCCATGGTATTAGTTGATGGTATGAGGGAACCATGGTAATGACCCATGGTATTGTATGTATGAGGCCTATATAGAGGCTAGAGACTCCACATGGGAGAGAGTGAAGGATTATTGTATGAACAGGCATATGGCTTGTGGAGTGTTCTCCTTCCTTAAGGAGTGAATGTATGGTGTTGTCCTACCTTAAGGGTTTTGATCAATAAAGTGAATCATTTCTATCTTGTTATTTCTTGGGTTAATTATATTATCATATATTCTTGGATCAGATCTACAACAATTGGTATCAGAGCTACAACAATTGGTATCAGAGCACTTTCTTGGGCACAAAAGTGGAGATTTTTTTTATTTTTTGCAGGGTTTCGGGGGCGGCGACTTTGCAGGTCAGATCTGTACATTTTGGTGCAAGATCTATAAAATATAATTACAGATCTGGATTCTTTGTGCAAAAATAGTCGAATTCAAAAAAAAATCAGTTGAATCAGAGTCCGGATGAAGGAGATATCACTGATCTAAAAATCAGTGGGGTTGCAGACAATTTTCAGGGCAGCGATTTTGCGGCGCAGATCTAGACGTCCTGGTACAATATCTACAAAATCTAATTGCAAATATGGATTCTTTAGGAAAAAATACCCAATTTCAAAAAAAAAACAGTCGAATCGGAGTCCGGATGAGGGAGATATCGCTGATTTAAAATCAGCTCTTTTTTCAGAAATTTTGGGTGACGGTGGGAGAGTAGCAGCGCAGATCTGGAATTCTAGTGCCTGGATCAGGATTTCTATCACATGGGCAGATGCAGAATGATTGTTCCATTTCTAAAAATAGGTCATAATAGGGATTCTGAGCAATATTGACAGAATTGTGACAAATTCAAATTTTCACCATTTTTTTTTCAAAACCCTCTTCATGGCTTCTAGCAAGGTTCTATTATTTACAGGAAAAGATGATGGTCCTACTATTGAAGAATACATAAAACAACAGAAGTGGGTATGGAAAAACCATTGGAAATGGTGGCTAGTGGCGCAATTTGAAGATGAGGCAACCACATGGTGGGGATTACTTAACTAAACGAAGTGTTTGAACCTACCAGATGAAGAATTTGAAAAATTACTTTTAGACAGATTGTCTCATGCTAGAAAACAAGATAAGGCGAAACATGTGGGTCTATTTCCTACTGGTATATCCTTATTATAGGTTCATGGATTGATTCAGAAGGAGAAAATCGTCGTGACTATAAATCCTAGTTGCAAGAAAAATCTTATAAGTGTTAATTTGGCAAAAAGATTGCAAGTTCTAGCAAAACACATTGAAACTGCACAAGTTGATAATGAGGATGTTCAAGTGTACAAGGATTTGAAGATTTCTATGGATAAATATGTGTTGCATGGTGTTTTTTATGCTTCAGAGATGGATAATATGGATGTTGTTTTGGATATCCTTGGATGGAATCTGTGGGTACTATCAATATTAATTTGCAGAAGAAATTCCTGAAGCTCTGGTATAAAAAGAAGAAAATTACATTACAGGATATTTCCATCAATAAGCAGGTAGAGCACATGGAGGCTTAAGGGGAAGATGTTCCAGGGACTGACATATCAGATGATGAGCCTTTGATGATCAATAATCAAACACAAACAGAGGCTGAAGAAGAAAAGGTTACAGGTGATGATACATCAAAGGAGGGCTCAGTGGTTGAAGTCATATTGAAAAAGAAGACACCACAATAGGCACCACAGCAGGGTGAAGTAAAGAAAAAGCCATCGTGGGTTAAAACTTCAACATATCATCACTCACATCACCCCGCAAGGCAACCATCAAGATGGAAACCAATTAGCCACATGGACAACAACCCCCGCATGACAGATCGAGAGGAGCGAAGATCCACCTACTACACATCCACACAGAAGAGCTACCACAATCAACTTCCATCTCAAGCGAGCGAGGCACCAGCAAGATCGAGGGTTCACCTTTCTCTTGGATGGCTAGATGCACGTGCATGGTACCAGTGGACTACTCTTTTGAGTAGATCTTATTATTTATGTTCTTCCCATGTTTCGGGGACGAAACATGCTTAGGGTGGGTGGAATGTTATATACCTAGGGGGTATAATATGGGGTACAAAGGGAGGTACCCAAGGTAATAATGTAATAATGGGATGGGCCATAGTAATAAATAAGGTGGTTAACCCATGTCATGTAAGGGACCACAAGTAGTTAATAATAATGTAATGGGCCCATGGTATTAGTTGATGGTATGAGGGAACCATGGTAATGACCCATGGTATTGTATGTATGAGGCCTATATAGAGGCTAGAGACTCCACATGGGAGAGAGTGAAGGATTATTGTATGAACAGGCATATGGCTTGTGGAGTGTTCTCCTTCCTTAAGGAGTGAATGTATGGTGTTGCCCTACCTTAAGGGTTTTGATCAATAAAGTGAATCATTTCTATCTATTTCTATCTTGTTATTTCTTGGGTTAATTCTATTATCATATATTCTTGGATCAGATCTACAATAGCAGTCATCTATCACATGTTGCCTAGTGACTTGACAAATGGCACACCATAGTGCTGCTCCTGTGTCTGGCCCGAATGGGGTTTCTGTTTTCAAGGGGACTGGCCCCTCTGCTATAATATAGTTTGCATATACTGGAAAATGATCTTTATCATGCCCATGGCCCTTACACTTCAAACACCAAATCTCTGTGCTTACTTCTGGCTTAGTCTCCTTTTCTTTCTTCAAACTTTGTAATTCTAGGTGTAAGCTTGCTAACTGTGAGTGGATCTGTTGTACCCCTAGGTTTGCATCCTAAATAGGTAATGCATCCAACCTCATCGTGATCTCCATGGCTTCTGCCTATGTTGCTATCTTCTGTTGTGACAGAGCAATTCTTAAATGGGGCAATAACGACAAGATAAACTAGTCATGATGCTAGCTATATGAGATTTTCATGTTAGCCTATCTAATCTGGCACATCAACCTCTGATCAAAGTCCCAAGGTGTCTCCTCAACCCTCATCAGTATCTCCTTAAATTCAATTATTGATTGCACCTCATATTTATTTTTACTAAACTCTTTGTTCAAAGCTGTCTGAGATTCTGCTAGAAATGCATGAGGATTGTCAGCACAATACTTAATGTGCCAGGTTGGTGTGCGATCCTGCAAGGCGGTAACAAACCGTGCCTTCTTTATATTATCATCAGTGATTTTCCCTTGAAGATCGACATCTTCATTGTGTTCGTCATGTTTAATGGTGGCAGTGGAGGTGGAGGTGTGGGTGAAGGTGTATGTGGTGGAGGTGGAGTGGATGGATGATGTGTTCTAGGAATACCCTGAGTTATTAGCTGAATAGCACTTCGCGACATAGTCTGCACCACCCCTTCGTCATCACTTGAAGGAGGCCCAATCAATGGGCTATACTCTGGTCCTAATTCTTCATGGTTTTTAAAGAATCTTCCACTTCGCGTAGCTCTGAACATCAAGGTAATGGCATTATCCTCTTTTCACACAACATCATCTTAATCCAAGTATTCAAGGACCTAATGTAGTTACCTCGTTGTCCTTTGAAGAATTTCTGCTCTAATTCGCTATAGCTAACTGATGTGTCTGCTGCAAATTCAATAAAAAATCCTCCCAGAACTCAATCAAGCCAGTGATTTGTGT
This sequence comes from Pinus tabuliformis, assembly GCA_031772625.1. Taxonomy (NCBI): domain Eukaryota; kingdom Viridiplantae; phylum Streptophyta; class Pinopsida; order Pinales; family Pinaceae; genus Pinus; species Pinus tabuliformis. The sequence goes on from CM062816.1 coordinate 866,120,305, forward strand.
GATCTTGTTATAAAAGGTCTCTATTCTTCGCACCAATTCTGGCATCCACACTATAAGACCGTTGAGCTTCCACCTTCCTTGACTGTCTACCATTTTAGCTAACGACTCATATAATTCAATTAGAAAAGTGCTAAAGAAAATTTCATGTACCTTTGTATATGGATGCCTTTTCAACCAATCCTCCATTGACAGGCACGGATTCTTGTTTTCTTGAGCTACAAGCTTGTGAATCTTCCGATCTAACCACTTTTCAATTTCTTTCTTAGTCGGATTCCAATGATGCGACATCACACATCTCTTTTAAGTAGATCCTGGTCCCAACAATGAAACCATTTGTTGGCTTAGGGGGTCTTGAGCCAGGTTAGGAGTTAGTTGTGACAACCAACAAAACCCTACACTGCTAGCCCTTTTTGAAACAACCCACATAGCATAGGATGTAGTCTCACCCGAAGTAGTATTGGGGGATGCAAGAACCAAGTTTCTGCATCCAGATATTAATGTGATGTCTTCCAGTGCCTTAGGGATGCCTCCGTGCAGATTGATAGAATTCTAGGGATTTTTACTATAACTAAGTTAAATATGCCTTCAAACCTTCACGAAGGTCCATGATCAGTCTTTGTGGACCTTAAAAAATCGATTTACCTACTTTCGTGTATCAACAAGCAAGCCTAGATTGGAGTTTTCGTAGATATACTTAATTCTTTAGAAAGCATAAGAAAAGTAGCCTGTAACTTCATGGAAGTGGCTAAGCATTTGTTTCATACATTATTAAGGTAGATCCAATAAATCCACATAGCGTTCACTCATTATTTCATAAGACATATCATTAATCGATAACATATAACATAAACAAATGTAATGGAAATACACAATAATTCTTCACAAAGTTGTCGTTATTGATATTTCATTCACAAGTTATAGACTCTCTACCCTACGCACACAGCTGTAGGGGTCCAGGCACTCAGCTGCGGACTCTACCCAGGCTTCTTGCACACTCAGCTACAAGAGCCTCCCTTTCTTTGTCTAAGCACGAGAATCAGAGCCTTCCTACCTTAGCTCTTGCTCAAGATAACAAAAACTCTTCAACGTACCCAAATCTCTATCCCAAGTTATCCCTAAGAATCACTAAGACCCAATTATTTATAGCTTTTCTAATATGATACCATGGTCCCCGGATCATGGGTGAGTATTCAAAACCGACCAAAAACAAGGAGCTAAAGCCCCTTTGACTCTATCTATCTGCGCGCTCAGCACCCACATTTCACAGAGACTTTCCATATTTTACAAAATTCATTACAAAAAATAACTAATTTATTCAATTTTACCCCTGGGGACCCCATCCCAATGTGGCTAAAGGAAAATGGGAAAGGAAAAGAGGCATTAATTGGCATTTATTTATGAAAATAATGGAAAATAGGAGAAAAGGAAGGTGAAAGGTCACAGGTTGCATGTGAGGAGGAAAATGAAGGAAAATAATGGAAATTGAATAAAATAGAGGCCTCAATGACAAAAGGGCTTCTGAGATCAGTCCATAAAGTTTTTTCAGCTTTAGTTTGGAGCTCTCTCTCTATTCTCTCTCTCTCATACTCTTGGACACAAATTTTTCTTGGAGCACACTTGGAGGAGTGTGGCATACGTGGTGATGAGCCTCATCAATAGGTATATCATAAGGGTCATAATGCCATTCTCTAGCTTTAAAATTTTCTATTTATCACATTTACTTACAATTTTTGTTATATTATGCTTAGTGAGGGGTGAAATATGTGTTGCTATGTCATGTGGCCTAATATGGTTTAAATGCAGGAATTGGGATAATTTTGAGATAATTTAAATGTAGGAGCTTAGAGTAGATAGTAGGGAGATATTTTAGGAGATTGTCCACCTCCTAGAATCCTTCAACTAGCCAATATCACCACTTTATTTCTCATCAACTTGAAGTCATTGGAAGTCAAGCAGGACGAGGTCATTAGAAGCCAAGCCAGTGCAGTTCAAGGAAGATCTAGATCCACCTTTCTCGAGTTTTGGGAGACAAACATATTTATTTTCTAGGGAGATGTTGGTAGCTACCCTTTATATAAATAAACACGCCAAAGACCTTATTATTATTCAAACTTTGTTTTCATCTAAGAAGCTATTGATCTCAAGCACTTGTTACTTCTATTTTTGACTTGTTATGTGATTTATTTGACATTTCTGCAATGATAATGAGAAGTTTCTTATTGATTCATCACTGAGTTAGTTCAGAGGGCTGAGTCTCTTGGGTTTGGGCCCAACCCTAGTAGCTTAGGTCCCTCTTATGTATTGATATTTCTTTTTAGCTTAGAATGTTTTTCAGTTGTTGCATTTTGTTAGAATATAATTGCTCAAAAATCCTATGACTATTGCATCTATCTCATCTCTCTCATGGGAGCCTAACTAGAGGAATCTACAACCACAACCCAAAAATACTATGTTGATGATTTCTTGGAAAAATGTCTACATTAGTTATTTTTCTTTGCATATAATTCCTATATCTTAGAAGTTGATTCATTGCATAGATTAGAGTTTTCCTCATAAGTTAGATGGTTTCCAAATTCAACTCATCTTTTCCACCATTGGTTATGATATTTTGTGAATGTTAAGGAGAGAATATTCATGTGATGTTGAAGTATTATTGGACCTGTAGGCAAGGGTCCTCTTCACCATCTCCATCCAGGACTTCTCCACTCCCTTTTGATAAATCACAAACATTGTTCTTGAGCTCTGCCTTTTAGGTCACCGTGAGCATCCCTTTTGGTACAAAACTAGCCTTTCTGAAGTGTTGATATTGGCTAAGTGTATTGGTCACCTTTCACCCATATACCATGACCTCCATCCACCTTTCCATCCCTTGATCTCATTGGTCTTACCTTCCAAACCCTCTCAGTAGCCTTCGTGAAGCATTACAGGCCTTCCTATAGCAATATAGGGATCCTGTAGCATGCCTATAGCAGCCTGTTTTTCCCCTATTTTGACTTATAATGCAAGATTGACTTATTTTAGAAGTAGGTTTACCCCCCAGCTAGGACTCCATGATCAAAGGTAGCACCTAGGCCATTCCAACGATCCTTTTTCCTTCATTGCAAGAGAGAATAGCATTAGTTTCTTTATCATAGTTTTGGCAAGTAGAACATTACTTTATATGCAAGTGTGACTTGGGTAAATGATGCAAGAAACCTTGATTTATGTGTTGGTAGAATAAATTCCCGTTTAAAAGTGAATTTGATAGCTAGATGGTTGATTGCAATTAGTGTAGTTTCCTTTGTGCAGGTAGCATAGCTCTTGTGTTCTTTCATGAATTGATTCAATAGAATTTACAAGTTTCTAGCATAAATAAGTTATATTTGAAAATAATTTACCTTTTTCTACATTAGAGCTAGCTTTTGGATTACACTTTTAGTAGTCAATTCCACCCTAATTCAGCAGAAGAATGGTCTTGGAGCCTTAATGATCAAATGACCTAGTTGAGGGTGGCATGAGTAGAATTCCATCTACTGTGTATATAGCACTGTCACCTCAAAGTTTGTACGAACCCGGGTTGATAGATAGAGTTGAGGAGTCCCTGGGAGTCAAAACACTCTTGGTGCAATACAAGGGCTCACCACTTTTTGGCGCCATTGTCAGTGAAGTGTCTAGGTAGATGTTGTTTTTGCTTAAGCATTTTTTTCTCTTTTGCATTCAGTTTTGAAAAAAAAAAAAAAAGAAGAAAATTTTTCTTTCATTCCTCGTAGGAATACAGATACTCAAGGAAACTTCTTACCAAACACCCCCACACCCTCAAATAATTAATTATCACTCTTCTTTGGTCATTATCAACTTCCCTCTCTGACTAGAGGGGAGTTAGAAGACCCTTTAGGTGAACAAATTGATATTTTTGAAGAATCTATTGTAGAAGAAAAACCCATTTCACCTAATGAAACCATGGTTTAAAATAGGAATGAGGAGATTTTACCTATCAGAGATACTAATGGAGAGGCTAGAATGAAGAATATAAGCCCTACTTCCCTTCCTCACTTCCATGGCTTAACCTCTGAGGACCCTAATACTTTTATGTTTGATTTTTTTGTTGTCTGTAGGACCTATGACTATAGCTCTGATGAACAGAAGCTGAATTTATTCCCCTCTACCCTTAAGGATGCAACCTTGCGTTGGTTTATGGGTTTTCCTAGGGATAACATCACTACTTGGGCTCAAATGCAACAATACGTTAACAACACGTATATGGACTACTATAGGTCAAAATAAACCAAAGAATAAATCTTTAGAATGACTCTTGGACCTCATGAATCCCTAGAGGACTAAGAGGAAATATTCCAGCTCAGTTATAGGAGGGTCAGATGCACCCTTGATCCTGAATCACTCAAGTTAGTTCTTCTTTGAGGGATCAGAGAGGACATGCTAGAAACCCTCAACATGAGGTCTGGGGGAGACATATAACATTCATTCTATGAAGACATCACAATAGATTTAAAGAACCACTCTATGGCTACTAGGAAGAAGGGTAGGTCTAATTAAGCTTTGGTTAGTTCCTCTCCCTCCATAACATCCATCAAGAATGAAATTTGAAACATGTTAGAGGACTTTAAAAGTGAAATATTGCATACCTTTGCTTTGAAAATGGATACCATGCAAATGAAGAGGAGACAAGAGGAAGCAAAGATGGCCTTAGATATTTATTTCCCTAAATGCACTAGAAGGCACCCCAGAAATAAATGTCCATTAAATGTCATAAAGGTCTACTCAATCTATGAGTAAAACCATGCCATAGATAAATGCCCTTATTTTCCTGGATTGAAAGCTCTATACCAAGGGCTAGAAGGTGGAGCTAAGCAACTCTGTTTATCAATCAAAGGAGACCTCAAGGACCTCGACCATACCATCATGGCATGCAAGGTGCATCCTACTCTTATTTCCATCCCAACTAGAATGAACCCTTTCCACCTTGGTACTCTTCCACTCATCCGTCATGGTCCACACCTTCTTCTTGGCCTTATTCACCTCAATATCCCCCCCAGCCTGTCAATCAACTATTTCATCCATATGCTTCTCCACATCCTCACTGGAATAATCCATAACAAGGGTGGAGGCCTCAACTCAACCCAATCCGAATCTGAATAACAAGCAATCATAACAGGTCTACAATGGAGAGACATTTTAAGATTCCTATGTTTTGGAGATTCAAGAAATCAACCTTAGGTCTAGAAGAGTGCTCCAAGATAACCAACCTCCATATCCACCTAAGGAGCTTGAAAAGGAAAAGGAAGAGAGTAGCCCTCAAGTAAATCCACCTCCTTTTCCTGAGAGATTGATCCATCCTAACCAACACACCCTAGAAGAGACTAAACTTCTGGGAAAATTGAAGAATATGTGTGTTGAAATACCCATCCTCCACACTATTAAGGATGTTCCAGTCTAAAATAAGCTTATGAAAGATAAATGTTTCAAACACCCTGGGAGGAGAAAAATATACACCCCTACCATCAATGTTATTGTTCAATAATCTAATTTGATGTTGGGGAGAGTGATTTGTCCAAAATATCTAGACCCTGGAAGTCTGGTGGTAGATGTGCACATTGATGGCACCATTGTCCCTCAAACCCTAATTGATATTGGGGCTTCCATCAATGTGATGACTAAAGAAACCATGCTAAAACTAAACATCCAAGGATTCTTGAGAAAGACCACTACAATGCTACAACTTGCAGATAGATCCACAATGGCTCCTAAGGGATTTGTTGGGGATGTAATAGTCTTTATTGACTCTTGGGAGTATCCTACTAACTTCTTGGTTCCCCAAACCAAAACCAAATTCAATGGTTATACTCTCATTCTGAGAATGCCATAGTTAGCCACAACTGATGCTTACATAAGTTACAGGGTCGGGAACATGACCATTAAGAATGGGAATTTTTCCAAACAGTTGGTATTGTACCCTCCTTCTCAACCATCCATTGAGCATGACTTACCCCTATGGTTAGAAGAGGAGGAGGAAGATGAAGTGTATCATACAACATCCCATCTAATTTGTAACCTAGATGTTGTTATAAGAGGGGGGGAACCTGATGAAGATGGCCTCATTGACCAAATCCTCCAGAACCAACCCTCGAATATCATGCCTCTTGTTGAGCTTGTGAAGGAATCTAAAGGTAATCCTTGGAATAATTTATGCCTAGTTGACCCAAGTCTTGCACATGTCAAAGTTGTAGAATTTGGTCCATCTAGAACCTTGAAGATTAACCCCTTTCTCTTAGCCAACCAAGAAGAGAAGTTGTGCAAAATGCTAAGAGAGCACTTAGATGATTTTTCTTGGAGATATAAAGAAATGAAGGGGGTGCATCCTTCAGTTTGTAATCATCAAATATACATCAAGGAGAGATGAAAACCAATGCACCAACCTCAGAGGAGAATGAACCCAACCCTCAAGGACATAGTCAAGGAAGAGTTGCAAAATTTTCTAGATGCAAGGTTCATATACCCCATCTCAGATAGTGAGCGGATGTACCCTCTAGTTATAGTCCCAAAGAAGAATAGGAATTGGAGGATCTGTGTAGATAGATTATAGAGAACTAAACAAAGCCACCAAGAAAGACCATTTCCCTTTACCTTTCATTGATCAAGTTTTAGATGGTCTTGCGAAGAAGAAGTTATTCTCTTTCCTAGATGGATTCAGTGGTTATAATCAAATCCATATCAGCCCTAAGAATCAAGACAAAACGAGATTCACATGTCCTTGGGGTACCTTTGCTTATAGGGTCCTTCTTATCAGTTTATGTAATTCCCCTGCCACTTTTCAAAGGGCAGTTCTGAGCATCTTTGCTAAGCTAGTCCATGATTCTGTAGAGATATACTTGGATGATTTCACTCCCTGTGGGTGTGACTTCTTGGAGGCTCTCTATAACATGGGGAAATTCCTAAAGAATTGCATTGAGATGAGCCTCTCACTTATTTCTAAGAAATGCAAATTCTTAATGAATTCAGGGACTTTCCTTGGCCATTAGATATCTCAAGAAGAAATACAAGTGGACCCAAACAAAATTGCCATCATAAAAATGGTCCCTACTCCTCAAAAGCAGAGGGATGTTAGGAGTTTCTTGGGATTAGCTGGATACTATAGGAGGTTTATCAAGGTCCTAAGAAAAGTGGCCTCACCATTTTTTGGATTGTTGGCCAAGGACTCAGAATTCTGCTGGAAAATAGCTGCCAAGAGGCCCTTGAGATCTTGAAAGAAAAATTAACCACTGCACCCATACTTAGGGGCCCAAATTGGGCTTTTCCTTTCCATATCCATGTTGATGCATCTGAAAACATTGTGGGGGCAGCTTTAGGACAAATAGATGGTAAGTTACCTTATGCCATTTACTTCATTAGTAAAAATTTGTCTAAGGCTAAATTGAACTACATTGTAACTAAGAAAGAACTCCTAGATGTTGTACACTCCTTGAACAAATTCAAACACTACATCACTGGATACCAAAATTTTGTGCATACTGACCATGAAACTATCAAATACTCGATGAATAAGCTTGATGTGAATTATAGAATCATTATATGGTTGTTATTGTTACAACAGTTTGATTTAACTACCATTGAGAAGCTATGAAAAGATAATGTAGTTGCAGATTTTCTGTCTAGACTTGCTTTGCCTGCAGGTGATGAAGGGATGGTCGATGATCAACTTCTAGATGAGAACTTATTTTCTATCTCAGTTCTCTCTCCATGGTTTGTTGACATATCCAAATACCTAGCCACTACAGAATTTCCTCCAAATTTGTCATCTAGGGAGAAGAGAAGAATTGTAAGGAAGAGCACCCATTTCATTTGCATTAGGGGCAATCTCTTTAAGTTGGGACTATATCAAATCTTAAGGATATGTGTCAGGGAAGATGAAGTCTTTGACATCCTCTCAGCCTGTCATGATGGGCCCTATGGAGGTTATTTTTCTGCGAAGAAAATAACTTTCAAAGCTCTACAAGTTAGCTATTACTGGCCCACTCTCCACCAAGATGCAAGAAGGTATACCAATAGATGTGATCATTGCTAGAGGATGGGAAAACCCACACCCAAGGATGAAATTTCCCTACAACCCCGAGTGGCCTTGGCACCATTTGACAAGTGGGGCATGGATTTCATTGGGCCAATTGATCCACCATTAGGGTAGAAAAAGTACATCATTGTGTGCACTGATTATTTGACAAAGTGGGATGAGACGAAGGATGTCAATGCAGTAATAGAGGAGAAACTGGTTGAGTTCTTAAGGGAGAATGTCTTCTACAAATTTGGGTACCTTAGAGAAATAATCATTGATCAGGGAGCTAAATTCACATCGCATCTGATTGATAATCTTTTTAGGCAGCATCATATCAAACACAGATAATCTACTGCCTATCACCCTCAGGCAAATGGACCAGTAGAGGTTACAAATAGGGCATTAGAGGGAATCCTCACCAAGGTTGTGAGTAGTAGCAGGAGGGATTTGGTAGAAATATTAGTGGAGGCCACTTGGGCCTATAAAACAACTTGGAAATAAACAACTGGTTTCACTCCATATGATCTGGTTTATCGAAAGAAAGCTCTTCTCTCCGTTTAGTTTGAGTATAATACTTTGAGAATGGAAGCCCAATTGGACTTAGATGTCACAAAAGCATAGCAGGAGAGGTTGCTCCAGTTGAATGGCTTGGAGGACTTCAAAATGTAGGCCCTCCTACACAGTGAAGTTATACAATTGCAGAGGAAGGTCTGGCATGATAGGCAAATCAAGGAAAAAGTTTTTCAAGAAGGGGATTGGGCCTTACTATATGACTCTAGGTTCAAGGATTTCAAAGGAAAATTGATGACAAGATGGTTAGGCCCATACCTAATAGAGAAATTTCATGACAATGGAGCTATTCAAATCAGGACCATTGATGAAGAAGGGATTCCTTTGCTTGTCAATGGCTATAGGTTGAAAGTATACAAAAAACCTGTCTAAGGAAGAACTCATCAGGACCATCAATAGAGATGTCTGATTGGAAGTGTCATAGACTCTAGTCCACAACATTTCTAGATATTGTCTTGAAAAAAAAAGGCGTGGATGAAAATCTTTATGAGGCATCTAAGGCCAACTCTTGGGTTGAAAACCTCTCTAAGGCATCCCAGGAGTTAAGAAAAACAAGAAAAAAATTAAAGATCCTTGGGTGAAAACCTCTCTTCAGGTGCCTAGGGCAGGAATACACGTTTAAAACATCTTCTGAGGCAGCCTGTGTATCTAAAAAAAAAAACAAAGAAATAGCCCAATACATGGATCCATAGCATGTATGTTAATTGTTTTTGTCATTTTACAGGTTTGAAGACAATGGAAGATTCCATAGCTACAAGGCCAACATCCTTTAGATTCTCTCCACTTCTCCCTCCATCCACTTCATATCCACCATCCAAACTCATGTGCACACCACTCCTCATCATCCCATTAGCTCAAAACTCAAATTCAACCCCCTCTGTGGACTGCTACAGGAAGGACCTGTAATGCTACAAGAAGGTCATGTTGTGCTACAAGAGGGCTCTGTAAAGCTATAGGATGGAAATTCGAATGAAAGGACCACCAAACATGACCTTTCCAAGGATAAATAAGGTTCTCCAACCATGTTCCACCATCTATCCATCACTAATTCATCCCTATTCATAGAAAAATTAATATTTTTCATTAAAATCCCTCCACTCTGTCTTACCCTGTAAACATTTCTTGAGAAACACACAGAGCACATCCTCTCCATTCTCACAAATCTACAATACTCTTTCAAAGTACTAGCATCATCCTCGAGACCCTTTACATCCTTTATCATAACCCCCATGTAGTTTGAGGACCCTGGAAGAGAATAAAATGACTGCTACAGGAAGAGAACCTCTTCCTGTAGCAGCCTGTGGAAACCTCACAGAAAGCCATAATCTTATTTTTTTCATCAGTAGAGGGGGTGATACCAACTTGTGAGGCACTCTGCAATAGTCATACCACTCCCAATAGGACTCTCCACCATTAGCAGCAACTTGGACATCAACAAGGTACCTGCACAAATAACAATCAAATATCATAAGAAGCAAAGAAGATATCCATGGGAAAGAAAAGAACACAGCTAGTCAACTCCCTTGATGGTCAATAAAAGGTTTAGATCCAACATGAACATCCCTACATTAGTCAATAATGAGGTAGGCACATGTATGTAAAACTCTCATCTCCTCCCTATGTGTAAATAACAAAAAATGTGTAAATGTCAAGTGGAGGTATTTTAATAAGTTGGAGGTGGAAAGTTAACTTGGCCACCCTCTATCAGTAAACAAAAAGTGATTATGAGCACTCATGCGATGTGGAGGTGTCACATCAATTTAGTTAGGATCACAAAGAGTGGGTGTTGATTATGAGGGACGAGGGAATGATTACTCCAAGTGGGGATGATGGCCCAAAAGAGGAAACCTCGTGTATCTTCTAGGTCATCACACCACTCCAAGCCTAAGCCAAAAATGGCATATTATGGACTGGAGCTTGAATTCTCTTGAATTTATGCTCATTTCAAAAATAGTTAAGGTGAGGGCGAGCTCAGGGTTCCATCGAGGAGAGTCAAACCTTGCTCTACCATTTCTACAGGACGAAGCTACAGGAAGCCTGAAAATGCTACAAGAAGCCCGCGAGATAGCTACAGGAAAACTTAAAGGGTGAAGGAATGCTACTAAAGGTCAAATTGAACTCCAATTTATTATATTTATCCCATGCCATGTGGTAAAAAGTAAGTGCACCCTGTCCTTCATCTGTCCATAACTTGTATGCTAGTGCACCCTATATTCTACAGCAAATATCAGTCAAATTACGAATTAAAATAACTTTTTTGGCTGTAGATTAGAGGGAATATAGGAAATTATCATCAACCAAAGATTTCAACCCTCTACTTCCACTCAATTACACATTAGCGCTGTTGCAGGAAGTATCTCTCCTTCACTTAGTTGAAAATATAGAAGATAGATGGGGGAGGATTTAATAGAAGGGATCCCTCAGAAACTAAAATAATCCATATCCACCCTCCCGTGTTAGACATTTTTAGAAGACATAAATGACTAGGATTTTTTGAACTATTGAAGGGATATGCTGATGACATTGCATATGAATTTACCATGGCTCTGAACTCTCAGACAAAAGTCAACGCCACCACTATGGTGAGGGGATTAGTTATTTCAATCAGTCCTGAGCTAATTCGCAGGGTGACAATCCTATCCCTAGGGATCAAATGGAAAAGAGAAGACAAAAACACCAGTGCCACTTCTAAAAAGAACTTCACAGCCAATTAAAAACCTATCGAAGAAAACAATGGAGTTAGAAGGGAAATCCTACCCTATCCCCAGGATGAGGTGGCCTACCATATCTTAAAATACATCTCTTGTGAAGGAAGGCTAAATGTGGTCTATGGCTACCATTTTAGATGACTCCTTGAACTAAGGTTTCATTCATAATTTCCCATGGCTCAAAAAATAAGTGTACCATACTTCCTCTTATAGTCCATCAGGGACATGAGTAGAAAAGTGAGAGAAGGAAAACACCAACACCTAGGCCACCATGGAATAATTAAAATGATAGTGGTGGATTCCTTGAAGAAACTAATGATCCTTGTTCTTTGGTCCAAATTCATTGATATGGATAGATATACTTTCATTGATACTCAAGCCCTCACACTAGGTGAAACCCTAGCCTATAGTGTTGGAGGAAGAGAGGGGAAGGAGGAAGAAGAAGAGGGTGCATAGGCATAAGAGGAAAGAGAGACATATGCATAGAAGACAGAGGAAGAACCAAATGCAGAAGTAGAATAAGAGAAAGTTGAAGAGGAAGAGGGGAGCAATAGGAAAAAACAAGCCCTGAGAAAACTATTGAATCTAGAGAAGCAGGGGTATCCCCAAAGAAAACAAGTTTGTCTCTAGGACCCAATGAAAAAGAGGTAGCTGCCACCTTAGCTACCTTGAGCACCCCATTCAAGCCCAAAAGGAAGAGGAAAAGGCAATCTCCCCTCTACTTTAAGACTAGGAAAAGCATTATGATCAAGTAAGGAATGCTTTAAAATCCCACAAAGGGCCCTATCACAATTGAAGAGTCCCCAAGTAAGAAAGGGGAGGTGGAGCCCACTAAAAGGAAACTTAAAGAGGTCTCCTCTCTAGAATACATATCAAAGACTCCTATAGCATATGTAAGGAGGCCCACCACTAGATAAACCTGTAAACAACCCAATACACCTTATGCACTCCAACAAAAAGGAAAGGGGAAGCTACAGGAAGAACAGAGCATGCTACAGGAAAAAAAAAGCATGCTACAAGAAGAACATAAGCTGCTACATGAAGGGAAAAATGAGCAACAAGAGGGGGAAAGGGTAACAAAACAACTACAAGAGGGGGTAGTTTCCTCAAAAACATTTGAGAAGGACTTCCCAAAGCTCCAGGAGCCTAGTCCACAACCTAGTTTGATCTCCTATTATAAATTCATTGAAGGAGGGAGAGATATTCCTCAAAAAATTGTATTCCCACTTTTCTTTGAACTAGAAGCAGAAAGAGGAAGAACCCACAGATGGATGAAAATTGTTAAGTCCAAGAAGGTGGAATATGTGGGCCTCATGGAAGAGAAGGTCCTTGAGATGGGAAAAGGATTAAGTGAGCTAAGAGAGAAAGAGACCACAATGAGGGAATAATTACAGGAAGAAAATAGATGGTTGAGGGAGAAGCTGCAAGAGAAGGAAACCCAACTAGCCACAATGGTAAGCCTCTCCATGGAGGCATTATAGTGCAGACAACCATCCAAGTCTTGTGCACTCTTTCTCAAAGAGTAGTGGATGCAATTGAAAATCAAGACCTTAGCACAACATGGATCCATGCCATTTCAAGACTATAAACAATTCATTGAATTATGTGACCACAATAGCATAGAAGATAGAGAAAAATTGGCTGAGTTCTACATGCATAACCTCACCTTGACTGATATGAATATTTGGGATCCCGATGCAAAGTTGGGGGACATGAAATTGATGGCCCTAGCATCTTGGATGACTCATGAGGATGCCAAAGTTGAGGAGGTAAATAAAGTAATGGAAAAGGAAGAAAAAGAACCACTATATATCAAGGCAGATTAGATAATACGAATGAATGTCAATAGAAATCATATCATAATCTCCAATGATGTTGATATAGCACCCAAATACCTTACTAACCAGGAGTAGGGCATCTCACATTTCGAAGACACACTCGGGTTGTTAGGGACAAAAATCCAGTAAGCATGCCAAAGAAGATGGAATGCCTTATGCCACAGTCTCCATATCACGGAGTATCACTCTTCTGAAAGGTTGAGGAATGAATTGCAAAGAAAACCCATGTACAAAAGACTCATGCAAAGATTAAAAATCAATTGGATTAGACTCAAGCTCAGTTCACCCTTTCTTGTAGGCCTACAGGAAGAAAGAAATGAAGAAGAGGAGAGGAAGCAATGGACAAAAATAGAAAATAATGCAGACTTCTATCCTTAAAAAGGCACACCATCTAAGGAACCTTTGGATGTGAGAGAGGTCACCAAGGCCATGAAAGACATGGACATAGAAGACTGATTTCCTCATAGGATGAGCAACAACTTCAGTAGGGGGGTGATGATGAGGCTCATAAATAGGTATATCATAAGGGTCATAATGCCATCCTCTAGCTTTAAAATTATATTTTTCTCATATTTATTTACAATTTTTGTTATATTATGCTTAGTGAGAGGGGTGAAAGATGTGTTTCTATGTCATGTGGCCTAATATGGTTTAAATGCAAGAATTGGAACAATTTTGAGATAATTTCAATGCAGGAGCTCAAAGTAGACAATAGGGATAGATTCTAGGAGGTTTTCCACCTCCTTAACTCCTTCAATCAACTGAGATCACCACCTTATCTCTCATCAACTCAAAGTCAATGGAAACCAAGCAGGATGAGGTCATTGGAAGCCAAGCCAATGGAGTTCAAGGAAGATCTAGATCCACCTTTCTCAAGCTTTAGGAGACAAACATCTCTATTTTCTAGGGAGCTGTTGGTAGCTACCCTTTTGTATAAATAAACATGCTAAAGAAATCATTAGGATTCAAACTTTGTTTTCAGCTAAGAAACTATTGAGCTCAAGCACTTCTTACTGCTATTTTTGACTTGTTATGTGATGTATTTGACATTTCTGCAATGATAATGAGAAGTTTCTTATTGATCCATCATTGAGTTAGTTTAGAGGGTTGAGGCTCTTGGGTTTGGGTCCAACCCTGGTAGATTAGGTTCCCCTTATGTATTGTTATTCCTTTTTAGCTAAGAATGATTGTTAGTTGTTGCATTTTATTAGAATATAATTCCTCAAAAATCCCGTGACTGTTGCCTATATCTCATCTCTCTCATGGGAGCCTAACTAGAGGAACCTACAACCATAGCCCAAAAATACTATGTTGATGATTTCTTGGGAAAAGGTCTGCATTAGTTATGTTGCTTTTTATATAATTGTTGTAGCTTAGAAGTTGATTCATTGCATAGATCAGAGTTTTTGGCATAAGTTAGATAGTTTCTAAATTCAACTCATATTTTCCACCATTGGTTATGATATTTTGTGAAAGATAAGGAGAGCATGTGCATGTGATATTGCAGGACTATTAGACTTACAGTCAAGGGGCCTTTTTACCATCTCCATATAGGACTTCTCCACTCTCTTTTGATGAATCTCAATTATTGTCCTTGAGCTCTGCCATTTAGGTCACTGTGAGAAGCCCTCTTGGTCCAAAACTGGCCTTCCTAAAGTGTTGAGCTTGGTTAAGGTTATTGGTCACCTTTCACACATCTACCACAACCTCCATCCACCTTGTCATCCCTTGATATCATCTTTCTTACTTTCTAAACCCTCTCAGCAACCTTCCTGTAGCATTACAGGCCTTCCTGTAGCAATATAGGGATCATGTAACAGGTTCCTATAGCATGCTCGTAGCAGCCTGTTTTGCCCCTGTTTTGGCCTATAATGCAATATTGACTTAGTTTAAAAGTAGGTTGACCCCCTAGCTTAGACTCCATGATCAAAGGTAGCACCAAGGCTATTCCAACCATCCTTTTCCTTTCACTGCAAGAGAGAATAGCATTGGTTTCTTTATCATAGATTTGGCAGGTAGAAAATTACTTTATATGCAAGTGTGACTTGGATAGATGATGCATGAAATATTGAGTTATGAGTTGGTAGAATTATTTCCTGTTAACAAGTGAATTTGATAGCTAGATGGTTGATTGCATTTAGTGTAGTTTCCTTTCTATAGGTAGCATAGCTCTTGTGTTTTTTCATGAATTGATTCAATAGCATTTACAAGTTGGTAGCATCTATAAGTTATATTTGAAAAGCATTTACCTTTTTCTACATTAGATCTAGCTCTTGGATTGCACTTTTAGTAGTCAATTCCCCCCTAATTCAGTAGAAGAATGGTATTGGAGCCCTAATGATCAAATGACCTAGTTGAGGGTAGCATGAGTAGAATTCCATCTACTGTGTATATAGCATTGTCACCTATAAGTTTGTGTGAACCTTGGGTTGATAAATAGAGTTGAGGAGCCCCTGGGAGTTGCAACACTCTTGGTGCAATACCAAGGATCCCCACATGGGATTTGGAGCAAGAAGGCAAAAGAAGAGAAGGAAAGCGCAACATGACATTGGGATCAACAACTACAACATAATTGCTTTGTAGGTATCGAGTTGCATGTATGGTTTCCTTGCTAGTTTTGGCATGCATGGCACATGTAGGTGGTTTCTTGGTTATGATCTGCCAGTATCATGGAGGATTGCATGGATTGACGATGGTTTTGCCTAGCCTTTCCAATTCCTGGATAACCATGGTGCTATGAGTTTTTATCTTTGTTTTCTTGTTGGTGCTCATGTTCCTTTGGTTGTGGGTTGAGTTATTAGTTCCTGGAAGCCTTGGATGGACAAACGCTCTAGAAGCGTTGTAACAACTTAGGTTGAGTTACTAGTACTATAAGCCTTGGTTGGAAAAACACTCTATAAGCCCTGTAACATCTTGGGTTGACTTACTAGTCCTGGAACCCTTGGTTGGACAAATGATCTGGAGCCCTTGGTGGGTTGAGTTACTAGTCCTAGAGCCTTGGTTGGAAAAATGATCTGGAGCTCAACAACAATCGTGGGTTGAGTTACTAGTCTTGGAGCCTTGGTTAGAAAAATTCCCTGGAGCCCGACAATAGCTATGGGTTGAGTTACTAGTCCTGGAAGCCAGGTTGGAACAAATGCTCGAAAGCCCTATACATGTTGGGTAGAGCTGATCTGGGGATGGTTAGTGATGTTTGACCTCTGGTTGAGGGTTGAGGTGGTTTGGCCTGTGGAAGCCTTGGTTTGGTTTTGGTTGGTTTATTCCATGAGATCCCACATTCATGCTTGGAATATGGCACTGGGATGACTGGATGAAAGAAAGATTTGGTTCAACCTAGTCTATAGTCAGGTGGTATGTGGAAGTCCCTGCTTTGTTGGCATTTTCATATATTAAAAGAGGTATTTTCTATTGTGATCTATGAGCATATGTATTGATTATGATGATGACACGATGGCTGAGTTTCCATGGTTTATATGTTGGTTGTTGTTGGTTTAATGTTGGTTATATGTTGGTTACATGATATATATTGTTTATGGCTCTTGACATGTTTGATGAATATATGAATGGTTGATGAATGCATGGAATAATAGATGTTATTGTAACTACTATGAGAGGGCACTAGACTCCATTGATGATTCTCAAATAAGTTTCAGACCCATATGTTTACTTATGCATTCATGACCTATATATTGTATGTTTTCCATGTGTTTGACGAAATGTCTGTCATGGTTGGGCTTGGTTAGGTCAAGTCCTTGATCAAGTTTTTTTTAGAAGCTTTGTCTTCGTGTTATTTGTTGTTTTGGAAAGTCTCATCGAGTTCTGGGTAGTGGTCGAGATCCTAGCCCTGAAAAAGTGGCTTAAATCTCTCGGCCTCTGACACAAAAGTGGCTAAAAAAGATTGTAGTATCTCCCTTGTAAGATTATGGGAGCGAATGGAGGCTTATAATAGCACGCACAGCTTGTGCATGCGACTGAGAGTTTTTTCTTTGGAAAGACAAGTTTCCTTAGGGGTTGATCACCTAGAAGGGTTGGTTAGCTCCTAGAGGTTCAGTAGCATGTGTGGAAGGTCAAATTGGTTTTGTCATGTCAGTTCCACTTCCTTAAGTGTACTTGGGGAGTTGAATCATATTATGGTAACTCTTTGTCACATGTTTACCCTAGTGGATTGGTTAGCTTGGATAAAGGTGGAGGAGGATGTTACACTTTATTATGTCATGTCCCTTACATTGAGTAGCGGGCACAGTTCCCCACATCTCTATTTACATTGAAAAACACTCCTATCAAAGAACCATTTAATTTATATAAATGCACTAATTTAATTAACTTTTAAGATTTTTTTTAACCTTGACAATATAAAATATATCATAAAACAAATATTTAAATATTTACCAACATTTACTATATAACTATAACACTTAAATTAGAAATTTATTTATACACCATTTTAATAAAATAAGTGTTCTATAAAAAATACCTACCGACGCTATAATTCTAAATACCTAACCTATAATTCCAAAATTCATTATGAGTCTTTGTCTTCGTCTTGTCATAGGGAATTATTTCAATGATTTCCACATCAAATGGGGAATCTCTTACGTGCATGATGTTGAGCCTTATGTCTTAATCGCTAATGTAAGCAAAGGAATGTTTTAAACACCATATATATATATAAAGTTTTAAAAATTAAAATAAACCATTTTTGTTTTTAATTTTTTAATATAATATAAACATCATTTATATAATATTAAATTTATTTATATATTGTGATTTTAATTTATATTAATATCATTATTGAATTTGTAAATTATAAATAATTTTACATACATAATTACTCTAAAAGAATATCTATAAAACATTAAATTATAATTAAAAGAATTTATTAATCTAGAAGCTAACTTTAACGAATAAGTGACTGAGTTGATACGACAATGTCAACCACTAAACCTTTCTTTAACTATTTTTTTAACAATTTTAGAGTTCATATGCCTCATCATCAAATTGAGGTAAAGTAGTTTTTGTTTTTTATTCTATTAGAATGATGAGAAGCATATTTATTTATTTTAACTTATTTGATGTAAATTTTAACTCATATAAAAAGATATAAAGATGTCTAAGTTTTAAAATATTAAAATGGACACTGAAAAATATATTTAAATATTTTTATTTTTAAAATATATTTGGAACTAATTCTGTGATACAATCGTGATATGCATCTTTAAAATATTTGGGAACACTTTATCCCACCTTCAAGCACTTAAGCAAGAATAACGAATTTTAGTATTTTAGTATTTCATAATGAGATTTGAATTTAGATATAAAGGATAACAACTTCTCTTATTTACCCATAGTGAATAATTTGTAGGTTGATAAACTCAATTAATAATTTGTTAAAGTCACTTATTTATATAAACATGATTTTTTTTTTAAATTTTTTTTAATTATATCTATATATAATTTCAATTGACTTTATTCGAGATTGCCATCATAATGTATAATTTGCATAGTGTACATTGATTTGGACCATGCAAATTTATTTTTAGTAATTTGTCTCAGGTTAAAAGTTTGTTTTTGAGTATATACACTTTGTTAAAAACTTTTAGATAAAAATTGTGTATGAATTTTCACTTGTCCAATGTTTCAGGTGGACACTTCACCCATCATCAAGGACTAGAAAGCTTGATGATGATGGAACCAGTGTTGAGGTGCCTTAAATAGTTAAGGATCCAAAGAAGTCATTACAAGACAATCAATGTGTTAATGGTCAATTTTTTTATGAAATAAATAAAAGGTCCAAAAGTAGTCATTAGAGGGAATGTGAAGTGTTAAAGTTCAATTAAATTGAAATTCTCAAAAGGATTAGAGTCTGATTCATAATATAGAAAAAAATACTAGGCTATGGAAGGACCATTATAATAAAAATAAAATAAAAATATAAACATTTAGAAGAGAATACACACACACACATACACGCACACGCACACACACGTGGAATGAAATAAACTAGGAACATGATAAGAATGAAGAATGATTACTAAAATGACGGATTAAAGGTTGAATTGAATAAAATATATGGAGATAAAAAGAATTAAGATTAATGGGGATGAAAAAAGAAGAGCGAGGAATCAAGGAGAGGAAAAAGGAGGGAACCAAACTCAATGAGTGAGTTGATGGATGATAGGCTACTAGGATTGAATTATCATGTAGCCATCTTCCATATTGAAGTTGGCAGGCTTCTTCTCAATTTCGAGAGCTTCTAAGATAATTTGAGATTTATAGAATGGAACATAAGTCAATGTTTTAGCTTGATCAAAACATATGAGATTCTTGGATTTATAAGAGTGCTCAACTGTGGTATACTTAGACAAACGATGGTGGTTATTATCAATAATGTGTTCTTTAAGAAAAATATTAAAGGGTTCACCTGTCTTACCAATGTAATACTTTCCATATGAACAAAGGATACTAACCATTTTTGATACTAATGACCATCATTTTTCTAATTCTATCATAGTTGAGCACTCTTATAAATCCAAGCATCTCATATTTTTTATCAAGATAAAATCCTAGCTTATGTTCCTTTCTATAACTCTCGTATTATCCAAGAAGCTATCGAAATTGAGAAGCACCCCTCCAACTTCAATAGAGAAAATGGTTACAGGCTAAGGCAATCCTAGCAGCTTGTCATCCATCAACGTACTCATTGAGTTTGAATCCCTACCTTTTCCTATCCTCGAATCCTTGCTTTTCTTTTTCCATCCCCATTAATCTTGATTATTTTTATCTCCATATTTTCTATTATATTCTACCTTTAATCCCTAATTTGATTAATCATTCTTCATTCTTACCATGTTCCTAGTTTATCTAATTCTTTGTGTGTGTGTGTATATACACCAATTCTATTCTAAATGTTTATATTTATATTTATATTTTTATTATAATGGTCCTTTCATAGCCTAATCTATTTTCGTTTTTCTTTTCTTTTTCTATATTATTTATTTGACTCTAATCCTTTTTTTAGAATTTCAATTTAAATAAAAAAAAAATTAATTGAACTTTAACCCTTCACATACCTCACAGCAACTACTTTTGGATCTTTTATCTATTTCATAAAAAAATTGGCCATTGACCCATTGATTGTCCTTTAACGACTACATTAGATCCTTAACTATTGAAGGCACCTCAACATTGGTTTCATCGTCATCAATTCTTATAGTCCCTAATAATGGGATGAGTGTCCACCTGAAACGTAGGACAAGCGAAATTCATACATAGTTTTTCTCTGAAAGTTTTTAATGATATGAATAGTTGTGAAAGTCTTCATTCTAGTATATATACTTACTTACTTTAGTAAATAAAAAATTATTTGTATAAACTTGGATAAATCAAGATTTGTATGAATAAACAAAAATCACAACATCATCATATATTCGACAAAATTTGTATTGAAAAAAACAAAAACCCATTCCTCACCAATGATGAATGGAGGTTTCCATTAATGTACTATAATTGGTCTCTAAGTAGTACAATTGAATTATACATGAATAGTGGAAGCTGCAAAAAAGGAGAAAGTTTGTTCATTTGGAAGTGAAGGCCATTGTTTAAATTTGGGTAATCCTTGAAATCAGAGTGAAAAACATATTAGAGGGATGAAATGAAGTAGAGGTATAAAATATGCTTCCTACATTAATCTATGAGAGAAAAATGTGTAAAAATTAAAACATAACAATGGCAAACAAATGAAATGGACAACAAACCATTAACGACATGATATCCTGTGGAAAAGTATTATGAGAGAAAAACCTCACACTCTAAAGCACTCTTAATGTATTATTTAGAAATTGAATGGTTATGATATATAGTCTTTTTGCTCTCAACAATAGTCTTTGGCAACACTATAATTATGGAAAAAAATCAAAAGCATAACAATAAGATAAAACTTACTCCCACACATTTCTTCTAAACCTAGCACTTAATAGATAAACATATTAAAACCATAAACCATTTACAGTTTACCATTTCTACATACTAGAAACCATTAATGAGGTATTCTCAAATGTTGCTCCATGAGATACATTCCTATTATAGTTGTTCACTTATTATCCACCATTGATTTGCATATACTCCTTTGATAGTTTTGCATTATTCTTGTTATAACACTACAAGGTGTATGAGATAGTTGTCCCTAACATTCTCCTTTTTTTCATATACATTGCAAGGGTACAAGGGAGAATGCACCAAATGATGACCTAATTTCTAGGGCAGATAGACTCACATCACCAATTGAATTTACCTATGCTCACTAGTTTTGTTAATGTATCTGCAACATTCTACAATGTGTCAACTTTCTTTAGAATCGCCTTTCCATCATCTACCTTGTCCCTAATGAAATGATAGTGTACATCTATATGATGTATCATTACATGAAAGGTTGGGTTTGTTGGAAATCATGAGGCTTTATAGTGTACTTCATATTTCCTTATCCATAGTAATTTCTTGTGAAATTTTCTTGGTTTCTTATTAAAAAATTTATCCTAATTCTTTTCATCTAATAATCACCATAACATGAACATGAAGATCACATAAACAATAAAACAAAAGATATAGGCTCCAAGGTAGGGAAAAACCCAGAAAAAATTCTTTTCCTATAGGAAAAGATCAAATAAGATATCCAAGACCCATAACCATAGAAAATTCCACCTATAGATTCCATGTCAAACCTTCCTTCCTTTCAGTAGATTCATCAAAAAGAGATTGGTAACAAGCGATGTAACAAGGCAGACCTTCCATGAACTCTAGCTCAAGAAGATATCCTCTCTTTTAGACTTCATCTCTTCACTTCTTCTCTTCCCTCTATTTTATATTTCATACCAAAACCATCCAAGTGTGTGTGTCCAAAAGAGCTCCATATTCCCTCTATTTATACAATTTAGAGGGTGGTGTGAATAGACACATCCATTGGGGTAGAACAAACTTGTCATGTAGTTTGACATAACACCTAGAGGGTTTCTGACCCAAAATTACATATTTAAAAATTCTTTTTGTTTTTCTTTTACAATATGTCCAAATAGGACTTTGACTCAAAAACCTAGAAGCATGAAGAACATGCTTCTCTAGATAATAATAATAATTTTTATTTTTATTTTCATTTTTCTTTTTACACAAAATACATGATGGTACAAATTATGAATACTGAAACTAGTTACATTCTCCAACACTCCCTCTTAACTAGGGAGGTATTCATAATTGGACATCTTGTATATGGATACTCTCAAATTGAAATACTCTCATAAGAAGAGTCAGATTGATAAATCATCTTTAAGCATCAACATCATAACCAACATTGTCAACATAGTAAAGCCTTTAATTGACAAGCTCTACTTATATCAGAGCATAATGTTGGGAGGCTTTACATGAGACACCACATTACCTCTTAAGGCACACATCCCCTCTGAATGTTCACTAGGTATTTCCTTTTAGGACTATTCTTATATTGGATTACCCATCCTCAAATAATTCCAGTCCTCTTCGACCACTCTTATCTTGGTTACTTGCCCTGTCCTCAAAGAGTGTTGGTCCACTTCCTACCTTGGATTGTTTATCCTCAAGGAGTATCATCATTGGATTCTTATACAATCCTCCGAACCCCATTCTCCCTCCATGTCCTTCACTAGATGTACAAATATTAGTCCTGGCCTAATGCATGACACATGAAGAAGAGAACATAATTTCCATCTCACTCTCAACCAAAGAGGAGATCCTCATTCCCGCTTGATCATGGAATAGATCAATGTTCCTTTTCAAACATTTAACGAGGCTTCTTACTCCCTCTCAAGCATAGAGGAGATTCCTTATTTCCTTTTAAAATTTCTCTTAGTGTCCCTTCATCAATATATCATCTATTGGTCCTTCATGCACATATTCAAGTAGATGCATGGTTTCTCCTTTTCTTTGCATCTCATCAAATTGAGATTTCATCTTCCGGGAACCAAACAGTGACATGATTTTGGCCATAAACCTTTCATATCACTTTCATTTGTCAACAAAGGCATTATATTGAGCCAATTCAAGTAGATCTATACATAGGTTCTTCTCATCACAAAATTTATCTTCATCATCATATGAACATGAAGTTATCCTTTTGTACCACTACCTTTCCACCCCAAAATCTACCACAGAGATAATTCCTTTATGTCTCTATCGAGTAAATCAAACCATAGAACTATGTTTTTATTTTATAATTCTCTGTTGGGTCACAGAAGGGTTATATTCAATCACAAAGTATCATATTAATAAATTTGTTTGTGTTCCATAGTGATATGATGCCACTCAAATTTAGAGAATCATTACTACAAACCACTATAGAGTAACTCATAGATTTACGGTATTACAATGTTATTCATCCATTGGTACAAGAAATTTTCTGCCCACTATACATATTTAAGTTATGGTCAATATTTGATACAATGCCATTGTAAAACACAGAGGACTTCTTGAAACCATAAAGCCTAGAATTTGTATAAGGTAATGTAATGTGTGCCTTCAATCATATGAATGAGTTGTTGAGCCATAGAATTATAGACTCGAATTCTTATCTTCCTCAGTCGTCAAATATTAGACTCCAATCACAAGACACTTAATAATTTTGATGTCAACAAAGTGATCTTCAACCTCCTATTCCAAGACTTAGTTATGAAACCATGGTTGAAATCAGGAGGCTTTATAGTTTGATTCAGATTTCCTTATCCATAGTAATTACTTGTGAAATAATTTGTATCCTTATTAAAAAAAAAATTCTGATTGTTTTCATCAAATAATCACCATAACATGAACACGAAGATCATAGAAACAAAGGAACACACAATATAGGCTCCAAGCCAGGGAAAACCCCTCCAAGGGGAAAACCCATAAAAACTTCTCTTCTTATATATCAAATGATATATCCAAGGTCCATAACCACAAAAACTTCCTATAACCACCTCCTCCCACATTTACCCAACTTCACTGGCATGTTAGGGTAAACATGAGACAAATAGTTACTATGACATGAACCGACCTTCAAGCTTCAATTATAGAAGTGGGGCTAATAATTGAAGCCTCATAGACATTCCTTAAGGATCCAAGGATACTCAAAGGTGAAAGAACCACCCTAGGTTACCAAATCTTGAGTTGGATAGATTTTTCGTTGACTTGGGCCCACAATCGCATGCATGACAAGGCAAGGATGTGGTTATAGGCCTCCAAACACACACATAAGCCTCCTTCCCTGTAGTTATAACTCAAAATCTTCAGTTCAGAGGGCGTGGTCCCAATATCTGAGCCACATTTCCAAGCCAACCTCTAGACCACTACCCAAAACTGCATGTAACTTCTCAGAATGATAATTGAAATAATGAAAATTTTATTCATAGAAAAATTGAACAAGAAAATGAGCTAACCAGACCTAACCATGATAGTCATTTCACCAAACATATGGTGAACATGTGAGTTACAAGTCATGAATGCTTATCTGATATTAACAATTTGTGATACGTTTGATAATCATCAAGAAGGTCTAATGCCATCTATATCAATTGTAAAAACACTTGTTAGTCCATGCACTCATCAACCATTAATATTCTTATCAAATCCTAAACAAGTCATAGCTAGAGCACATTACAAATCCATGCTTATAACCAACATATAACCATATTATTAGCCATGATAGAAAGAGCATCAAATCATCATAATAACAAGTATAAATGCTCATAGATTGCAATAAGAAAATAGCTCTTTTTAACTTGTCCAAAAGCCAATCAAGTTAGGGAATTCCATGTACCACCCGAGCATAGATTGGGTTGAACCAAATATTTATTTTAACCAATCATCCCCATTACATATTCCAAGAATGAATGTGGGATCGCAAGACATAAATTATGAGGGCTTCCTATTTATTAAACCTCCTCCACCCTCAGGCTACCACGATCTCACAAAAATCATTCAAGATATCACGAAGCCCAAACAAGCTTGAATGCCCTAAAGTTTCTTCACAATTACCTTGAGGAATTTTCATGTCTCCACCCACTAGTCGAGGGATTCTTGGAGATTAAACCATCTCCACCACCAATACTTGGGAATTTTCATGAGACCATTACATCATGACCATCTAGGAAATGGTAAGGCAAGGATAAAACCATTGTTAAACCGGGAAAAACCCATGCCAATGACAAATGTACCGAATAAATAAATGCATGTACCATGCATTAACACCTCAGCTAGGAAATCACACAGCTAATGTGTTATCTACAAAATTCTCCTACTGAAGCTATGGATCCAACATTCTCCTTACATGTCCCTACTTTCCTTGCCCTTATTTTTCTTTCATTTCCCTTCCTTTTCCTTCCTTTCTCCAATGCTAGAGTGCTCCACAAATGCTCTAAGTGTGCAAGAGTATGAGAGAATAGAAGAGAGCTCCAAAAATGAACTGTCAAAAAATTAAAATTGAAAAAAAATAAAATAAAAAAAAAAAAAAAAAAAAAATAAATAAATAAATAAATAAATAAATAAAATAAAATAAAAATAAAAAAAAAATTGTGAACTAATCCTCAAAACCCTTTTTATTTCTTCATTTTCCTCTATTTGCATTCAATTTCCCTCTCATGTAAATATGTGACCCTTAATATCCCTTTTTTCTTATTTTCCTTTATTTTCATAAGGAAATGCTAATTAATGCCTCTTTTCTTTTGCCAATATTCTCAACCATAATAAACAACAAGTGATGCCCACTATAGATTCCCAACATTCAACTCGGAATACCTATCCCATGACCTTGGTTGTATTTTTCCTCTATTATCCTTTATTACATGAACTTTTAACTTGGGGATGTTACAAACCTCTTCCCCTCTGGGAACACCATCCTTGATGTTCTATGACACTTATGACCAAAAAAACTGTTGAAAACCAAAACATACTTCCCATGGAGCTTATAACATAGCTCGATGCAATATTTACAATAAACAACTACTGAAAACCATTAGCAACGTTACAAACATGACAATCATACTACTTATTGGAGCTTTATAACACAAATCATTACAGTATTTACAACCATATACATATACGTATACCAAAAATCATTTTCTTGACCTAATAAATAATGGAGGATATAAAGCCCCCATCTCATCCGTCATCTCCCATGTAGCTTCATCGGGCCCAAAGTGCTTCCACTGCACTTTAACTTGCTCGATTTCTTTGTTCTGGAGCATGAGTTATTTTCATTGCAATATGCACTAAGGTTCTGACTACAATTATCATTCTAGTTCCACATGCAATACAGACCAATCAATCACATGATCAACATCCTTCACATATCTTTTAAGCAATGAAACATGGAAAACATCATGAATTTTCACTATTGGTGGTAGTGCAAGTCTGTAGGCTACTAGTCCAATGCTCTCAAGGATCTCAAAAGTCCCACAATACCAAGGTGCCAACTTGGCACATGATCCAATCCTCAAGGAGATCTTCTTGGGTTTGATGTGCAAGTATACAGGCTCCCAAACCTAAAACTCCTTAAATTCCACGCACTGATCTACATAACTATTTTTCCTGTGCTCTTCTACCTTTAGATTCTTATTAATAGCATGCATTTCCTATTCCATCTCTTCTAGCATGTACGGTCCAATCAATACTCTGTTCACTTGGATCACTCGAGCTGATAGGAGTATTACAACTCTTCCCATAAAGAGCCTCAAACAAACTCATCCTCAAGAACTCTTGATATCCATTGTTATAAGAAAACTAAACACATGGAAGATAATATTCCCACTTTCACTGTTGATGCATTACATACATCCTCAACATGTCCTAAAGAATCATGTTAACCCTCTCTATATGTCCATTTGTCTATGGATGATAAGTTGTACTGAAAGTCAACTTTGTCCCCAAACCTATAAACAACTCCTTTCAAAACCTAGAAATGGACTTGGCATCTTTGTTTGATATGATCTTCTTAGGAACACCATGCAATCTCACTATCCCCCTGATGAAGACCTGGGCTACCTCATTAGTTGAATTAGTAGACTTCACTAGAATGAAGTGAGCTGCATTGGTCAACCTGTCAACCACAACCATGATGGAATCATGTTGTCTATATGTCTTCAACAAACTTGTGATGAAATCCATTGAAGTGACCTCCTATTTCCACTCTAGATTTAGAATCGACTGCAATAAACCATCTAGATGCTTACACTTTGTTTTTACCTGTTGACAGTTCAAACACTTTGCGATGAACTTGGCCACCTTTTTCTTCAAATTCAACCAACAATAGAAATTCTTCACAACCGTCAAAGTATTCTGATATCCTAGGTGACCTGAATATGGCTTGACATGAAATTCCCTCAAGATAAGCTTCTTGAGTTCACTATTGTCCGGCATATAGATATTGTCCCTAAATCTCACTAAGCCATATGTCATGAGATGATAATCCACATCCTCATCACTTGTACTCTACTATTGTAACATGTGCTTAAGCTGTTGGTACCTGTCATCTTGCTTCCATGCCCACAAGATCAGCTCTTGCAAGTCTATCCCATATGAACTCATAGTTGCAATGTGATTTACCTACACTCTTTTGCTAAGAGCATCTACAACTCTGTTCTCCTTACTCTTAATGTACCTTATCTTGAAGTCAAACTCATTGAACGTGGCTAACCATCTAGCTTGCCTAGCATTTAGATTAAATTTTTCAAGCAAGTAACTCATCCCACTATGATCACTCATCAAAACAAACTTCCCGTCAAGAAGATAATGCATATTAGGCCTCCAAATTTTCATGATTTTGTTGATGAAACCATCCATTTTCGCATCATTGCATTTGCCCATTGTTAGTGTTTTTAACCATATTTCTCCATAAACGAACCAAATTCCTGCATAGATGTTGACATGGTTTATTATTATTATTTCTATTATTTTTAATGAATTAAGAATAACTTTGCTTGGTTTTACTAATGATAGTTTTCCCAATTTAACGTTCTGCAGTTTAGTCAAGTTTTCGTAACTATCTCCATGGTTGAGGTAGTAGCACCACTCTAGAAGGAAATCCAAAACCTAGAATTTGTTTCTATAACCTCCAACATGGATTTGTATTGATAAAACTCCACGCAACTCGCACATGTGGACCTCCAACAAAAGATCAAATGAAAAACGCAGCAGTTTTTACCAGTCAACTATAAACACATTTTCTGAGCAAATGAAAAAGAAATTTGGAAAATGAAAACATGTTTTTTCAGCACAGACCCAATTAGGTTCTCAATGAGAAGTTTTCTCAAATTGGTTTCCATTTCAGAGATTTTTGGGGTTCTTTGGAGCCATATTTTGCAGATTGCGTGAGCAAATTGTTTGGTAATTTCACAATCAATGGCGAGTCACCAAAAGGATCAGAACAAGCCATTCTTTAGAAAATTCGTGGTAAGGAGATTAGTGTGATAAAATATGGATTGATATTTGATCCTAGAAACCTTAAAAATATGTTTTATTTTATTTTCAAATTGATTTATTGAGATCTCATGACCATAATTCATGCAATGAAATTTTGAGTTTCTTGTTTCTTCAAAACACGATAAATTGCAGTCTCTTTGATGAGGGGGGAGGATTAGATGTTAATGATGAATATTAACTTGTAATTGTTACTGCTATTTGAAGAATAAGAACTCTGTTTTTTTTTCATTGAATGGAATCTCTGATATGGCACATCTTTGAATGAAATTGGTGATTTAAATAAGTGATCTGAGTTCATAATTCCTCACACTCACCACGAGGGGCACATGTGGAGTTGTGAGATAGTATAGTTGTCATTTTAATCTCATTTTTTCAACATTTATGTTGATTTAGTTTTTAATCTCTCTAGATGTTTGAATTCTCTATTTTCAATATAGCTTCTTCTTTTTTTGTTATAGGTTGAGTGCTCAATATAAACTTAAAAATCCAAAAACACTTTCCTTGAAGTAATTTCCAAGAATTTATTTTATTTTCATGTTTGTTCTAGTCATCATTTTGATAAGACATGGAGGCTCTTGCACTTGAAATTTTGCCAACATATCATTGTTTTTCACTATTTTCTAGAACAGTTTCCAATTCCAAGTTTTGTAGAATAGTTGTGCTTTTAATTTGATGGCTAGATTTCCTTTCATTGTTTAATAGAATAGATTTCAATTTTTGTTCAGTATAATAGATTTCAAGTTCTTGTCCAATTAGAATAGATCTCAATTTCTTTATAGTATAGTTTTCTTTAAAAATTCACTTAAATTTTGAAGTTTTGAGTTTGAACTCATTGGCTTTTTAAGAAAAAACATGTGCATATGCTTATCAAAACTTAGTAGTAAATAGGTTTAAATCCTCATGTTCAATTAGATTAGTTTCTTTGAATTGATAGTATATATCCTAACACATATAGTGCATGTATACTTCACAAGCTCACATACCCGGATCGACATATAAATGCAAGTAATTTAAGAGTCAATTAAATTACCCAACATTTTGGCACCATTGCCAAGGAGGTACACATATGTGGTATATTTCGATTGCATCTCATTCTTAGTTGCATCCATTTAGTTACATAAGACTAATTTCATTTTAGTACGTCCTAGAAGTAGATTCATTAACAAGAAAAAGACTTCAATCACCTACCACCCCCACTATATCATGTGGTGCAGTAAGAGCCACTTGTCCACATCATGAATTCATATTTTTGTAGGTAGAAGAAGAGGTGAAAAAAAGTGATTGAAGAATTGGATGGAGTTGATGACAATGAGGAAAATCATTTTGGATTTCCCATTCAAGAATCTGATATCAACATTCATATGAAGAACATCCCTCCATCCATACTTCCCAACTTCAAAGGTATGAGATCAGAAGACCCATAAACCTTTCTATTAGAAATTTGAAATACTTTGTAGATCTTATGGCTACTCATTACACACTTAAAAATTGCATGTGTTTCCTACAACATTGAAGGATAAAGCTCTTATATGGTTCATGAATTTAGGAAAAATTTCTATAAGGACATGGGATGATATGAAACAAGTATTTTTGGAAAAACATAAATATTAACGCATACACCATGACCTTAGAAATGAAGTCTTTAAGATGACACAAAAAGAGGATGAATGCCTAGAATATTTAGCAGAGAGATTTACTTATAATGTCAAAAGATCTAAATTACATGATTTAGAATTAGACACATTAAAAGCTCTCCTATTAAAAGTTATAAGGGATGAAAGGATTAATCTTCTTAACCTGGTGGGCAAAGGAGATGTCTCTGAATTTCCATTTCAAGAGATTTTTGAACTATTCAAGAACATATCAAGAAGAAAAGCAAAGTATGTAAGATCCCCTCAAGATCCAGTTATGGAAAGAGTAAGTAAATCGACATCAGGATTGGTAAGTCAAACTGAACTTAACAATTTTCTAGACATTTTTTGGTTATTTAAATGAACAAATTGTTATGCTAAGAATGCAAAACAAGAAAAAAGTTGAGAATGTTGCTTCATTTATATTTTTCCCTAAATGCAGAAAGAAACATGTTTTGCATGAATGTGCACTTGATAACATTAAAATTTGTGAAATCATTGAAGGATCACCTACTACTAAAGATTTCCCATCATTAACAGGATTAAAGGCAGTTTACCAGGGAGAAAATCAAACACTTGGACAATCTTGTTATATAGCTCCAAGAAGTCCATGACAACCTCATCAACCCGGTATGATGCAAGATCTTAATTCTCAATTTCAAGGTTATGCACAAAAATATCAAAGTAATTGGAAAACACCCTTGCTTTGGTAACCTTGAACATCTTAATCCCAACCCAAAACCCACCTTGGAAACATTGGCAATCTCAATCCCAACCTCAAAATCAATCCAGGGAACAAGGTTGGCAAGGGCCTTACAAAGGAAATCCACTATATCCTCAATACCAATATCAATTTTATCCATGTCATTCACCTCCACCACAATGTCAGTTTCACCCTCGATTGACCTCAATTCAACCTTTCCCATTACCAACCACACAAGCACCCCAAAGTTCCATTCCCACTCAACTACCTTCACAACCAGTTCAGAGCCCCAATAATAAAATACCTCAATCCACTCACAGTGCTGAGGTATTGAAAAATTATTCTCAAGTTTTCATTGAAGAACAACAACCAGAAGAAGTATATTTAGATAAGGTCCAAGAATCATGGATGCCCATTGAAGAAGAGTAGTTGTTGGAACCTGAGATTGAAAAGTTTCATGCGTGCCTATCACTATATTTTATGAACGGGGATCACAGCTCTAAATAATTGCATGGAATGATAGAAGGAAGCCAAGGAAGACAATATTACATTGAATCTTGGTTCAAGATAGTCATCAGTTCCCAATGTTCAATTCTTTAATATTTCTCAACATCATCTCAATCAAGGCAGTGGGTCTCTCATATACTAGTACATATCAAAGTGAATCTTTCAAACATGGATGTGAGTTTAGCTATTATATTGTTACAAACATGGTTCCATTGGAAGTATTCATATACTTGAATGAGATTTATTTTTCAAGTAGAGTAGGACATACAAAAAATAAAAAATTAAAAAAGTAAAGATAAAAATAAGTCCTATTGTGAAAACTAGCTTGTTAGCACAATTGGACATGAGCTTTTCTTGAAAACTAGATAACTCGTGAGCAAAATTCACAATAAGTTCTACAATTTTATGATGGTTCTTCAAATCACTTTTGGTTCTATGCTCAACTTGGTTGATGTGGGATTCCTTAAGGCCCACCTTCCAATAGATCTTGTCCCATCAACTTCAATACCTTATATGGGACCAAGATCAAAGATCATTTGGAGTGCCTTGGAACTTGCATGCATCAATGGAAATCCTCCTCATTGACAACAATGGAAATACAACAAGGTCTATTGATTGTCAAATCTTGCATGTAACTCGACTTCAACACATTCATTTGTCCCTGTCAAGATGCACTCAGGTACCTTGACACTCATTTACATTATCAGTGAGTTGTCTCACATTGGTTAATGATTTTCATCATTGATCGGTAATCCAATGATTTCTTTCCATGCTCAACTTCGGCACATTCATTTGCATGGTAAGAATTGTACCATGAATTTTGGTTTTGATGAAGACTATATGGTTTTATGGAATCAACAACAACTTGCAGCAGTATATTTTATTAGTTTCTTGTAGCAGCATGTTCATCTTTTTGACATTCAACAACAACATGATGAAACCACTACGACTCTTCTTCATTCATTTCATTTTCAAGAAAATCAATAAAATTGGGTCTATTTTTAGTCAACATGCATCACGCTTCATGATTTCTACTTCAACATGCATCATGCTTCATGATTTCTACTTCAACATGCAACACACAATCCAAATCAGTGGTTCAAACTTAGAGAAAACAAATTTCAGAAGAAGAATAGAAATAACCATGAAAATTTAAATTTTATGCAATAGCTACGGAAACTTGCAGTTTCTGCATCTATTGCTGTAGCAACCTATTTTTTATTGTAGCAGCTTGCTCCAGAGGCAGTTTTGGCACAAAAATTACAAGAAATTGGAGTAGAAATAAAAAATTATGAGATACTGGGTTTTCTTAGAATATGATAAATTGAGTAAGATGTGGGAAGAATTCAAAAAAGAGTAATTTTGAAGGGAATTTCAAGTGGGTTTTTAAGCCATATTTTCAATTTTCACCACTGTGCACACATCAAGACAACATTTAGTATTTTTTCATAGAAGCATCTTTTCTTCATCAAAATGGGAATCTGAAGGAATGTGGTGGTAAAAAAGGTAAAAATACGCCATATACCTTTTGAAGCACTCAATTTTGTCTTAAAATGAGTTCGTGGCATATGTTTTTGTTGCAACATTGGGTAGTGTGAAGGGTGAAAGAAGGTAGAAATTGATTCGACCGTATCTTGCAAACCAGGCATCCGTTAGTCCTAAAATTTTTATGATAAATGCATTGCAGTAGGGTAAATAAATACAAATAATTTCAAGAAATTCCAGTATGTATTTTTCAATAAATTGGCTGCCATAATCTAAAACCATGTCTCATTTTTATCAAGTTCTGTGAACCCATTGACCAAGATTGTTTTAGGGAATATGCATAATATTAATGGTAACAATCTTAGACATTTTCAGAAGAATCTGATTTACCATTTCATATAAATTAGAAAAACAAGTCTGCTACATGAAAAAGATACATTCTGTGGAGAAAGTTCAAAGTAATGGTCAATGCATCATGGGGCAGAGTACCTGAGCCAAATCAACACCAAATCAACCATTAGATTGTGATCTCTTCTTCAATTCCAACAAGAAAACTTTAGGTAAAACTAGCCTTAAACTTTTTAATTTGTTAAGAATTTTGGAAATTTCAATAAGAAAGCTATTGTAAGGCATGTGATCTGTGTATTTCACCCTATTAGATCCCCATTCTCCAAATCATTTTCTCAGTCCCTTATTCCTATTCTACTTTGCATGCATAATCAATCCCACATAACTATTTCCATCCCTCATACCTTATTGAATACTCTACAAACCTTGTTATGGTTGATCTCCATACCATGATTGTGTAATCTTTTCCTTCATAAGGTCTTATGTTTGCCCTCGTAATAACGTTGTCTCTCACCATTTTCTTGTTTAAATTTATCTTCTTGTTGCAATACAAATTGATTCATACTTCCTTGATGAACTATTTAACCTTTTGACCTTCATATGAGACTAATTCAAAATATGGAGATGATTTTCTTAATGGACCATCATAGAACATGTGTCGTATTGTTCATCTTCAAATTTTTAATGGAAGCCAAGAAAATGATGAGTACAAAGCCATAAGAAGAAGAAGGTTGCAACAAGGCTTTTTTCACACAGTCTTGAAATCACTTGGAAGTATATTTTAGGCTTTAATAAATTGTACAACCCTCACCTACAACTCTTATTTTGTGTTATGTGGAACTCATCTTGTCAAAGCTTCACAGTGGGAAGTCTTCTTCATTCATTAGTTGGCGAGTTCTTGAAGAAACTATTTGACAACAATGTTGAAGTAGGATTGGTTGCTATGAAAAAACATTCTATGCATGGATGATAAGAATACAATCATAATGGGCTGAAATATATGATCATTTTTAGCCATGATAATGGGATGAACTTCACAAGGATGGAAAGAAAATTCTATAGATGGAGTAAAATTCTTGATGTGTTCTTCACAACATGGTATTCTACCAAGGATTGAACAATTTGAGCACAATTAAGTAGTGACAATAACCTTTGTAAGTTGTTTTCAAGTTACTGAAAGAGTTATGTGCAAAGTCTTAAAAATAGTGACAAGTACATGGATATGCTACTATGTGGGCATCCTTTCCTTTCACACAAGTTACATATAATAAATAATGAAGGATTGTTTTTATTAAGAAAAGAACAAATCAACATGCATCACTTCTACCTCTATAGCATCCATGAGCAGCCTCGTATGTGAAGACTTCAAGTTGTTTGACTTTCAAAGGAGGATGGGTAACTCTTCTTTCTTACTCTAATGACACAACAAGAAAATGTGGAAACAAAGAGTTATGCTACCAGATATGTAATTTTGAAAAAAAAAGAGAAAAAAAGTGCATCTTATTGAGATAGATGGTCAATATTGATCTCTTGGAGCTTTGGTCAAAGATTCAGTTGAAATGACAAAATAAAGGAACACCAACAACCGATTGGATTATGAAAAAGATTTATTTGCATGAGGACATGCAAAATCTCTGGTGTAGGGGAATGTTGGGCCTCCAACTTGTCATGATTTTGTTGATGAAACCATCCATTTTCGCATCATTCCATTTACCCATTGTCAGTATTTTTTTTTCTCCATAAATGGACCAAATTCCCACATACATGTTTACATGGTTTATTATTATTATTTCTTTTTAATGAATTAAGAAGAACTTTGCTTGGTTTTACTAATGATAGTTTGGCCAATTTAAGTTTCTGCAATTTAGTCAAGTTTTCGTAGCTATCTCCATGGTTGAGGTAGTAGCACCACTCTAGAAGGAAATCCAACACTTGGACTTGGATTCTAGAAGCTCCAATATGGATTTGTTTTGGTCAAACTCCACACAGCTCGCACATGTGGAGCTCTAGCAAAATATCAAAGGAAAAATGTAGCAGTTTTGACCAGTCAATTTCCATTGTGTTTTCTAGGCAAATGAAAATGAATTTCTGAAAATGAAAACATGATTTTTTTATAGCACATCCCCAATTAGGTTCTTAATGAGTAGTTTTCTCAAATTCATTACCATTTGAGATATTTCCAAGGTTCTTTGGAGCCCTATTTTGCATATTGTCTGAGAAAACAGTTTGGTAATTTCACAGTGAACGCCCAGTAACCAAAAGGATTGGAATGGAATATTCTTTAGCAAATTCGTGGCAAGGAAATAAGTGTGATCATATATGGACTAATCTTTGATCCTAGAAATATTCAAAATATATTTTATTTTATTTTCAAACTGATTTACTAAGATCTCATGGCCATAATTCATGCAATGAAATTATGAGTTTCTTGTTGCTTCAAAACTCTATAAATTGCAGTCTCTTTGATGAGGGGGGAGGATCAGATGTCAATGATGAATATTAACTTGTAATTTTTGTTGCTATTTGAAGAAGGATAACTATTTTATTTATTTATTATTATTTTTTTTTTTTTAATTTTTTTTTTTTTTTTTTTTTTTTTTTTCTGGTGAATGTAATCTCTAATATGGCGTATCTCTGAATGAAATTGGTGATTTAAATCAGTGATTTGAGTTCACAATTCCTCACACTCACTAGGATCGCCCCCTGTGGAGTTGTGAGATAATATAGTTGTCATTTTAATCTCATCTTTTCAATATTTTCTTCGATTTAGTTTTTAATCTCTTTAGATGTTTGAATTCTCTATTTTCAATATAGTTTGCTTGTTTTTTTTTTTTTTTTTTTTTCTCTATTACAGGTTGAGTGCTCAATATAAACTTAAAAATCCAAAAACACTTTCCTTGAAGTATTTTCCAAGAATTTATTTCATTTTCATGTTTGTTCTAGTCATCATTTTGATAAGACATGGAGGCTCTTGCACTTGAAATTTTGTTGACATATCATTGTTTTACACTATTTTCTAGAATAGTCTCCAATTCCAAGTTTTGTAGAATAGTTGTGAGTTTGATTTGATAGTTAGATTTCCTTTCATTGTTTAATAGAATATATTTCAATTTTTTTAAGTATAATATATTTCAATTTATTGTCCAATTAGAATAGATCTCAAAGTTTTTATAGTATTTTTTGCTTTAAAAGTTCACTTAAATTTCGAAGTTTTGAGTTTGAATTCATTGGCCTTTTAAGACAAAATATGTGCATATGCTTATCAAAACTTAGTCATAAATAGGTTTAAATCCTCATGTGCAATTATATTAGTTTCTTTGAATTGAAAGTAAATATCCTAGCACATATAGTGCATGTGTACTTCGCAAGCTCACGTTCCTAGATTGACACATGAATGCAAGTAATTTAAGAGTCAATTAAATTACCCAATAGTGTCTCCACATATTCAATGCATGAATGATTGCTGCCAACTCAAGATCATGAGACACATAATTCCGCTCGTGCTCATTCAATTTCCTTGACTCATAGCATACCACCTATCCCACTTGAATAAGGACTTCACCAAGTCCTCTCTTGCAAGCATTTGTAGACACCACAAACACTTTATTTGGATATGCAATATTTATAATTGGAGTGTTTGTAAGAAACTACTTCAACTACTCAAAATTGGTTGTAGATTCCTTTGTCCAGTCAAATTTCTTTCCTTTTCTCTGCAAATATGTAATAGGATAAGAAATTTGTGAGAAGTTCTTGGTGAACCTCCTGTAATAAACTGCTAACCCCATGAATGATCTGACCTCATCCACATTTCTAGGAGCTACCCATTCCATGATATCTCTAATATTTTCTGGATCCACTACTATGCCTTCCCTAGAAACAACATGTCCCAAGTAATGAACTTCTATCTAAAAGAAATTGCACTTACTAAACTTGGCATACAACTGATGCACTCTCAAAAATCTCAATAATGTTGTTATGTGTTCTCCATGCTTTTCCAAATTCTTAGAATATATCAATATGTCATTAATGAATACTATCACAAACTTGTCCATATAAAGACACACCACACTATTAATCAAACAGATGAAAGTAGTTGGAGCATTATTAAGACCAAAAGGAACCACTACAAACTCATAATGTCCATACCTAATCCAAAGTGTTGTTTTCTAAATGTCCTCTTCTTTGATGTGTACCTGATGATATCTTGATCTCAAATCAAAATTCGAGAACACCTCTACTGCCTTCAATTGATTGAAAAAATAATCAATCCTCGGTAATGAATATATGTTCTTGATCGTCACCTTTTTCATCTTCTTGTAATCAACGCACAACCTAAGAGTACCATCCCTCTCCTTCACAAACAACACTAGTGCACCCCAAGGCGATTCACTTGGCCTTATGTATCCCTTGTCAAGAATTTTCTTCAACTTCAGCTTTAATTCCACTAACTCTAGAGTTATCTTCCTATAAGGTGCCTTTGATGCTCATGTTACTCCTGGTACCAACTAAATAGAGAAATGCACTTCCCTGTGAGGCGGCAAGTCTAAAATATATGTTAGAAATACATCTCAAAACTTCTAGAAAACTAGATACCTCTTCAAGACTTTCGCATTCTCAACATCCTTAACTTTGTCACAGTAATTATGAACTGCAAACAAGGCACATCCTTTCCTGCAACTGCACTTTTCTTGCATAGTTGTAACCATTCTTACTATTGTACGCTTCTTCTTTCACTGCAAGATTCTCTTATCTCCATCCTTATCCAAGCACTCAATATCATTCTCGTAACAATCCTATAAAGGTACAACCAATCCATACCCAAAATCATATTGTATGATCCCAATAGAAGCACATTTATATGTGCTGATGTAGACATATAGTTTAACTCAAATGCATAATCTCTCACCTACTGATGAACTCTTTTCTTAGTACTTGTAGCCAACTGTACCAACCAAGATTATGCATGCACTTATTTTCTCAAACCACACTAATTAACATAACTATAATTAGATCCAGGGTCAATCAAAATGGAAGCAACTCAATCATAGAGTTTACCTTCCATCTCAATAATGGATGTCTGGTGATTCACCTGCTTGTTATCAAATGTTGCATGGATCTGAGGAATTTTGTTAGCCCACATCCCCAACTGTCTACGCCTCCTAAGAACTATAGATATGATTTCTGCCACCCTGATACAATGGACAATCCTTCTTGTGATGATCTTTGTCACAAATCCAACACTGCAACAATTCTCTACAACTACCCTTATTTTGTTGCTCTCCATGCAGAGGTCCATGTCCCTTTTCTACCGCATTAAACTTCTTGTAAGGAGAAACATTTTCCTTCTCATTTGCATCCTGAGGTCTTCCCTGCTTCGGTGGCTACTTTCCTTTAGTATTTTCATTCCCTTTCCAATCTCACTTAGGCTCAGACTTACACTTCAATGTCTCATAACCACACTTCAAATTCACAATGACTTTCTCTAGTGATCGAGGCTCATCATACTCAATTTGATCCTTGAATTCTAATGGAAGTCCACTGATGAACCTTTAAACTTTTGTCTTCTCATCCTTGAGGTAAGGCACATACCTCAAAAACTCCAGGAATTTAGTCATGTACTCCGTGTTTGTCATAGATCCCATTTTCAACTCGTAGAACTCCTTAGCCTCACTGTCATAGTATCTCTCAGACAATTACTTCTTTTGGAAGAATCTTTTAAAATCATACCAACTCAACTCCTCTATCCTGATGCCTCTGACACGCTTCACATCTTCCTACCTGATATCTGATTTCACTTGGAGATTGAAAATAATTTTCTTGGCTTGTGTGTTCTCTATATAATCATGCAACTCAAAGAATTTCTTCATTCCAATCATCCATGCCTCTGCATCTTTCAGTTTCTTCAACTCTCCATCAAATGTAGGAGGATTTTCTTTCTTGAAATCATCTAGCAAGTATCCCCTCTCACTCCTCCTATAAGGATGATAGTGAAGATGACCATGATACATGTTTGAACCAAAACTAGAATAGAACACATAACCACTGCCTCTCCTATCAGGTGTATCCAAGAAACTACCATATCTAACAGTGTCATCCCTCTCTGACCTATGCCTTGATTGAGTCTACTACCATATGCCCCATTAGTCCTGTTCTCCTATCCATAAATGATCTATGAAGGATCCTCATTTATACAAATATGACAAACTATGAAGGATCACTACATTAACCTCTACCTTCTTTTTTTGAGCCTTGGTAAGTCTTTCCTATGATTGAATGGTCCAATCATTATCTACCTTGCAATTTCTTATTTTTGCCTTTAGACTTCTCAAGATAACTGCTATGTCAAGAGAGTACTCATCTCTTTACTGCTCATTTGATCTATAATGAGAGTCACGTGAACCATAATCCACCATTTTGGTAGTCATCTTTGATCCTCTTATTCTTCCTGTAAACATACCATGTTAGCTAACAAAATATAAACATAATCAAAATACCTTAGTGAAGTTCAGGGGAGGCTATCTTATCTACAAGATCAATCCAAACTAGAACGATACATATATTTACATAATCATATAAATATGTCAACATCATGCATGATAATACTAACTGCACACAATGACCTCATTGACAATAACCATAACCATGATAATGCATGCATAATGACATGCATCTAGCCCATCCAGTCCAAGTATTTGAACCATGCTATGATACCACCCTATAACCACATCCTCCCACATTGTCCCAATTTCACTAGCTGTTAGGATAAACATGACATAAATAATTACTATGACATGACCCAACCTCCAAGCTTCTTCTATGGAAGTGTGGTCGACAACTGAAGCCTCGCAGACATTGCTCAAGGCTTACAGGACAGTCAGGGGCTAAAGAACCACCCAGGTGATCAAAAACTGAGTTGTATATCTTTTTCGTTGACCTTGGTCCATAACCGCATGCATGACAAGGCCAGGGTGTGGATATAGGCCTCCAACCGCATGCACAAGCCTCCTCCCTGTGGTTATAGCCCACAATATTCATTTCATAGGGTCCGGTCATGAGATATAAGCCATCTTTGCAAGGCAACCTCCAATCCAATTCCCAAAACTTCCTGTAACTTATCAGAATAATAAATTACATAATGAAAATGTTATTCATACAAAAATTGAACAAGAATGTGACCTAACCAATTCTAACCATGACAAGCATTTCATCAAACATATGGTGAACATGTGAGTTATAGGTCATGATTTCATATCCGATCCTAAGAGTTTGTTGTCCATCTAATAATCATCAAGAATGTATAATTCCCTCTCATATCAAATGTTATAACACTTGTTATTCCATGCACTCATCAACCATTCTTATACTTATCAAATCCTGAACAAGTCATAGCTAGAGCACATTATAAATCCATGCTTATAACCAACATATAACCAAATTATTAACCATGATATAACAACCATAAAATCATCGTAATAACAAGTACAAGTTCTCATAGATTACAATAGGAAAATAATTATTATTAACTTGTGCAAAATCCAACCAAGTTAGGGACTCCCACATACCACCCAACCATAGATTAGGTTGAACCAAATATTTATTTCAACCAATCACCCTCATGCCATATTCCAAGCATCAATGTGGGATATCAAGACATAAAAAACCAAGGCTTCCCAAATATTAAACCACCTCCACCCTCAAGCTACCGTGATCTTTCCAAAATTGATCAAGAGATAACAAAGCCCAAACAAGCTCGGATGCCTCATAGTTCCTTCACCATTCCCTTGAGGAATTTTCCTATCCCCACCCACCTATCAAGGTATTCCCAGAGATTAAACCGTCTCCACCTCCAACCCTTGGGAATTATCCTAAGACCACCTCACCCTATTCTAAAATCTTCCAGAAATCCAAAGCTCAACCAGAAAAAATTCCCATCACACCATGGGTATCCAAGAAATGGCAAGCCAAGGTTGAAACCACTGTCAAATCAGGAAAAACCCATGCTAATGATCACAAATGTACCAAATAAAGAAATGAATGTACCATTCATTCACACCTTAGTTAGGAAATCAAACATGCAACCTGTTACCTACAAAATACTCCCATTGAAGCTGTTGATCCAACCTTCTCCTTGCTTGTCCATGATCTTCTTGCCCTTCTTTTGATTTCCTTATGCTTCCTTTTCCTTCCTTTCTCGAATTATAGAGTGCTCCAAGAATTCTCTAACTGTGAAAGAGTATGAGAGAATAAAAGAGAGTTGCAAAACTGAACTGAAAAAAAGTTGTACACTGATCCTTAGAAGAATTTTTATTATTGAGCCCTTTATTTTCTTCATTTTCCTCTATTTTTCTTCAATTTTCCTCTCATGCAAATATGTGACCCTTCATCTCCCCTTTCTCCTATTTTCCTTTATTTTCATAAATAAATGCCAATTAATACCTCTTTTCCTTTGGAAATGCCTTTTCCAATTCCTTTTCCAATTTCCTCAGTCATAATAAATAATAAGTGATGCCCATTATAGGGTTTTTCCCAACATTCATCTTGGAATATGTGTCCCATGACTTTGGTTTCATTTTTCCTTTATTATCTTTTATTACATGAACTTTTAGCCAAGGGTTGTTACACTTCCACCTATAGATGCCAAGTCAAATTCATTTCTAACAGCAAATTCATCAACAAGAGACCAACAACAAGAGATGTACCAAGGTAGATCTTCCACAAACTCTAGATCAAGAATATATCCTCTTTTTCAGACTTTGGCTCTCCATTTCTTCTCTTCCCTCTCTTTGATATATCATACCAAAACCATTCAAGTGTGTGTGTCCAAATGGGCTCCATCTTCCCTCTATTTATACAGTTTAGAGGGGGTGCAAATAGACATGTCCATTGGGGAAGATCAAACTTGTCATGTAGGATAACTTGGCACCTAGAGGGGTTTCTGACCCAAAATTACATATTTAAGAATTATTTTTCTTTTTCATTTACAATGTCTAAAGAGTAACTTGACTCAAAAACCTAGAAGCATGAAGAATAGGATTGTCTA
The DNA here is from genome assembly GCA_031772625.1 of Pinus tabuliformis. Taxonomy (NCBI): domain Eukaryota; kingdom Viridiplantae; phylum Streptophyta; class Pinopsida; order Pinales; family Pinaceae; genus Pinus; species Pinus tabuliformis. Next base: position 866,162,653 of record CM062816.1, read on the forward strand.
GAAAATAATAGTGATTTTTCTTTTTCTTTTTTTTTCCTTTTATATAAAATAGATGATGGTACAAATTATGAAGACTGAAACTAGTTACATTCTCCAATAAGGTTCTTAGCTGGGAAAATGACATTGTTGTTAGAAATTAATTAACAGAGCAATGGAGCACATAATATATTGTGGAATCACAAACACAGAAAAACATAAAACAAGAGAGACACTGATATACATTCTTCACCCAATTTGGGCTATGTCTTTGGAGAAACAACCAATCCTTCCATTATATTATCCAAAAAAAATGAAGAGATACGACCTACAACAAATCCATTGTAATTTCCTCTTTGCTCTCACACACTCTCCTCTCTCTTTCTTACACAGAATAATAATACACAACCACAATACCATTCCCTCATATAAACCAAGGGTTTCCTTCTAGGGAAAAAATCCCTAAATTAACATAAATTCTACCATCATATCATTCACCTAATGAACAACCCAGATTGGCTACGAAATTACAATATTTTACAAGGAAACTTTTCATTTATTTTTCGCTTCAGGGGCACTGCGATCCTACGGGTGACATTGCCACCCTGTTAGGAACTGGGATCCAACACAACTAAGATAAGACCTCTGAATCAAGAACATAATCAGGTTCCATACCCAATAATTGTTACTATCACATTGAACTATAATAGCTCTCTGAATTAGCCCTACTTCTAAACACAATTTCATAATCCAAATGACGTCACTATAGGCATGAGTAGGAACCATATATTCTAAATTTATAGTGGAAAAATCAACCACAACTTGTTGCTTTCTCATCCAACTCATTGCTCCACTGACCAACCAAAACATGTAACCACTCGTAGATCTCCTTCTATCTACATTCCTTACCCAATTAGAATCAACATAACCATATATATCAATTAAGTGTGGGTTCCATGAAACACCATTCTATAAAAATGGAATATCTAGAAATACTTTGCAAATATCTAAACACTCTCCTCATTGTAGCCCAGTGTTCACATCTAGGATTAGTCACAGAGCAACTTAAGACTCCCACTACTTGGATAATGTTTGGTTTACTATAGACCATAACATATATTAGACTATCAATGGCACTAACATAAGTAACATAAGCCATATCCTCAATATTTATGGTGTTGTAGGTCACTGCTCAATTGAAAGTTCCCATAGAAATAAGAACAATTAATGGTTTGGAATCTACCATACAAAAATGTTGTAGCACAAAGTTTACATACGTAGTCTAGCTCAACGAAAGTCTTTATTTTCTCCATCTCTCATAATAGCCATTGCTAAGATATATTTTGAAACAAATAAGTCCTATATATCAAATTGTGATGAAAGTTTAGACTTCAAATCACAAATCACATCCTTACTATTATTGAGGAATAACATATCATCTTCATATAGAGTGATAACTAGGAGATGATCACCATCATGTTTGTAATATGCATAATGACTTAATCTGGATATTAGAATCCATAAACCCAACAAAAAGGAATCAAAATTTTGGTAGCACATTCCGAGTGTTTGTTTGAGGCAATATAAAGACTTTTTTAACTTGTAAACCAACGACTCTTTACCTTTTTTAATGCAGTGCTCTAGCTATGTTGTATAGATATTCTTATTTAAGACACCATGTAGGAATGCAATTTTGACGTCGATTTGTTCTATATATGAATAATTTTTTATTATTATAGATTATAGGAAAATAATAAACGCTAAATAAGAAATTGGGGAAAAAATCTCACCAAAGCCTATCCTCTTCACCTAGGAATATCCATTTTCAACCTACCTTTCCTTTTCTTTTCAACATTTCCTTCTAAATTGATCTTCTTTTTGAACACCCATTTACATCTAATTGGTTTTCATCCATAAAGAGACAAAACCAAGTCCCATAGATTATTATTTCTAAGTGAAACCATTTCCTCAGCCATGGCTAGTCTTTAGGACCCCTTATCTACCATATCCATTGCCACTTTAATAATTATATGCTCATCAATGTCAATAGATTAAGCAAATATACGTCTAAAATCAAAAGGACTATAATTATACTTTTCTACTTTCCTTATTCGTTGAGTGGACCCATTTAACGTTTGAGTTGGAGTTTCTTACTTTTATAAACTCTATAAACCCTCCTCTTCGTTAGGTCCTTCATGAAATCTTTGTTCACTTTCTAGTTCAACTTTCTTGGTCATGGACGGTAGTTGAACCATTGACTTCTTCTCATCCTATTTTGGCAATACCATTGTGGAAGAAGGATTAACTACTATGAAAATAACATTTCTACTATATAAAACTTTTCCATCCATAGGATGAAAAAGTTGTACCCTTCCACTCCAACAACATAATCGATGAAGATACATTTCACTATCTTGTTATAAAACTTAGATCACTCCTCCTTATGCACATGAGCATATGCCTCACAATCCAAAACATGAAGATGATAATTATAGTTATTATTTCCCATCGAGACTTCCATAGGGGGTATTTTCTATAATAAATTGATGTGGGATACCTATTAATCAAGTAACATGTAGAGATAACTACTTTTGCCCATAACTTCTTCACTAAGCTAGGTCTACTAAGGATACTCCTAGATCTCTCCGATTCTACAACTTCATTCTACTAAGGGATATAAGGATATACTTATTTTAATACTATTATCCTTACCAAACTTATCAAACTTTGCAGAAAAAGAAACACCACCATTATTAATCCTCAACATCTTATTCTTCCTACTAGTTTGATTTTCCAAGAGAGTTTTAACTTCCTTAAACCAACTAAAACCCTGAAATTCCATTATGAGAAAATATATTGGTGTCCTTTTATAGTAATCCTAAGTCGTGAATGACATATAATATAAAGTCTTAGATATTGAAGGAATTTTAGCTAGACCAAATTTAATAGAATGAATTAAGTACAACAACCTTGGAGATCTATGAGAACTAGAATAAAACTTAACATGGTTCTATTTTCACTATATGCAATGCTCACATATATCAAATTTAAGGGCATAATCATTCAACCCATTAATGGAATATTCCTTTTTCAAGGCTTGTAGGGCCTTCTTGCCTATACAGCCCAATGTTTACAGTGGCATGATCTGGATTATCCACAGTTTTTTGTTCCTTCTGTCGACGTTTCAAACCCCAAAGGGGGTCCATCATCAGGACTTAAATTAGATAGAATATGATATGAATGAAAGTTCTTTGAGAGGAGAGTATATCGGCCTGAGTATAAATAAACCTAGATCCCTAATTTTTATAAGGACCGACACTTATATATGATTTCTTATTAATTTTAATTTTTATTATTATTATTTTTATTAATTATTATTTTATTTTTATAATAATAATTTTATAACAATTTCTAATTTAGTTTATTAATTATTTAATCCATATTATTTAGCTTTAACTATTCCAATTGTTATTGATATACTTAATTCATAAATTAGTTTAATTAATTAATTCTTTCTTATTGTTTTTATTTTTATTTAATTAATTTAAATTTTTTTGATTTAATTTAATTAATTTTATCCATAATGGTTATAAATAAAAAAGAATTATGGATAAAATTAATTAAATTAAATCAATAAAATTTAAATTAATTAAATAAAAATAAAAACAATAAGAAAGAATTAATTAATTAAACTAATTTATGAATTAAGTATATCAATAACAATTGGAATAGTTAAAGCTAAATAATCTGGATTAAATAATTAATAAACTAAATTAGAAATTGTTATAAAATTATTATTATAAAAATAAAATAATAATTAATAAAAATAATAATAATAAAAATTAAAATTAATAAGAAATCATATATAAGTGTTGGTCCTTATAAAAATTAGGGATCTAGGTTTATTTATACGTAGGTTGATAGACTCTCCTCTCAAAGAACTTTCATTCATATCATATTCTATCTAATTTAAGTCCTGATGATGGACCCCCTTTGGGGTTTGAAATGTCGACAGAAGGAACAAAAAACTGTGGATAATCCGGATCATGCCACTATAAAAAACTAGCACATAAGCCTAAAATCCAGCCCAATATTTGTTACTATAACACTGTCTTCTTTATAAGTTCCTTACTTTCTTAGTCAAAAGTTTTTCTAGGAAGTTTTCACTATGAAGGTGTAGATCCTACAGATCTTTTCCATTACAAAAATCAAAGAATTATTACACTCAAGAGTGCATGCATCAAGTTGGAAATAATTTCCCGCACAAACACTCTAAGAAAGTGTCATAGTTCCTTGGAACATATTGCACCTTTTGCGAGAGAAAATAACTTGCACATTTACATCATTAAGTGTGTGTATTAATAGTTGGTTTCACGCTAGACCCAAAATGTGTAAAACTCCATTGACCCCATTTACTTTTCCATTAGGGAATTTGATCAATATTGTGGCATAGCCAAAAATGAAGAGGAAAGTCATCACCAAGGTATACCATCCCACCATGACCACATTTCTTATACATTGAAAACCAATTTAGATGGGAATTCACATGGAAGGAAGCTCTAGAGTTTATCAACCGTCCAATCTGGCTTGCAGGAGTTGCCAAAACTACAACAAAGGCATCTCGACCATCCTCTTAAGAATATTTTTTAGACTCACCATGAAAATCATTCTTTTCGTTCTTCTTATCTTCTTTGTAGTCCCTTTTGAAATGCCCAACCTCGTGCAATTTCAACATTTGTCCTTGGAGTTTCCAAGAGACTTCTTGCTCCCATTAGATTTGGATCTTCCCTTTTCTCTCTTCTTCCCTTTATCCTTTAATCTTCCATGAACAACCAAGGCCCCATTGCCAGAATTAAAAGATTTTTCCTTACGTCCTCTGAGAGTAAAGCAATGATGACCTCATTAAGCACCAATGTCTTTAAGGTTCTTCCTATGCCCATTAATAGGTTGTCCCATGAATTTGGCAAAGAACACAAATCGGTCACACAATGATCCTCCACATCCATCTTCACTCCAACTAAGATCATCAGGGTCAAAATAGTATTGAATGCATTCAGGGGCTCAGTTATAGAATCACCATCACACAATGTCAAGGTAAACACCTTTTTCTATAGAAAAATTTTATTAAGCGAGGATTTAGGATGATATAAATCCTCAATTTTCTTCGAAGAGCTATTGTGGTATTCTCTTCATAAACATTCAGGAATATCGAATCATTCGAGTAGAGCCCAATAAGTCTTCTTTCCCTTTTCTCTAATACCACCCATTCCTCATCTTTAATACTGGTGACTTTGGTTCCAGATATTATAACTTATATATGTCAATCCTAGAGAATATCCTCCATCTTTAGTTTTCATACCTCAAAAATAGAGCCATTAAACTTATCCATTTCTAATTTAGATGTACTCACCATTTCCCTTCGACAATATTTCTTTCTATACAAACTCCCACTCAAACAAATATTAGATTGAAAATCCTTGTTCCTAACATGTTGAATTCAAGGCGATCAATTTTTGATGCCAAATAAAACAAAGTATAGGTGTGGAATATGCTTCCCACACTGATGTATGAGATAAGAATGCACAACAATTAAAAACATAACCGTTGCAAGAAAATGAAATGGATATTAAACCATTAACAACTTGATATCTCGGGGAAAACCCTTCCAGGAGAAAACACCACATTATGAAGCACATCCAATGTATTATTCATTAACTAAATGGTTAAACTATAGAGCTTTGTGTTCTCAACAAAAAAATATATTAGTAGCATAATGCTAAAAAAATTTCGACGCCACAACAATAATTTAAAACTTATTCTCACACATTTCTACACTCAATAAATAAATATAATAAAACCATAAACCATTTATGATTTACCATTCCTACCTACTATAAACCGCCATTAACTTATTCTCTATAAATGCTATGCATACATTTTTACCATAACTCTACACTTATTCTTATTATAACTGTGGATTATTCATGATACAACTCGTCGAAATGCCTTCTTACCCTAGCAAAGAAAAGGTTTAAAATATAAATTAAAAGGGGATGGTTTATTCTCTAGGCTTTTAGATTTCGTTACCAAGACATTGCAATACCAATTTCTCTCATGTAACCTCATTTTTTCCTTCGGCACTTTAGTTAATTGAGTACAAATAATGTTTTGATTCTGACATCTCATGTGCTTCTAATGTTAAAATTCTCATCCGCAACCATATGTTATTGTCAATTATAAAGTAAAAGCTTAGAAATACTATTGTTTATAAAGTAAAGAGAGAAAAATTATGTATTTAGATTTAACCAAGCACTCATTATAGCTTTTGGAGGAAAAGCTTATGACAATTTGATTTGGACAACAACCATAAGTTTATCATCATTCTGGTGGCGAAATCCCATGATTATATAGTAAGCGATATGATGTTCTATGTACATACACGAATGTCTTTCTTACTTTTTCTTTAAAAAATATCATTACGTAGGTACAATATTTTTTTAAGTGTATATATAATAGTTAAGGAAGATTTCAATCCCATGATGATATGAGAAATGATGTCACATTTACGTGGATGAAACCACCCCTATTATTTAGTATAAATGTTGTTATATATTACTATATTTTATATTTATATTATTATTATTATTATTATTATTATAATAGATAATAAAATATTTAGTTAAGTAAAAATAAAATTATATTTTGTTATATAATAAATTTTAGGTTAATATATAAATAGCAATGATAATTTGAGAAAAAAGTAAAATGATTAACATCAACAAAGGGAACATGAAGACTTATGTTTTTGACACCTCTTCTATGTGATGATTGTTCCTAGATGGATTGATCATACTAAGCCATGTGGTGATCTTTAATCACTCACAAGTTCAAACCTTTTAAAATATTATAGACGGAACGAAGAAAGAAGAGTCTTCTAAGTCGAAACATACATCACATAATAAACCCAAAACCCTAATGAACACTTAGAAATATTTTTGTTAAGAGTTAAGAAGAGTAATACTCCCACTATCCAACCATAAATTACAAATGAAGAAGTCCATCCTTTATATATAGTAGGGAACAAACTTCCTCTACATTAAAATAATATTATTCTAGGAATTTCCTTAGATATAGAAAGGAAATTCTAGATCTGCTCTACTTCTAGAAACTAAAAATTAATAAAAAAAGGTGGTCAATGCCACATTTACAATGAGAAATAATAGATCCCCATAGAGGGTGGATCAATCCATCCATCTAGGGAAGAAAAGGTCCACATATGATCATTTCTTGAAAATAATGACCAACATTCCCTTGATTCATGCCTGAAATAGTTGTTAAACCTTGGAAAATGTGTCCACGTCCGAAGAAATGGTCCATTGTTCCCACATTTTACTTGATCTAAGCTAAAATATTCTTTAAAAAGGCTCGCTCACTTGAAAATGGAGCTCAATGTCCCTTTGACAACCCAACATTGACTTAGAGGAACCTTTGTTGATTTACATATGTGAATTAGCATGCAAATTAACCAATCCAAAAAAAATGGGTTATGGAGAAAACACCCTAGAATCTTTATCTAGTGTTTTTCTTGAGGAAGGTAGGCCATGTCACGAGGATTCCAATGAGCTATCACATGTCCATTTTGGAGCTAGGGTGTTACCTATAGGTCGACTTGAATAACTTGAACATGTGAGGTAGAAACTATCGTTTTTTGCTTGCATGGGTGCTAGAACTCCAGGGTTTTTCTACTTTTTGGCTCTAGGATTTTGGCACATGTGATAGGAGGATCTATGCATGACATGCAATGTAAAACATCTCACATGAAACATAACTATGATTTTCCACCTTTTGCTCATGCATTACTATGCCCAAATCTTATCTTTTCCTTTGATTGGAAGAAGGTTAGTGTGGTGTGTGGGTACATGTAATAAGGTCAAATTGGGTGAATACTGTAGAATTGGTTGTATGGTAAAATATTGTTTGTCGAACAATTTGGTCCAAATACTAAAGAAGAAAGGATTCCTTAAACTTTATAAAGTTATATTCTAACCATCCTACAATGTGGAAGCAATAATGGAGATTAGTAGAAAGGATTAAGTTGTTTGGGGATGAAGCTAAAGAGTGGGAAGCCTACTTAGTGAGCCTTCATAGAGGTCATGTTAGATTAAAGGATGAAGAGGATGAATTGAGGTGGTTGAAAATTCCTATGTTCAACATTTATACCCCAAAAGTAACCTTACAAAACATTATGTGAAGTACAAGAAGTGGAAAATCTTGTTTGGTGGTGGAAATCTATGTGGAATTTTAAATTCCTATTGAATACTTACAATATTATTTGGGTGGCATTGAAAAATAAGGTACTAATTTAAGAAGTAGAAAATAAGGTGGCAAGGGCCAAATAACTATCCATTATATAAATAAAATACAGATTCTCTCTACCATTTTCTCCCATCTTGTAGTTATATTCTTCAAGTTTGTAAGGAAGTGGAGGTTATAATAATCTTTAAGGATGCAAGGAGAGGAGATTCAATTAAGAAGGTTTAAATAATTGGTGCTATAATAGGGCTCTAAAAGAGCACAAAAATTTACTTCTTATAATACCATACGGAACATGGCTTGCAAGAAACCTTATCTTAGTTGAAGATAAACTAATCCCAACAATATATTGCACCTCCCAAGGAATTAACACTCTAAAGATATTTAAACAATCTAAGAAAGAAATAATTCCAAGGAAAATAGTTGAAGAGGAAATTGAGTTTATAGAGGCTTTGGATTACTTTGATGGGCAATCTTAGGATAGAGCACAAGTGGATTAGAAGGGGTTATTTTTGTAAAGGGCTCTTAATTTCTAAGACTCAAAGTAGGGTGGAGGGGAGTAAACAACTTTGTAGAGATGATGGCCTTAAAGATCAGATTTATTGTTGCAATTAAGAAAGGGGTGTCAGTATTCAAATATTTGTGAGTTAACTTTGGGTAATAAGTTGGATGAAGTGATTAAACCTTACAGGGAATTTGGTCCTCATGACTTTATACAAGGATATTAAATATTTACAAGTATTTTTTTAATATATATTCTTTCCACATGTGTAGAAGGAAATGGATGAGCATGTGGATCTTCTCTCAAAGGTTGTTCTACATTTGGCTCCTAGTCATTAGCATATGAAGAAGGAAGTGGATGGACACTCCATAGAGTGTTCATTATTTTTCTTATTTCGATGGAATATTGGTTTCTTTCTTGCATATATATTTGGATGCTTTCTCTTACAAAATTCATAACTTATGATAGATAGTTCATATATTAATTTTGATCTTGGGATCAATTTTATTCTTTGGGGAATAATTTTTGGACATGTATATAAGGTGGGCAGGGTCATAAATTTCAAGAAAGCTCATGTATAAGACTTTCTTGATATATGGAGGAAAACTAGGGTGATATTAGTGAGTTGACTTTGGATCCCTTTTTGAAACAACATTGAATAGGGATTATATTAGATTCCTTTAAATGTATTTTTGAAATGATATTAGGCATAAGAAAATTTTAATTTTGCTTGACTATGAAATATATTTGTTATTTTCCATAGGAAAAAGTCCTTGGTACTAACATCACTAACAATTTTGGTGATATGAATTATGGGCCATCTTTAACTCAATGTGGTTGTTGTCTATATAATGTTGCAAGTTATGTCTACATTGAAAATATCTACAATGATATTTTGTTGCACATTTATATTCATATTCCCAATTAAGTGTGTCTGTGAGTGTGTGTTAACATCGTCATTGGGTTTTTTTGTTTTAAATAATCTCACATGCAAAACAATTATGAGGAAGATATTTTTTTTTCATGGAAAAATAAAATTATTTGATTTTTTAGAGCTAAAATTAGAATATATATTGGTGTATCTTTACAACAATCTTGATCCTTAAAATACTTTAAGCTCTAAATCTAAAAAAACCTTTCAATAAAATTTGTCAACTAATTATGCATCTACTTATTATAGTCTTTTTTAGCTACATAGGCAGAGAAAGTTTATGAGGCCTTAACCAAAACAAAGTCATTTTCAATTTAAAAACTATATTTGGGGAACAAGTCCTTATGTTGACATGTCAACATCTACGCCCCATTTTGATACTATCATTGTTGATGATTCGATGCCATAATTTGTGCAACATCTTAAGAGATTGTTTATGAAGCATTAACCCAACAAAAATCTTTGTCAATTTAGAAGCTAGATTTGGGGAAAAAGTTGTTATGTTTATAAGACAACATCTTCCCCACACTTTGGCACTAAATTTGTTGGAGATTCAATGTCCTACTTTGTGGGACACATTTCCTTGTCTTTATTATATATGTAATGTTATAAGTTAATTTCATTTACATTAATATGCTTTTTCTTGTATCCATAAGGATACACATTTCATATAGATTTGTGTCCACAAGTGCAAGGTATTTAATTTTAGATACAAAAGATTAAGTGGTTATCTTGAGAAATAACTCAATTTAGTGTTTTGGTTAAAGGTTCATGTTTTCCTATACAAGCTTCAGAATTCTATGACTAGATATTTCATGAAGATTCGCATTATAGTTGAGAGAATTTTGAATATGGGGGGACTTCTTTAAATGGTGTTGGATTGCTTGTTATATACTTGGATGTAGGATTCAATGGTAGATATGTCTCATCCTTCTTATAATTTGGATAAAGTAATTTTACCCTACTATAATGGTGGGAAGAAGGTAGAGTCTTAATTTATTTCATTTAATTTGGAAAAACATGTTTAAGATTCAAATTTGATATAAGAAAGGAAGAAAGAATTTGTCATTTTTGTGATATTGAAAATATGGAGGATGAAAAACACTATCAAAGTCTTGTTTATATGGATATTAGTTTACCATTTAAAAAAAATTATTGATCCTTATAATTTGCTAACTTCAAAATTAAAAGAATTTGAAATATTTCCTTTTTATATTTTAATTAAAAATAAATAAATAAATAAAATTGATTTAATATTTTACATTTTAAGGTTTGATAAATAAAATTTAGTTTGAGTGAAAGATAATATCATTATCATCATATCATTAGCAAAATTTATGTGCCATTACATTAAACAAACACAATTTATCATCAATAATGGATAATAGTTGTCAATCATGTTAGGATCAATCCCTACATTTGAGTTATGAAGATTCCACCACATAGGTATATGAATTATTATAGTTAAATATTTTGAGTGGGCATGATCAAGGGAGCAAGTAAAATCAATTCAAAATTTGAAAAAAGCTGTGTATGAAACTTGCTATAAAAAGATGCCCAAAATAATGTAAGTAACATATGTACTTTATTATTTGAGATGAAAATAAAATACATTCCAAGGGTGCTTGAAACATAGTCAAGGTTGTTAATCTCTTAAGAAAAACTAGAAAGGAATCTTAAAATAGCTTTAGACTATAACATACAACAAAAAACCAAGAGCCACAACTCTGAACATCTTCCAATACATAAACAACTATACAACCATCAAAAAAGGACATAAATTGTCATAAATTGCAAATAATAATCATTCATACCAAGCAAAGTCATAGTTTATATCTATAATATAATCAATTTTTCTAGTAGGTCTTCTAGGTAAACCTAGAAGAGGGCTCCATCTTCATGTGAAAGGATTTGATCATTTCTAGCAAGAAGGTCCAAACCTTCTTTTAATAGTGAGTCAACCTTCTCATTGAATTGTCTATAACCATGGACATGTTGAATCTGAGGGAGATTAGAAGAAACATTTTTTTTTATATATTATGCAAGTACTTGGAGGTTAACATCAAGAATTATAAGCTCATTCATCATCCATTTGACCACCAGAGAAGAGCCACCTATCACCTGTCCAAGAAGTAACTTTTTTTAGATGGAAAAGGTTAGGGGGTATAAATTAGATAGCAATTAAACTTTTCTATTGGTCCCACTCCCAACATTGGCTTTAAATATTTAAACATGATGTTCAATAATAAAAAATAAAAAAAAACCTAGGTCACAAAAATGATCATCGCCTTAACACATACTATCGAAAAAGGCCCAAGGTCTACTCTAATCAATGTTTGGGGTTTCCATATATCTAAATAGTTTATCTTTAGATGGAGTAGAGTAAGAAGTCAAAATATTTATACCTCATGAGGCCATGATATAGATAATTAATGATTTCCTTCCAAATATTGTAGTATTATAGGAAGGCCATATACTTCACATAATAAAAAGGAGAGGGATAAATGGGATTTCAAATGATTTTGACTAAACAATCCTAAAGACATAGATAAACTCTTTCATTATTCCAAACCCCATGGATCTTGAGAATTCCTTTTTACCTTATGCCATACTGCCTTCCTGAAATTTCATTTAATAAGGAAGTGTTATGAGTTTTCATCATCTCCTTTACATAAGGGACACAACCCAAAATCATAAAAATTTCTTCATTGTAGCGCTTCCTAAGTTACAAATTTACATCTAAGCATGAGCAACAAGAAGACTATAATTTTAGATGAAGCCTTTAATTTTCATAAAGGTTTCCATCACTAAATAACCTCTTGGATTCTTCTCTCAATGAGAGTTCGGTATCCAATATTCACACCATAAGTTCCCCCTAAGCTAATATAAATCCTCACCAAATCACCTTTATTGTCTATTGCTGAAGAATGTAACTAGGGTTGCACTTCATTATTGTACTTGAGACAAAATGAAATATATTTGTCAAAATAAAGCAAAAATAGATTTTATTATTATTTGAATTGGCTTGTTAAAGCATGGGTTTCATGCTTGGGTCAATTGTTATAGGTCAAGCCTCTATTGTAGGATTTAGGTTATTGTCAAAGTGAATTGTTGGTTGATCAAAGACTCATCCATCAAGTCAGCCTCCTCCTCTGTTTGGTCTACAAGTCGACCTAAATATAAAGACACTTCTCTTCAAGGATTCACGTTAGCTCATTTATAATGGACAAACAACTATATATACAAGCATAAGGACTTCAATCAAAGGACAAGAAGACAAGTTTGGATAAATTTCAGAGTGAATTTTTTCGATACTATTACAGTGAGACAGTTCAGAACATTTCAGAGAATGGGTTGATGGAATTTTGGTGAAGTCATGGTACAATGAAACTTTTTTATAACTTTCAAAGAAGGAGTCAGTGCTATCTTAGTAAAATAGTTCCGGTGCTACCACAGGAACAAGGTCTCAGTGCTATCACAGTGATAAGGTTTTGGTGCTATCACAGTGATAAGATTTTGGTGCTACCACAGGGACAAGGTGTTGGTGCCTCAACAATGACAAGGTATCGGTGCTATCATAGTGATAAGAATTCGGTACTATCATAGTGACAAGGACTCGGTGCTCACATAGTGAAATTGATGACAAACTGAAGAAGATCAAACAAGGATGAATTGATGGAGGGAGTCTCTAGTATAGGTTGTGAGGGTCTTGGTTATCTCATCTTGTTTTGAATCTACAGAAGGATGAATCCTTGACCATGTTTTCCCCTAGAGTGGGGTTTTTCCCTAGCTGCATGCCTACATCTTGTGTCCTCTTCTATTTGATGATTGGAATTAGTCTTGATGATAATGAAAAGATAAATTGAATGAAATAATAATAATAATAAACCATCACAAGATAATGTCATAATAAGAGAAATCAATTAACTTTCCACCTCCTTGGATTTATCAACATGGTATCAGATCTATGGTAAAAGAAGATCACTTTATTGGCAATAATATTTTGAGAAAATTTAGTGTATGAGCTTAAATACAGAGAGAAGAATCTCGATGAAAAATCAATGATACACGTGTAGGTTTTAACCCTTTAAAGAAATTACCTGCAAACAAATTCTTTAAAAATAAAAAAATATACAATGGCAAGAAACAGAAAACAAATACACAGAGATTTCCCTTGGATCCCAAAACGGGACTACCGATTAATTTTTCATTATATTCCTTTCAATGTTACAATACATATATATACATGCCAAAGCATACATAAAACCCAATCCATTAACCCTGGATTAGAACATAACCATAGTTCCCTTGACCGGATCTACAAGATACCATGGGAAAAAACCATCATGCCCAAAACCATGTGCAAAACCCATGCACAAAACCATAGGTAGGTATGCCCACCTAATATAGGGTCCAAAAAAAAAATCTTGGGGCGCTACCCTGGACCCTATAGAGGGTGGCTACTACCCCACTCAAACCCCCTAGTAGGGGGGGCTGCTGCCCCCCCATGACCCCACCAATGCGCCTGCCACAATGAAGGGGGGGATGCCCACCCCCCCTCTAAACCCCCAACTTCACGCGTGGGGCTATTCATGGAAAGAATATAACACAGACACAAAATATTCTTACTTGTTTCTTTCTTTCCACGCGAGGGTTCACATGAGAGCTTAGTCATTGGTCCAACCCTGCAATGCCCATTGTTTCTCTACACCAAGAAAACTTATCAGTGCTCACAGATTTTATCAATTCATCTGAAGTATTCTTCGAAGTGTCCACCTTTACCAACAACACCTTTTTGTCCTCAGTCATATCCCTCAAAAGTCATTCTAAACATCAATGTGCTTTGGATTTGAATGATAAGCAGAGTTCTTTGAAAAGAAAATTGCACTTTGGCTGTCACAGTATACCCTTATATATCATTGTACTAACCCCTTACTTGAACACAATCTTTGCAACAAAACTGCTTCCTTGCTTGCATGAGTGGCTGCCATGTATTCTACCTCTGTATTTTAAAGTGCCGCTACAAACTATCTCTTGCTCATCCAACTGAATGCACTTCCAAATATGTTAAACACATACCCACTTATAGATCTTCTCTGATCCAGATCTCCAACCCAGTTTGCATCAACAAAGCCACAGATGTCCAAAACTCTATCAAATCCTGGTCTTCCTTGGTAGCATAAACCATAATCACTAGTGCCACAAAAATACCTGAAAATCCGCTTCATTGTTGTCCAGTGCTCCTTCCCTGGTTTTGACATAAACCTACTGAATACTCCCATTTCATGTGAAATGTCTGGTCTAGTACATATCATTGCATACATAATGCCACTGACTACACTTGCGTATGGAACATGGCACATGTCCTCTTCCTCTTCTTTTGTCTTGGGACATTGTTCAACATATAACTTTACACCTACATGAATAGGGACCTTCATCGATTTACTATCCTACATATTAAACCTCTGTAGTATTGTTTTGATATACTTCCTCTGGTTTAACCAGAGCTTCCTCTTTGCCTGATCTCTTTTAATTTCCATGCCCAAAATATAGTTTGCAGCACCGATATCCTTCATGTCAAATTTGGAGGACAATTGGGTCTTCAAATCCTGTGTAATTTCTTTGTCATTTCTAATCAACAACATATCATCCACATACAAGACCAGATAAATAACATGGTCACCAATTAATTTAAAATACACAAAGTGATCCATTTTTCTTCTGGTGAAGCTAATTCCCAATTTAAATGTATCAAATTTATGATACCACATTGTTGATGACTGTTTTAACCCATATAGAGACCTTTTTAAGCTGCATATTAGTTCTTTCTTTCCCTTCACGGCAAATCCTTCAGGTTGCTTCATGTAGATCTCTTCTTCCATATCCCCGTGAAGAAATTTTGTCTTCACATCCATCTGCTCTACCTCAAAATCAAAAGCAACAACAACATATAAAAGTAATCTAATAGAAGCTACCTTGGCAACAAGAGAAAAAATATCACCAAAATTAATTCCCGACATCTGGGAATAACATTTTGCTACCACTTGAGATTTTTTTTTCTCCACTTTGCCTTTTGAATTCATCTTCTTATTAAGCACTCATTTGCTTCCATTGGGTTTCCTTCAGGCTAGAAAATCCACCAGATTCCAAGCCTCATTTTTGTACAAATATTCCATTTCATCAACCATGGCCTCTTTCTAGAGTTTTCCATCCTCTGAATCTACTAGCTCCTTGATAGTTCTAGGATGATGATTAGTAATTGATAAATAAAAACTTGAATAGAAAGAAGATGAACTATACCTTTCTGGCTACCTTCTTTCTTGAACTGATCTTCTCATAGCTAGAGTTTGTGGCTCTCCATACTCTTCTACAGAGTCTGATTCTTCCTCCTTTAGCTCAAAATCTATCTTCTCAAGTTCCTTTGGTAGGACTAAATGTTTAATAACATCTTTCACCTTTCTAAACAACACATCTTGGTTATACACAACCTTCCTTGTTTCTAGGTTCCAAAGCTTATAACCTTTTAAACCATCCTTATACCCAATAAAGATCCACCTTTTAGATTTACTATCCAACTTGGTTCTTTTTTCCTTTGGAACATGTACATATGCATCACAACCAAATACCCTCAGATGTGAAAGAGAGGGTTTCTTACCAGTCCATACCTCATGTGGAGACTTATCCTCCAATGTTGATGAAGGTGATCTATTAACCGGGTATCATGCAGTCTCCACTACCTCTGCCCAAAATTCCTGTCCTAACCCGACACCACTGAGCATGCTTCTTTACTTTTCCAACAACATCTTGTTCATTCTTTCTGCAAATCCATTTTTTTGAGGAGTGTATGGAGTAATCTTCTCCCATGGTATACCACACTTCTTACAAAATTCTTTAAATTCCTTCTTGCATAACTCTCCACCATTATCTGTCCTCGGCACCTTTATCTTCTTCTATGTCTGTTTTTCCATCAGAGCCTTAAATTAGTTAAACCTATGAAAGATTTCATATTTCTTCCTGAGGAAATATATCCATGTATTCATTGAGAAGTCATCTATAAATTATACATAGTACACAGACTTACCCAGTGATGGAACAAACACAGATCCAAACACATCATTGTGCACAAGCTCTAATATTTGTTTCGCCATCTTGGCACTAGAGGGGAAACTCAACTAATTTTTCTTCCCATATACAAAATGTTCACATAAATAAAATCCCAGAGAGAAATTAGACATATCTTCTACCATACCATTACCATGAAGTATTTCAAGGCCCTTCTCTCCAATATGTCCAAACCTTTGATGCCATAGCGTGGTATTTTCTCTAGAGACCAAAAGGTTTTCTGATCCACTTTCAAGAACCATGTAACTGTTGCACTAATCAATAACAATGCTACCCAAAAGCTTGTACAGAGTTCAAATCCAAAATCCTCACATTAATACCAGTGCTCCCCGAACCATCTTGCAGGTATCTTTCTCGAACACTGTTTTTACACCTACATCATCCATCTTTCTTACGGAAATCAGATTTCTAGCCAATGCAGGAATATGTAGAACACACGAGAGTTTTCTAATCCTTCCACCTTGCAACTTCATCTTGAATTTTCTGCATTCGATGAATCTAGCCTTCCTGCCATCTCCTAAGAAGACATCATCACCATCATATTTCTCATACTCATAGAACCACTCCCTGTGGTGAGTGAAGTGAAAGGATGCACTTGATTCAATCAACCATGCCTCATGATCTACATGTGTAATTGAAGAAGAAGCCAAGTACACGTCCCCACCTTCGTCTGCGAGGGTTTTTGCCTCTGCAGAAGGAGCATCATCAGATCCCTTTCCTTTCTCAGGAGCTTTAGATCTACAGTCCTTTTTGAAGTTTCCTTCCTTTTAGCATTTCCAGTAAACCTTTGCAAGTTTTCCTGGAGATTTATATCTCCCTCTATATTTAGATCTCCCACTCGAGGACTTATTTTTGTTTATGTTCTGGGACCGTTCTCATATGGAAAAGGCATCTCCATTATGGCCCTCCATATTTTTCCATCTCATCTCCTCTGACAGCAACGATGAGACTATTTCATCAAACTGCAAGGTAGTTGTATTGCTACCTATTTCAACAACCAAAATATCCCACGAATCTGGTAGAGAACACAAAAAAATGATGCACTTATCTTCATCTGAAATTTTTATATCAATAGATAACAACTAGATTACCACATTATTAAATGCGTTCAGATGCTCTGTCACTAAGTCGCCATCCTTCATCCTCAGGTTATATAATTTTTTCCATAGGAACAGTTTATTCACCAGAGAATTAGATTGGTACAAAGTCCCTAACTTGTCCCACAAATCCTTCACTAAATCTTCCCCTGATACATTCAACAATACTGAATCTTAGATACACAACCGTATTGTGCTCTTTACCTTTCGATCCAACTTCGCCCAGTCTTTGGCTGAGATTGTCATTGGTTTAGTACCCGGATCTATTGTGATTCATTAATATTTATCCACCAACAGATTCTCCATCTTGAGTTTCCACAATTCAAAACTCTAACCATTAAATTTCTCGATCTTTATCTCTCCATTGCTCACCATCTCCACAGATCTCCCACTGAACAGGGTTTACCACAAGCCGAGCAAAAAACCCCTCAGCAGTGTGTCCCCTTGAAGCCGAACTGAATCTGATACCAAATGTAGGTTTTAACCCTGCACATAAATTATCTGCAAACGAATTCTTAAAAATAGAAAATATATACAATGGTGAGAAATAAAAAAATAAATACAAAAAGATTTCCCCTGGATCCTAAAACTGGGACTACCAAATTGATTTTTGATTATATTCCTTTTAATGTTACAATACATATATATACATTCTGAAGCATAAATAAACCCCAATCCATTAACCCTGGATTAGAACATAACCATAGTTCCCTTGATCGGATCTACAAGATACCATTGGTAGAATATAACACATACCCAACAACAAGTTCACTACAACCTGAGAAATCAAGTTCAGTGCAATTAGAAAAGAGTTTGATATATCTTAGAAGTCATGTTTTATATCTCAAAAAAGGAGTTTGAAAGTCTATTCAGTTCGAAGGATTACATAACTACAAACCGAGATATTCAAGCTATCACATAATCATAGTATAAAACCTTTTCTATATTTCCATCACAGTAATAAGGGACCAATTCATATCTATGTTTCCACCACATAAATAAAGCGCCTAGACTGACTGAAGTATCACCGATATAAGGAAAGGATATCAAAATACTATAATATAAGAAAGTTGCCTCAATGTATAATTAAGGTCTTAGGACTGAAGTGTGAAGAAGGATGACATGCTACAAAGAAAATTTTGAAGTCCAAACTACTAAGGTGATCCAAGTCTGGTCTAAAAATTATGAGCACTAATCCGAGCTCTAAAAACATTCCTTTGAAGACTATGAAATGAATCTGAAGTCTGTCCTATGGAGAAAGGAACTCAAACCTTGAGGATCTCAATTGATAGTCTAAGTACAAGGTACGAGCTCAAGGAAATCAAGTAAGTATTGTCACTTAATAAGATGCACATGCAACAAGTATAATGAGCTATCAAATAAGAGGTATGTAAACACAAGTTACGTATGCTCATAAGCTTTTAGATTTTCAATATATCTAATCTTAATGGTTAATACAATCTTTTTTTATATCTATTCTAGGGTAAAGATTGTAATCCCTAGATAACATATGAAAATCTCATATTAGAACCTTAATCCTTATCTTATAGGGTTTACAAGTAATCTAGAATTTCAAATAAGAGTTTTAATTGAAAGATTGAATAACTTGATCTTCGATATCGTAGGATTCCATCATTCATGGTTACATAGAATATCTAACTTGAGAAATTAAATCATGTTCTCTGTATCATATGTTTTTCTTGAAAGTATGTATTACAAGTATAAAAGATCATGGCTTAATACAAAGAGAAATCTTCAAGGAATCCTTACAAGGTTTGTTAAGGAACATCTCCATGTATGTCTTAGACTATACACCTTATAAAAATTCTCTTAATATAAAAAGTACGTTCATCTTATTTTGAAATCTGCCTTACATTACTAACATCATTATGTCTAGCTACATTGAATCATAAAGATTATTATTTGGGGTGGTTCATAATTTGATAAATATACCTTCATTACATCCTTGATTGTTCTTACAGAACCCTAGACAAGTTCTCTGGAAAACCCTAACTTAAGGGTATGTTAATGATAATGTGTGAAACCCTAGCCTGCTTAGGGTTATTGGGAAATGATATTTGAAACTTTTTGATGATGGTGTCTTGTTTGGGGTTTTAATATGATCATGAAAACCCTGACTTGTTAGGGTTGAATAATGTCGTCTGAAATCTCTGAACCTTTGAAGTATTGATAATTTAGGGTTTGCTATGTCTTCTACTGAAACCCTAGATCATTATGGTTTGGTAGAGCTTATAAGCAAGGCTCTTTTAATGTCTTAGAAATGAAATCCTTAGCATGTGTGTGTTTGTTTGATCAAACCCTAGTCTGATATACTCTTATTGATAGTTATGTAGATGGGTTTGACTAACACATGCTATGAGATGCCTGTGCATGATGATGATATCCTAGATGTGTGATTTGACCTGTTTTTTGATGGTCATGAGTCCTAGGGTTTGGAACTAAGTCCTATTCGAAGTTTGTTTCTCTATGATGATAGTATTCATGATTCTAGGGTTTTAGAGTTAAACCTTAGTAGAAGTGAAAATCCATGATGAATGATGACAATGTGATAATTTGATATTTGTGTAAGATTGTTGAAATTTGAGTTTTAGTTATGATGGATGTTTGATTGTTTGAGATAATATAAGGTTTGCAATAAACCCTAGTGGAAGCTAGTCAAGTTGTATATTCAGTTGTGATTGGTTTCGACTATTAAATATCATGTATGAAATCTAGGGTTTATATGAAACCCTAGTGGGAAGTCTAACATATGAATTATAAAAGTTGTTAGATACTTTGTAGATCTATATTTGTTGTAGTTGCTTCTAGGGTTTGCTATATGTTGTAGTAGGGTATGTCATACCTTTGGAAGAAACATTGAAACCCTAGATGTAATGAAGGTTGTTATGAAATGCTCAAAGTCTTGATGATATAGTCTAGGGTTTATGACAAAAACTCTAGCAAGAAGTTGAAACATATGTGTCTCTTATATGTAACCAAGTTTGATTATTTTGATGTTTAAAGTTGAATGCTTCTGTGATTTTGATAGGGTTAACTTCATGCTTCTATAGATTTGGTTGTACTTTATATCTAAGTTGTGCATGTACGTGATCTTCAAGATAGTGAAGATGTTTCTAAAGAAAATTTGATGTGATAAGCATGATGTCAATGGTGATGGTAATGATAACTTTGATGAGAAGGATGAAAGCCATGAAATATTCTTCGATGTCATAGAAAAGAAGTAGAATTCCCTAAGTTAAGAGGGAGCCTAGACGAAATCTCCCTAGGTTAAGAGGGAGCTTGAATGAAAGAAATCTCCCTAGATTTAGAGGGAGCACGAATAAAAGGAATCTCTCTAGTTGAAAGGGAGGTCATATCATAGTCATGATGGACACATTGATAGAAGAAGTTGTAGAATGTATTTTTGAAGGGATGTTGAAATAAGAAAAAGCTAGATCGATTTGTGGAATATGTTGCTAGGAAAGGAAGTTTCATGGTTGAGGAATCTTCCGTCAAGATTCATTGGAAAATCTCGAAGTCATATTGTGAAAAGTTGAGAAACAACATCAAGTTGTCTAGAAGACCCCAAAGGTTTGTATATTTTTATGAACATTTGAAAGTTTGTTACTGATTGAGGTTGTGTTTGTATAGGTAAATCTCTCGGAAGTTTGATAACATGTTTTGAAATGCTTAGAGTTGTTGATCAGTTTGATTGGGAGAGATTTGGAATGATTTGTTACTGATTTGAATAATCGAGAAGTTGAGGTCTTGTGAGTAAGACATTGCCTGGGAAGACATCTGGTTAACACTTTGTGTTGATGTCTAGTTCCCGAAGTAGGGAGGGTGGCATTGGTAATAGAGCTCCCACCTCAGATATGTACCTTAGATCCCTAAGTTGATGGTTCCTAGACCAGATAAAATCTTTAGTCCATCTTAGTCCCACATGGATATATTTGCCTAGTTAGGAATCTAGTCCATGGCATTGTCGTGCCTAAAATGTTGGAGGACCTTAGATAGATTTCCCTGGTTAAGAATCTAGTCCATGGCATTGCGGTGCCTAAACTTCCTCATAGATTATGTGTTTTAAGATCTTCCATGTACCTTTATGGCTATATGTAAATATGAATATCTCCCTATTAAAGAGGGAGTGTTGAAGAATGTAACTAGGTCCAGTCTTCATAATTGTACTTGAGTCAAAATGAAATATATTTGTCAAAAGAAAGCCAAAATAAATTTTATTATTATTTTAATTGACTTGTTCAAGCATGGATTTCATGCTTTGGTCAATTTTTATAGGTCAAGCCTCAATTATAGGCTTTAATTTGTTGTCAAAGGCAATTGTTGATTGGTCAAAGACTCCTCCATCAAGTCAGCCACTTCATCTTGTTGACCTACAAGTCGACCTAAATATAAAGACACTTCTCTTCAAGGACTCATGTCGGCTCATTTATAATGGACAAACAACTATATATACAAGCATAAGGACTTCGCTCAAAGGACAAGAAGACAAGTGCAGATAAAATTTTTAGAGTGAATTTTTTTGGTACTATTACAATGAGACAATTCAGAAAATTTCAGAGAATGGGTTCATGGAATTTTGGTGAAGTCATGGTACAATGAAACTTCACTATAAATTGTAGAGAAGGAGTCTCTGTTATCTCAGTGAAATAGTTTCGGTTCTAGCACAAGAATATGGTCTCTGTGTTATCACAACGATAAGGTTTCAGTGCTATCACAGTGATAATGTTTTGGTTCTACCATAGGGACAAGGTTTCAGTGCCTCAACAGTGACAAGGAATCGGTGCTATCACAATGATAAGAATTCGGTACTATCACAGTGACAAGGACTCGGTGCTCACACAGTGACATGGATGACAAACTAAAGAAGATCAAACAAGGATGACTTGATGGAGGGAGTCTCTAGTCTAGGTTGTGAGGGTCTTGGTTATCTCATCTTGTTTTGAATCTACTGAAGGAAGAATTCTTGACCGGGTTTTCCCCTAGAGTGGGGTTTTTCCCTGGCTGTGTGCCTACATCTTGTGTCCTCTTCTATTTGTTGATTGGCATTAGTCTTGATGATAATGAAAAGATAAATTGAATGAAATAATAATAATAATAAACCATCACAAGATAATGTCATAATAAGAGAAATCAATTAACTTGCCACCCCCTTGGATTTCTAACATCTACAATCTATATGTGAACATTTGAAAGGTCTTGAATATATTTTTCTTATAGAAATATCTAGACCTTAAGGGTACCCAAATGATCAAACAGGAGCCACCCATATCTTTAGGCAATCATAGAATATTGTTTGACTATCCTAGATAGAGTGGATGTATCCTATTGTTGTAGGGCCTAGACCATTTCCTTAAGAAGTAGAATTTCCTTAGTGCAACTCATGATAGAATAAAAAACAACCCTATTTATCAATGATTTTACCTACCTTCCATGATATATATCTCCCAATAATTAGAAATGAATGTGACATGGATTTCCATTGATTGGATACTCTTAGAATACTCTTTATACTTGCTAATATAAAAACCCTTTACCCCCTATATATCCCCCAATATGAACCCACGTGGTATGGTATTGCTCCACCAATGAAGCCCCCATGCTTCCAGACCCTACCACCCAATACGCAGCCAAGATCGAGTAGAAACTAGCAGGTACATCAGACCTCAAATATTCACTCATCAATGTTGCAGAAGAATATCACACCCTTCTACAATATGTTCACGACTGGTCTGGCTATTTAGGAAAGAAGAACCAACATATCTACCCTTTGCATAGCTGTTTCAATCACTTTCTTAATGAATCCAGGGGTACCAGGGACAAGAGACAACGAAATGAGATTCTAGCACAGGTGAAGGATCTTGAGAACCATCGAAGAGGAATCAACCAAGACCAAGCAGATACTCCACGACCTCCAGCCACCAACACAGATTCATTTGGAAACACTACAACAACTCAACAAAGAAACATATGTGTAGTGGAATTCTCTACTCATGAGATAGTCGTTGGGAAGTTATGAGGGAGATTAGCTGGAAAGGAGGAAGGAAACCATTAAGAACTAACAGTTGCAAAGGAACGATGGAAGAAGGAATCCACAACCGAGTTTAGAATAATTTTGAAAATTGAGCAATAGAATCAACCTAATGAGGAAGAAGGCGGAGCCTCCAAGAGAGAATTGGTAGTCTAAGTAGGTGCAAAAATATAAAGAAGGATGAGCAGAACAAGAAACAAGATAGGAGAGTATTGAAATGTTGTTTTGGAGCTTTTCGAGCCGAAATGTGTCTATTGTCTTGGTTAATGTGGTTATGTATTGATCTCTCATGGTAGTTTTGTGATGTTGATAAGAGGCTCTTCATCCAGATGTAATACTGTACTATTGCATGGATTAATAGAAAAAGGGAGTTTGCTGGGATATTTGTATAGTGTGTGGATGGTTACATGGTTTCTTAAATTTTTTAATATGATCATATATGTATTGTATTTCTCCTCTGTATGTTCATGATCTATTGTGATTATATGTCTAATTGATATAGTCCAGGGCTCTTTGACTCATGCATCCCTTATGTGGCTCCACCTCGATATCAGACACCCACCCCCCATATGATTAGGGTGACGACTCACCTTGGTTGAGATTACTTATCCACCCTAGATAAGGTGAAAATTCTAGTGTCATGGTAGACTACATCAAAGATTTGTTGGCCGCTATGCCTGAACCCGGGGTCTCAACCCTGTTAATATTTTTTCACCAACTCTTGCTAATAGCCAAGTCACCTGGAAACCTTCCATAAGTGTTACAGGGAAAAGTGTCTACTCAGAACTGCTTATCCCACTAAGGTGTGATAGCTACCTCAGAAACAAACAAAGTAAAGCTACTTTCATTTTTCCTTTATGAAGTATAGATAGAGAAGAACAAAGAAGACCAACCTCTGTCTTGCGCTAATCTCCTGGTTGGATTCCTCTCTTCCTTGATAGTCTTTCACTACTTGTTCCCTTGCATGCCCAGCTTCACAGAGTACCTGTAAGATCACAGTAGCATAGCACTATACAAGAACATGGATCTATAATCATAAACAATCTAGGATCAGATGTAAACTGACCATACAAATGCAGCAAATATAAATGACACAAGAGTATGGAGGAAAACTTGAATAGCTTTTATTGATAAACAAGAAAGATCCAAGGGGAGTTACAACCAATTTTTCTGACCCAGCATCATCCTCTCAGCAAGGAAGCCCCTCTTCACCTCATACAAAGCTTAGATCACCCAACAATCTGATGTTTTATCTCAAGAAACCAACAACAATTTCTTACAATATGCAAAATTCTAGCCTCTGGATCTCTGGGATGAGGGATCCATATATAGATATCTGTAAGGGAGATGAGTCATCTTGTGATTTGATTAGTGTCTTCCCTCTGATAGTTCTTGCTTCCACTTGGATATTGATGATCTCTTACTCATCCTTGGTCGAATTCAGAGAGGCAAGTGTCACAAGAGAAGTTTCTGGAAGCTTCCATTGCCTCTCCACCTCGCGGAATGACACTGCCATTTGTCATTTCTCACCCATCGCACCCCATAGAAGGGATTTTTGAAATGCAACGCACCCACACAGTGTATTTAGGTGAGATGCAATGCACTTGGCCTGTGAAGCAGCTGAAATGATCCTGTTTTGACCAATTCTGAGCAGTTTTTCATGGAGAACTTCTGGGAGAAGCTGTAATCAGTTGACCTTATTCCTTTAGGGGTTAGAACAACACTTTTAGGGACTTAGGAGCCCTTGGTTTATGCACATTTCATGCTTGGGGTTGTAGTGCCCAAAAATGTCTATAACAGTTGCCCCCTAAAGCATGAGGTCGTTAATCTTTTGATGTCGGGTGAAATGCTTTATTATGAGGATCCGAAGTTCTTTCAAGCTGGGAGGAGATCTGTAATAAGATACAATAAAATACAATATCTTCATAATATTTTCATTAAATTCATTTTCATGTACATAGGACAGACAATCGTCTGAGTGTAGACTGATGATTTTGATAGAGCCATCATCCCTTTGATTGGATGATTATCTGTGCAGCAATGATGTACATTTGATGTCTTTATTTCCCTGAATATATATCGCAGCCCGGATGGATGAAACTAGATCCAGGGTCTTCAATCTCGTTCAGTCTTCACTCGAAGTACAAGTCCATCCATGTGAGAGATGTTCTAGAGTTGAACATGGAAAGACATTGCTTGATTACCAGCCAATGATGTAAGCTGTTAACAAGAGCGAGAGGAATCATCGATAATGATAATGACCCTCAAGGTACTGCAGTACAATTCACGTGTGTGAATAAATGACTTGGCGTCGAACACCATGCAAAATCTTTCGGTCGAAGGCCATTGGTGTAAACCTGTCGCCAGAAGTGAGAAACTTGCCATTGAGGCATGCAAGCTTCAAAGTACCTAACGGGGTGTTCCTAGATCGACTTCTTGGATAATGAGCTGATGTCGACAAGAAGCGATCCGTCACAGGAGGGCCTTAATGAATCCCACATCAATGACATGGAACGGAGCAAATGATTTTAATGGAGGTGAAAACAATCTGGTGATATAAGGTTCAGGGTGGCGGTCATGAAAGAATCGAGTATAAATGTATTGTAGCGGGTGAGACACAGGTGAATTCTCTGAATGACTTCTCTTGATCATATCGGCGACACTGACGTGATGGATTGGTAGCATTAACCCCAAATGTGGATGGTGTGATGGGACCATGGTGATGTGACCGGTGAATGAAACAACCCAACCCGACTTGGATGCGGAGTGAAAGTGTCATGTTCAAGAGCGACTTGCTACCAACAAATTTTCTTCAAGTTTTCTTCCCAATTTTTCCCCAGTCATTGCTGACCAGTACCTCTTTATTTTTGTCAAGCTTGAGGAGGATAACATATGCTTTTTCTATAATTTGCCCTTCGGGCAAACCCATCGCTATGTTTTAACGAGCCTAGCGATAGTGAAACTCGTTCTCGTCTATAGACAAGTTTGTCGCTATTAAAATTTTAACGAGTTTAACGACAAAGATAACTCGGTCCTTTTCAATTTTAGAGAGTCTGAAAAGGAACGTAAAGGAAACTCCAAAATTCCTTTTTTTTCATCTAATCCCTTAAGTCTGAAAAAGTATAAAACAATACAGAAGGGATGAATTTTCGATACTTTTAACAAGCCGAACAAAACAAGCACTCGATCTTTTTGTGTAATAATCCCTCAGGTCCAAAAAGATTAAAATCTAGAGGGATAGCACTTCCGGTCCCTTTAACGAGCTGGAGAGGCCAATGGCTCGGCAATCTTTTCATATTTTACGATTCATTTGAAAAGAGCTTAAAGGAGACTCGTCTTTTGAGGAACGAGTGATAAAATTAGGTAGCAACTGATTCCAGGTAAGGTTTGGAATTTTCCAATCACGGCAGTGTTACAAGGATGGCTAGTGAGATCACTCTTCGCAGCTGTTCCTCAAAAAGGGGTAAACAATCAAATGGAGGTGAATGATCGGCCAATGTAAAAGTGGAGGTGACGGTGCAAACACGACCAAGGTTTTTAAAGGCTGAAGTATTACATTCACGATGGTTATTTACCGGAAATTGGTTCATTTTTTAATGAGCTTAAACTCTGGAGGAACATGTGCTCATTGCTTATGTTTATTATTTAACGGGCATGAAGTCTGCGCTAAAACTGCTCGATTAATCCAGTCGTCTAATAAGAATGTATCATATATAAAAACAACGACTTTTAGAGTTTTTTTCCACATCCTTTCTTTATGCAAGTTAGAAAACGACCAATCCTACGAGTTTAAAGGGTTAGAGGACCTACAAATTTAAAAAAATAAATAGTCGCTCTTCACTTGCATGCCAAAAGGTTTGCATGCCCCCAGGTATAAAACAGAATTTCAAGGTCACCTTTCAAATCACCAACAAAACATTTTTTTTGTCAGGAAAAGTATACCTCTTTCAGGTTACCAAAGATTGTTCTATTCACGGCGTAAACAAAACACTTCTTCGGCGATGTTTATCGAAATAAACAAAGGTGAGTGACAATGCCTGCCAACCCACATAACTTTGACAAGAGAATCTTATTCCAGTCCAACTCCCTCTTCCAATCACAGATGGGAGTACGGAGGTCATAGACTCCCGCGGAAACCTACCCTATACCCGAAGTTTTCCTGCCGAAGCAGACCAGGGTGCATGCCCCCTGGGTTTCAGTCATGTCCCCCAAATCACTCGCGCTCATCGGGCAGACGGACTGGGGATTGAGACATTTCTTGTGTGAAAAGACCATTCAGGGATGGTATATGACTATTTGCTATGCGTGAACCGAGGAATGAAAGCTGGTCTATGAGCTTGACCACTCTTCCTTCGTGCGGAAAACACATTACTCTAAAGAGTGAGGAGACAATTGCTCCCGTGCAATAAATATAGTCTCGTCCAAGGAGTAGATTATAATCCAGGGGTCCTTGAACTACCATTACGTTCATTTGAACGGTTTTCCCCCTCAATGTTATGGGCACATTGGGAAGGATCCCTAACGGTCGACTGGTTCCTTTATCAAAGCCTGTTAGATTTCTCATCTCAGGCAAAAGCGATGGCGAACCAAGTGCTTTCCAAGCAGTCGAGGAAAGGTTACTTACAGAAGCCCCTTCATCTATGATAGTACCTGCCATAACCATTCTATATATTTGAACAATGATTCGGAATGGTATACTAGCCGGTAAACGAGGTCTGCCCAGTTGATTCCAGTCAAAGGAGACAACTAGGTTGCTTGGAGGTGGGACTGAATAGACGGCCGGGTATGACTCTGACGAACTTCCTTCCTGCGGTAAAGGAACGGGTAAATTTCCCCATGTTCATCGGAGTCTGTGCTTACGAAAAGAATCTGGACGGTGTCATCCTTGTTCTCTTCGGTGACTGTATCATCTGAAGATGGAACCTCTGAAGGCAAGACCAGGTCAACTGCCATCTCGACCTTTTGACTTTCGTCTGGTATGGGTTCAGATGGTTTGTCTTCAATGATAGATGCTTCAACCGACCATCTGGGCGGGTCAGCCGGATTTTCAACTAGTGATGGACTCGGCAAGAGTTTTTTATATCCAGGAGGAAGTCGTAACGGTGAAACTGGACGATCGTCCAAAACTCTTTTAGCCTCATCTAAGAAGGGACAATGGTGGACGGCATGATCGCCTTTGCACAGTTTACAAGGAAATCTATATTTTCCTTTTTGTCCCGGGGCTTCACTTTCACTAGTCGACGGTGTGTTTTCAACATGATCATCAGAGGTTGACGACACCGGGTTGTGCAAACGAGGAGACCAGTCCCTTAAGATTCGAGGGATGCAAGGACAATCTCTATGATAGTGGTCTCCTTTGCAAATGACACATGGTGATTTAGGCCTGGTCGGTGCAGTGTGTGGATTTTCGCTAGACGACGCTTGGTTGCCCCCTTTTGCTTTTGGCTCCTTCTTCTTCTTCTCTTTCTTCTTCTTTTCCTTCTTCTTCTGAGGTACTTGACTTTTGGCTTTACTAGCCCCATCAAGCGAAGAGGAAGGAGGAGAGGAAGAATTGGAGGAAGTAGAAGGTCGGTGGGTAACTCTGGACTCGTCTAGTTGCTGACTCGATTATTCAAGAATTGCGGTGTTCTGAATGGTAGAGGTTGAGAAGAGCCATACAAGCAAGCCGATTGTCAGTCCTGGAAGCGACAATGTGGCCATATGGGGTGCACCAACATCTCCCCAAGAGGAGAAGGGACTAGGATTTCCTCCAAGGGGAATTCCTTGGTTGGTGGATTCCATTTTCTCAACCCAAGATCAACGTAGCAAAGGGTGATGAATATTCCGTTTAAAATAAATTTTAGACGCTTTGACACAACTTGTTTTTTCAATTTTTAAGAGTCGAGAAAAAACAAAAGATGACTCTAGTCGCCTTCGATTTTTAATGAGCTTGAAGTGACAAGTTCTCAGATGGACCTTTTCTATTAAAGAGTCTAAAAAGGAACGAAAGGGACTGCTCTGGAAATCTAGGTAGAGGGATTACCAAACCAATCATAAAACTGCAGAATACTTTTTATGGTACGGCAATCAATCTTCCCAAATGTTGTGTTCAGTGCATTGCGATCGATAGGGTGGCAGACACGGCTTCCTATGGATAAAGGATTAAGCCTATTGTGGTCTCCCAAAATATACTCGACGGTACGTGGGAGCACAAGTCCGTACTGGCACTTATCATCTCAAAGTGGAGGAATCACCCAACCATCAGTGAGAACAACAGTTACCAGGCTTTACGACGCTGGAATACATCTCTAGCCTAGACTTCTAAATGTTGTGCGTTAGGTTCCAAAGCATTGTTAGATTCATTGAATTTATTTTATAGTTGATCTTGTTTATGAAGTTTGCCTTTCAGGTTCACCGCGAGATGTAGTATAATTCCTAAAATGCAATCTAAGATGATAAACAATCTTTTTATCTTCTTTGTGCAATGAAAATCCTAGCTACTAAGGAAAGAGAGACAAAATTCTTTCACAAAGAGCAAAGAGCACACTCTAAATGCACTTTCCTAAATCAAACCAATCAGACTGTCTAAATGCAAATGCACATGCATGTATTTTTTTTCGACTTTCTTAGTATATGAATGATAACACGAAAGTTGATGCACAAATCTGAATTTCTTTTCAAGAAACAACTATCAACAAGTTTCTTTTCGAAATCAAAAATGGAGGCAATCACAACACCTTACGATTTTGAAATGAATACTTGTTTTTCGACACAAGAAAAATTACAAATTCAGACCAAAAACAATAGTAACAGGATAACCGACTATCAACAGCAATCAAACCCTTTCCTATGATTGAAATCGACACTTGCGACACTTTCAAATCAAAGGACGACAGTGCGATTATGTTACTTTTTGCAAAGGAGAACTGAAAATGACTCAACAAACACATAAAAACATTTACAGTTATTTTGTACAAAGGAGGCGGAATAACAACAAGGAAAAGGGGTTTCAAACAGAGATATACTGATCATAGGCAGCAAAATTCATGAATAGAACTGGAAAGAATGAATCACAGAAACCAAAACTGAACAATGCCTAGTCTGATCAGTGCACTTGTAACACAGGGAATTTGAAATGCAGCGCACCTACTACACTTGGGAAGTGCGCTGAATTTCAGATTCTCATAACAGTACCTACGCTGGGCCAGAAACGAGACTTTGCTTGGGTTCTAGGTCACAGTTTGCAGTTCAGTTCATGGGTTTTGGCCGAGCAAAAGGTAATCAGTAATGCAACAATCAGGGGTAGATCTAAAAAGGATCTAAGAGCTATCACAAGGGCAATCAGAGAGTTTGTGAATCAGTTGTTTAAATCATAAACAGATCCCGGAGATTGACTGAAGCAACATTTATCTACTTTGCATTTGCATAGCAAATGCAGTTCGAAAGCTACCTGGCACGTCTTCAGACTCCATCTGTAAGTTTATGAAATAGACAACAAAGAAGATAAACAAACAAACTAACTCGTCCCCAGTGGAGTCGCCATTTTGTTACAGGGAAAAGTGTCTACTCAGAACTGCTTATCCCACTAAGGTGTGATAGCTACCTTAGAAACAAACAACGTAAAGCTACTTTCGTTTTTCCTTTATGAAGTATAGATAGAGAAGAACAAAGAAGACCAACCTCTGTCTTGCGCTAATCTCCTGGTTCGATTCCTCTCTTCCTTGATAGTCTTTCGCTACTTGTTCCCTTGCACGCCCAGCTTCACAGAGTACCTGTAAGATCACAGTAGCATAGCACTATACAAGAACATGGATCTATAATCATAAACAATCTAGGATTAGATGTAAATTGACCATACAAATGCAGCAAATATAAATGACACAAGAGTATGGAGGAAAACTTGAATAGCTTTTATTGATAAACAAGAAAGAGCCAAGGGGAGTTACAACCAGTTGTTCTGACCCAGCATCATCCTCTCAGCAAGGAAGCCCCTCTTCACCTCATACAAAACTTAGATCGCCCAACAATCTCATGTTTTATCTCAAGAAACCAACAGCAATTCCTTATAATATGCAAAATTCCAGCCTCTGGATCTCTGGGATGAGGGATCCATATATAGATATCTGTAAGGGAGATGAGTCAGCTTGTGATTTGATTAGTGTCTTCCCTTTGATAGTTCTTGCTTCCACTTGGAGATTGATGATATCTTACTCATCCTTGGTCGAATTCAGAGAGGCAAGTGTCACAGGAGAAGTTTCTAGAAGCTTCCATTGCCTCTCCACCTCGCGGAATGACACTACCATTTGTCATTTCTCGCCCATCGCACCCCATAGAAGGGCTTTTTGAAATGCAACGCACCCACACAGTGTATTTAGGTGAGATGCAACGCACTTGGCCTGTGGAGCAGCTGAAATGATCCTGTTTTGACCAATTCTGAGCAGTTTTTCATGGATAACTTCTGGGAGAAGCTGTAATCAGTTGACCTTGTTCCTTTAGGGGTTAGAACAACACTTTTAGGGACTTAGGAGCCCTTGGTTTATGGACATTTCATGCTTGGGGTTGTAGTGCCCAAAAATGTCTATAACAATAAGTGATGCATCTTTGTTCTTCATGTTGATGCTACTTGTATATGTGTGTATAACCATTTGCAGGGTTGTAGTATACCCTTGGTCACACTGTGGCATGTGGCAGGAGTGTTGAAGACCCTTCAAGGGTCACCAAGCTGATGAGAAAGGGTATTTGACTTCCATAGGTGTAGCTCATGCCTGGAATTCCTATCCATGACAAGGAGATGGTTGTAGGCTCATTGTATTATTATTCATGTGCCTATATATATGGTTCAAGCTTATTATTGAACTTGAGAAGGGATCCTCCTTTTTCACGTAATGCCAATGTTCATGCTTCCCTTCTTGGCACCATAAACTTATGATCATCTCTATCAGCTTACACTATTTGTTAGTTTTTCAAGAGAGGTCCTTAGATCTCTGGATAAGAATTAAATTTTCATGGGCTCTTAGTGTAGTCACTTATATATTCATATCCATGGCTTATGCCCGTGATTTCCCTTTGAAGAAGGGATTCCTAATGATTTGGTGTGTGCTAACTTCCTTTTGGCATTTTGGCATCATATGTTGTTTACAGAACAAGAAGGGGAAACGTCGTTGTAATCTTAGGAGGGATATCACCTATATGTTCTTCATAGAACCCCAGGGTTAAGGGTTGAAGTCTATCACAAGTCCAAATGGTTATAGAACCACCAAGGCCGAGTCATTGCTAATAAATTCATGTATGGCTCTTTGTGACTTATAAGGCCCATGTTAGGTTGAAATTGTTTCTATCGTGACGAGAAGATGCCACTATGTATGCAATAGGGTTTCCTTATATTTTTCACAAACCAAATGCATAATATCTCAATGGAAAATGAAGTGTGATATGTGCATTTAAAGGAGGATGTCGATCATTAGCCCCTTTTTCCTTGAACCCATGCAACCAAATGCATAACTGAGTCCTCGTGGCCAAGGTTAGGGTTGACGAAAATGTTATGTCTCCACTAAGTGAGTTGAGGTTGGGGCTGACCTTGTGACTTGGTGGTAAGCAACAGTCGAGGTCGCGACCAATGCGATGGAATAAAGGTTGTGTCGTAGTCAGGGCCAACCTTCGACTTGGGATTTCACATGCATATGAGGTCAGGGTCGGGACCAATGAAATGGAAGTAGTAGTGTTACCAGAGTAATGATCCGACATCCAAATATAATTATAAGTTGGCTTCTAAACTCACAAGTTTCCTTGGTAAGGGTCATATGAATATACGAATGGAGAATGGTAAAACCACAACCCATGAACAAGTCAACAATGAATTCACCTACGCTATGTGGCATCGAGTGAGTCGTTGGGTTGTCTATGTGAGTGCCACATGGTGAGCTGATGAAATGGCATCATTAGATTCATCAAAAATCAAATTGGTTATAGTTTTTGGTTTCACGATCACATTGGGGTGAAATCTTATATCACTAGAAACGTCTTGTTGAGACAAACACCATAGTGACATCCAATGCAAGTTTAAGAGAAATTTTTTTTTTACTATCCCATCTCTCTAATTGAACAAGAGAAATTCGATTAACAAGTGAACTCTCCTCACTTAGGAATTGGGGTGGGAGGGTGTTTACATTTATTCCTTTCTAACTTAGTTAAGGATGGAGCCTAAATATGCATATTTTTATAGTAGAATATCCCTCCAAAGACTAACCTTATTTAAAAAGTTCTAAAGCGATTTGGAAACAAGGGATTTTTCAAATTTGTTGATATATTTTAAGCCCTAGCCCCTAGTATGGATTGGATATTTTTATTATTTTTCATCCATCTTGATGCTTTCGCAGGGGAAAAAGTGGAACTATAAGCTCACAAGACCATTTTTATTGATGAGAACTTGTTTGGAAAATTGGGGTCTTAACCTTTTGGGAGAATTTTGAGGCATAAAATGACATTTTTTGGGGGTTTAGGGTTTAGGGTTTATGGTTTTCCTATTCTACACATATATGAATTTCCAATTACGCATGAATTTCCTCAATCAAAGTACATATGTAAAATTTATGCCACTCAAAAGTTGACCTTCCTATTTTAGCCACCATAATTTGAGAGGATGCCACGTCATCCCCCATTATTCATGGAAAAAGGGGTTAACCATGTGATCATGGTGAAGAATACTATATAAGAGTCTATATTATAACTCTAGTTAATAGTTGAAGGAATACAACCTAACCAATAATGGGCTATCGAGATATGTTATAATTGGGCCCCTAGGAGGAAAAGGGGTTCCATTATTTTTTAGTGTATCTTGTTTCATAGATGATTAGAGTGGATGAGAGGGATAGGGAGAGAAAAAACAGAGAGGATTTGCACTGTAGTATCCCATGGGACACATGCCTTAGTTCTTTGTACTCACAATCATTTTCTATTCAGGGAAAGAGAGTAGAGTGGCCTCACCTTCCAACTGGGTTCTCTCCCGAAATGGATTCCTAGGCTGTATATCGTGTCAATCATGTTTTGTGAGTTTTTATTTCATTTTTCTCTATTTTCTGCATAATAATAATTTTCATGCATACACGATAAACAATGTTTTACAAATCCAAAAATATAAAGAAAAATAAACCCTCATAATGTAGATTTTGGATTTTTATGTATAATTTGCTAGATCTATTGTGTCAAAATATCCAATGGAATATCCATGGAAGTTTATGGATCGCCTCCCCAAACAAATCATTGGGGAGTATGATCTATTTCCATTTTTGTAAGTGTAAACCTTTTCATTTCCCACTCCCTTTCCAAAGGTAATCAAAGCATAGTTTTCAAATCAATTCTAGGGAGTCATTAGGAATGTGACCCAATAAATTCTGATAGATATGTATTGCTTCTAAAACTGCTTTGACTAATATTAGTCTCCCAGCTCTATAAAGTCAGATGTTAGCCCATAAATTGATTCTTTAGGCCTTTGTTATGTCCTATATAGGCCCCATGTTAACCCTAAAACCCCTTATTAAGCCATAAATATTGAGTGATTACATTTCTATTGTTATATTGTTATGTAGGCTAGAACCTTTCATTGTACCATTTTATTATAATTGTACACTTTGTCCCCTATACATACATACATACATACACACACTTAGGATATATAGTTTCAAGACCATCAAATATCGTCTTATACATTGTAAAAGGAGGTTTCCCCTTTGAAATGGAATGTAATGATTGGTTTCTTATCGTTCTAAAGCACAAGGTTCATAACATTTGGTATCATAGCATATGAAAATAGGGTTTTTATGCTCCAAACATGTCATCTTGGTATTTTCGATATAACTTTTTTCTAGGAAGTCTTAAATGGTGGAATTTTGATGTAGGGGCATCACTATCAATAAATTCATTTTGATTGAGATGGTCAAAATTTCATTTACTATAGGAAGAGGGTTTCCTAAATTTATTTTAATTGTTTTAAATACTTAGGAGAATTAGTAATTAGTTTAATTATTATGTAGTTGTCATAAAATAAGAATTTGTTGTAGATGATTTCGAGGGATATTGTAAACATTTTATTATTTGGATGTTTTCTAGATTTAGGATTCATATACAAAATTAATGGATCTGAACTGGTTATTATCTTGTATTAAAAATACTCTATAGCCTAAGAGAGAGTCCAGTTAGTGATAGGAGTGCAAGTGTGTTAATGTGGTTTTTAGTGGAATTTTTGAAGAAGACATTGAATGAAATGAATATATTTTTCTCTTTCTAATTGAGTGGTTATTGATATTCTGGTCTGATTTAATTTTCCTCGAAGTGTTATGTTATTAGTTTTATTGTAATCTCTATTAAGATGATCCAGCTTATGAAGGAATGATATTGAACAAGTATTTTAATCAACTGCAAATAAATCTGATCAAGTTTCAAAACAATGTATTATGTGTTGGACAACACAATCGAATTCCATCCTCTATGTTGCTAACTATTATTAACGAAGGAAGATTTCATAAAGTGAACAAATTTTCAAAAACGTAGAGCATTTCCAGTGAAAAGTTTAAGGAATTCGATAGTTGTGGAAGGAGAGTACTAAAATTTAATTGAAAACAAAATAAACACCCCACCAAATATACCATAGGCAGGAACACCTTAGAAATGGTCAGGGAAAATTTTAATGATGGAAAATTATCTTGAAGTTTAAAAACATTGGTGAATCTCACTAGTCCCTAATATGCAAACTATAAAATGTTTATATGTGTATTTGTAAAATTATTCAAATTTATAATGATTTTATATATACTCTCTATATAATTTTGGTGATTTTTAAGGGAAAATAATTTTATTTCATAAAATTTGGGTGATTTTTTTTAATAAAAAATGGAAATTGGCGAATCTTTTTTTTTCAAAAAATCATGGAAAATTAGCCCACCTATGAATATTAGCCCCTAAAATTTTCCATGGAAATAGTGCAAAGCAGCTCGGCCAGTTGGCCCAACCTCAATCGAGCAAGGTATAACTAGTTGGGCCCGATCCCTAAATTAACCCTAGCATATTCGGTTCTGACCCCAATCAAGAGCCTTTGGAAACAAAAAAAATTGAAGTTTTGATCCGATGTTTAATTTCATAAAATGGTTCGAGTCAAACTGTTTTATATTTAATAAAAGTGCATTCCTTGTGAGTGATAAATTGGTTTTGATAAAGTGGATTTATTTCTTATTCATTTTGGAGGAAAATGAATCAAGTTGGGTGTTGGTAAGACTAGATTGACATAAAATGTGGTATTAGACCATATTTATTTTAGTTAAAAAGAAAAATGGAAGATTGTTGAGGTGCAGGTTGAGGGAGACTTGTAGCAAATGTGACTTTGCAAGCTAAAGTAAGAAGACTTCGAGAGAGAATAAGAACTATGGAGATTGTACAAAGGAGAGAAAATGACATGGGAAATGTTAGTGATGTTGGAGAAGACTCTTCCAATGATGAAGAGATGAAAGAATCATAATATCTAAAGATGATGAAGATGTTTGCTAAGATAACTGCAAGACCAAGGATGGAAATAACGCCATATGAAGGTAATTTAAATGTTGATGAATTAATGGATTGGATAAATGATCTTGATAAATATTTTGATTATGAAGATGTTGAAGCTGATAAGTGGGTTAAGTATACAATAACCAGATTGAAAGGCCATGTTGCTGTTGGCATTATGATTCAAGTGTTGTCCTTGATGGCAACTCACTCAGAGGTTGGTACAGATGCTCAGAAGTTGGTACAGGAGATGGCAACTTAATCAGAAGACAGATCCTAGTACAGCTTGCCAAGGAAGTTCATACACGCAGGTTTGTTAAGACCAAGTCGCGTGTACACGCAGGTTGGCTTCAGAAAAAGCGCGTGTATGTGGAAAAGTACCTTTGGTCCATGGCGGTTAGTCCTTGGAAGTTGTGCCTATGGTTTCGGACCATAATGTCTCGACGGACGTGTTGATCCCTAGTTTCGAGGTTGATGGTATTGTGTTATTGAGCAAGGCCTAAGGCTATATAAGGAGAAGATCACTAGGCCAAAGAGTGTAAGTGTGAGTGATGAAGATCTGAGAAAGTGTGTGATCCAAACGCTGGTTATGGGTTGGTGATCTGAACCAAGGTTTCACCCATGTGGAGGATGATGAATGATGGAACGAGATCTCAAGGCTTGGAATGATTATCTTCATATGGTTTGACTCTGGATAGACTAGATCTACTGACGCATGTTCATTATTATGATCTGGGTATGTTTTGATGTCTGATATAGCTGCAGAGTTTTAAGGTTGAATTTATAGATCTGTACGCGGGTTGGTTTTGGTAAAAGAGCGTATACACGCAGGTTGGGTTCGTCCAAGTAGCGTATACAATGTGAAGTATGATATTTGTATATGGAGCTGGATCTGGTTGTTGCTATGATTGTCTGGTTGTTGTTGACAGGGTTACAGTGATTCAGAATTGGATGTTTCAGTGATTGATGATGCAGGTTGTACTACAATGATGATTGTCTTATGGATCCAGTATGAAAATGTATGAAACGTGGTCCCGGGTAGATCGTAGGCCGGCACCTACGTACTGGTAAACATATCAGCCAGTACAAGAGCCAAGGGGTTGTAGCTCCCTTCCACTAGCAGCTGGAAAACGAGTAAAGAAGCATTCTGTAGGTAGGCACCTACGTACTAGTAAATGGATCGGCTAGTACAAAAGCTAAGAGGGTTGTAGCCCTTTGCAGGTTGTAGCCTGCGTGCTGGTAAAGGACTGCACCAGTACATTGTAAAAGAAGTTCTCATTAAAGAAGAAAGAGACAAATTGCAGCAGGTGGTTTTCACCCACATTGGGTTTCCACCTTATATCATGGTGTTCATGTGTGTGGCTTTTGTGTGATGATCTGTTCTGTTATACTGCACCTGTTTACTGTTAATATGCTTAATAATGTTCTGATGCATTTACTGAAGATAAGATTAACTGAATCATAAGATCTCTGGATATACGCTAGTTGCATTAGACAAAGTCGCGTGTACACGCTGGTTCACTTAACTGAAGCCGCGTATATGTTTTTGAGTATGAAATTGAAAAGTTTTATCTGATCTGATAATACTGATTCACCCCCCCTCTCAGTATTATTTCCAACAATTGGTATCGGAGCAGGTCCTTCAGAGAAGCTTGATCGCTTGAAGGAGATTCGTAGAACAATGGGGAAGAAAGCACGTCAGAAGAAGAAGACAGCTCAAAGGAAAAATTACAACCTGCCGTTGAGTGGAAGCAAGTGTTCAGATCCTGAAGCATCTCAGATTGAAGATGGACAAGCAAATGAAGCATCAGATCAAATCATAGATCAACAAGATCTACCTAGCAAAAGGGAGAATGCCCTCAAGGAAGAAATCATCAGATTAGAAGATCAGTTAGAATGTGCCTCCAGAATTCGAGAAATGCTGCTAGCACTGAATAAAGAGCAAGAAAACGAGATCCTCAAACTAAGGCGTCAGTTGGATGAAGGAAGGAAAGCTGAAGAGACCTTGGAGAAGCAATGTCTTGAAAAGGAAGAACAACATCAAGTTGAGGTAAATATCTTGAAAGGTAAAATAGAAGAAAAGGATAAGCTTTTACGATTTCAAGATAGTACTAAAGTCTTGGATGATATTCTTAATAGTCAAAGATCTCCTGCTATCAAGACTGGTCTTGGTTTTCGTGGATATGTTGAGGATGAATCTAGTTCACAAGGTGAGGCAAGAAACTCTAATGAGAAATCTGAAATGCCCAACAAGGAACAACCAAGGAAAGAAATTCCTCAAGGAAGATTCTTTACTCCTAACTATGGACGTGATAGACGATTATTTCCTCCACTGAATAATGTTGAATGTTATGTATGTCATAATCTTGGACATGTTGCAGCCATATGTAGAAGAAGAAGGTTTCAAGACCATCATGCAGAAAGATCATCACATTCGAGGTACTTTAATGGATATTGTTTTTCTTGCAATATGTTTGGCCACAAAGCTGCTGATTGCTACAGGAGGAATATGAAACATGTAAGATGCTATACATGTAACAAGTTTGGACATAAAGCAAGAGATTGCAGGAACAAAGCTCATGATAAGAAGAAATCATCAACATGCTTGAAGATATGGAAGAAAAAGGAAGTTTAGTCAGAAAAATATGGCACAGCGCAGGGTACTCAGCACAGCACAGACATACCAAACTCAGGGGAGCTGAAGGTGTAAAACTTCAGTGTTCTAATTCTCATACGCAAGTTTCATGAAGGAAAGCCGCGTATATACGCGAGTTACAGGCTGCAAAGTCGCGTATATGGAGAAAGGGCAGCAGAACAGACCCAGGTTCAGTCATGGTTGACTCAGGCTCAGGGGGAGCAGAACAGACTCAGGAAATGGTTCAGACATGGTTGGCTTACACTCAGAGGGAGAATATTCTTCAAATAATGCATTGTTGGCATTATGGTTAGAAGGTGTTGATAAAGTCTATGAAGCTAAATGATACATCTTACTGTTTAGGAATGGTATTGCAGGCTGATGCTTATGGTACAGATCATGATGCTGTTGGTGGCGTTCATAAGTCTTGGTCTAGATATTTCATCACTATGTAATGTATCTCTTTTATGATGTCAAGGTCATGTAACAGCCTATGTTGGTTTCCCCACTATGCCTGGGATGAATGATGAAATGTTCATGTATTATCATGTATCTTCACATGGTTAGGTGGATGAGTCAATATTGGTATATCCCCACTAGGTTGGGTGATGAATGTATGTTGAGTCTTTTGGTGATAGGAAGGTCTTCTATGATGTATAAGTCTTTGTTCTTCTTCAAGAACATCTTTTGCAGATCTTGCCTACAGTCAAGGGGAGCATGAACAGCACAATTCAGCAAGAGCAGGATGGATAGATTGGTACACTTTGGCATTTACAAAGGGGGAGCACATTTGGAGATTTCAGCATGTACTCAGGGGGAGTATGGACAGCAGTATGGACAGGAGAGGGTATACCAACGAAGAGAATATCTTGGTCCACCCTTTGCCCTTGATGTCAAAGGGGGAGAGTGACTTGGTGTGGTGGTTGCCATCAAGTCCAAAGGGGGAGATTGTTGGCATTATGATTCAAGTGTTGTCCTTGATGGCAACTCACTCAGAGGTTGGTACAGATGCTCAGAAGTTGGTACAGGAGATGGCAACTTAATCAGAAGACAGATCCTAGTACAGCTTGCCAAGGAAGTTCATACACGCAGGTTTGTTAAGACCAAGTCGCGTGTACACGCAGGTTGGCTTCAGAAAAAGCGCGTGTATGTGGAAAAGTACCTTTGGTCCATGGCGGTTAGTCCTTGGAAGTTGTGCCTATGGTTTCGGACCATAATGTCTCGACGGACGTGTTGATCCCTAGTTTCGAGGTTGATGGTATTGTGTTATTGAGCAAGGCCTAAGGCTATATAAGGAGAAGATCACTAGGCCAAAGAGTGTAAGTGTGAGTGATGAAGATCTGAGAAAGTGTGTGATCCAAACGCTGGTTATGGGTTGGTGATCTGAACCAAGGTTTCACCCATGTGGAGGATGATGAATGATGGAACGAGATCTCAAGGCTTGGAATGATTATCTTCATATGGTTTGACTCTGGATAGACTTGATCTACTGACGCATGTTCATTATTATGATCTGGGTATGTTTTGATGTCTGATATAGCTGCAGAGTTTAAGGTTGAATTTATAGATCTGTACGCGGGTTGGTTTTGGTAAAAGAGCGTATACACGCAGGTTGGGTTCGTCCAAGTAGCGTATACAATGTGAAGTATGATATTTGTATATGGAGCTGGATCTGGTTGTTGCTATGATTGTCTGGTTATTGTTGACAGGGTTACAGTGATTCAGAATTGGATGTTTCAGTGATTGATGATGCAGGTTGTACTACAATGATGATTGTCTTATGGATCCAGTATGAAAATGTATGAAACGTGGTCCCGGGTAGATCGTAGGCCGGCACCTACGTACTGGTAAACATATCAGCCAGTACAAGAGCCAAGGGGTTGTAGCTCCCTTCCACTAGCAGCTGGAAAACGAGTAAAGAAGCATTCTGTAGGTAGGCACCTACGTACTAGTAAATGGATCGGCTAGTACAAAAGCTAAGAGGGTTGTAGCCCTCTGCAGGTTGTAGCCTGCGTGCTGGTAAAGGACTGCACCAGTACATTGTAAAAGAAGTTCTCATTAAAGAAGAAAGAGACAAATTGCAGCAGGTGGTTTTCACCCACATTGGGTTTCCACCTTATATCATGGTGTTCATGTGTGTGGCTTTTGTGTGATGACCTGTTCTGTTATACTGCACCTGTTTACTGTTAATATGCTTAATAATGTTCTGATGCATTTACTGAAGATAAGATTAACTGAATCATAAGATCTCTGGATATACGCTAGTTGCATTAGACAAAGTCGCGTGTACACGCTGGTTCACTTAACTGAAGCCGCGTATATGTTTTTGAGTATGAAATTGAAAAGTTTTATCTGATCTGATAATACTGATTCACCCCCCCTCTCAGTATTATTTCCAACAGTTGCACTATGGTGGGATGAAATATAAGCTGAACACAAGAGGAAATGAAAATCTATAATCAAAGATTAGGACAGAAGGGTGGAAAAACTCAAAGGTGATTTTTTAACTAAAGAATATTAGATTAATATTTTCATATAGATACAAAACCTTAGACAAAAGTTCATGTCAGTTAAAGAATATGCAAATGAGTTGTATAAATTGAACATCGGAGGTGGTCGTGTAGAAGATGATGCTAAGAGAGTTTCTAGATATATTAATGGATTGATATTTGATATTCAAGGTGAAATTTGCTTATTATTTTTAAAGAATGTTGACGATGCATATCAAGCTTCCTTGAAGGAAGAAGAAAAGCTTGCTAGAAAACAAAATCAGAGAAGCTGAGGAGGGAGTCTTATAAGAGGCAGAGGACAACAGATTGGAAGATGAAGAATTGAATCTCTAAGAAGAGAAGATAAAGGAAGTTCTAGCAATCAATCACCAAGAGGAGGTGAATCGAGAGGGAGAAGATCAATTTTGAGATGAAGAGGTCAAGGAAGAGACTATCAATCTAGATGTTTTATATGTGGGAAACTTTGGCATATGTCTTGGGATTGTCATGAGAATGTACCAATAGGTTAGAGTGGTGCTCATGTTGTCGAAGCAATGTAAGAATATGAGAATTCAGTTGTTATTGAAGATGTTCTTGAAGTAGGAGGATATTTATTAAGGAAAAGAGTTTTAATCAAAGCTGAAAATGAAGTCAAGGAACCAACTCAATGAATAAGTCTACTTCGAACCATATTTAAGTCAAGGGGTAAGTGCTGCAAACTTGTCATTGATAGCAAAAGCTTTGATAATTTGGTTTCTATTGAAATGGTAGAGAAACTAAATTTAAAAAGAACCACACATCCTCATCCTTATAAAGTATCTTGGCTACAAAAACGAGAGAAAATGTTGGTTAATGAATAGTGTAAAGTAGATTTTCAGATTGGAAAATATAAACATGAAATAATTTGTGATATAATGCCAATGTATGTTTAATTTGCGTTATTGGGGAGGTCGTGGAAATATGATATGAAGACCATACATGATGGTATAAAAAATACTTGTACTTTTGAAAAGGATGTGATGTTGCCTTTACCTGATGAAGAAATCAAGGAAGAGGCAGGTCCCAAGGTGTTTCTTATGAGTGTAAAGGAGTTGTTGTAGGAAGCAAAGAAAGAAGAATTGCACTTTTCTTTAATTGGGAAACCACAGGTAACTCTTACCAGCACAAATTTAAATGATTTGTCTGAGGAATTTAGAAATCTATTAGATTAGTTTGTTGATATTATTGTGGACGAGATACCAAATAGTTTACGTCCTATTAGAAGTATCAACCATCATATTGATTTAGTTATAGGATATAATTTTCCAAATAAATCTACTTATCGAATGACACCACAAGAAAATGAAGAAGTGAAGATATAGGTACATGAATTATTGGAAAAGGGTCTGATTAAAGAAAGTTTGAGAACCTATGCTATATCGCTTGTATTAAATCCAAAAAAATATGGAGTTTGGAGAATGTGTACTAACTCAAGGGAAATTAATAAAATTGCAATCAAATATGAATTTCCACTCCCCACGAATTGATGATTTAATTGATTTCTTAAGTGAAGAAATTTATTTTTCCATAAATTGATTTAAAAATAAAATATCATCAAATTTGTATCAAAGAGGGAGATGAGTGGAAAAATGCATTTAAAAAAAATCATGGGTTGTATGAATGGCTTGTGATGCCCTTCAGTCTGACTAATGCACCTAACACTTTTATGACATTAATGAGCGAAGTTCTAAAATAAGTTAAAGTAAAATTTGTTATCGTTTATTTGGATGATATTTTAGTGTACAACAAAACCAAGGAAGAGCTTATACAACATTTAAAATCAGTTTTAGCATGCTGCAAAAAGAAAAATTGCTAATAAATTTAAAGATGTATACTTTTATGAAGGACTTACTTTATTTGGGTTTTGTAATTTTTCAATATGGATCCATATAAAGTGTAGGAAATTATAAATTAGATAGTTCCACAAAATGTGAATGAGGCAATAATTTTTCACAGACTTGCTAATTTTTATCGAAAATTTATTAAAAACTTCAGCAGTTTGTGTGCAACAATTATTGAGACCATTAAAGAAATTAATCAGCCATTTAAGTGGAATGTAGCAACATAATAATTTTAAATT
The DNA here is from genome assembly GCA_031772625.1 of Pinus tabuliformis. Lineage (NCBI taxonomy): Eukaryota > Viridiplantae > Streptophyta > Pinopsida > Pinales > Pinaceae > Pinus > Pinus tabuliformis. Next base: position 866,207,398 of record CM062816.1, read on the forward strand.
TCTTAAGCAAAAAATCACATAGAAACAAATTTTAGCACTTCATGGTTTTAAAAATTCATTTCAAGTGGAGACAGATGCCAAAAATAGTGTTATTGGAGTAGTTTTGAGCCAAGAGGGACACCCAATCACTTATTTTAGTGAAAAATTAAATGAAACTAAGAAACAATACAACACATATGACAAGGAATTTTATGTCATTGTGCAAGCTTTGAAGTGGTGACATTATTTAATGCATAAAGAGTTTGCTTTATTCACTAACAATCATGCATTACCGTTTATAAACAACCAACCAAAACTTATTCAGAGACATGCTAAATGGGTGGAATTTTTACAAAATTTTATTTTTTTAACTAAGCACACCAGTGGTTCTTCAAATAAAGTGGGAGACACATTAAGTATAATTAATTTAATTTTATAGGAATTTTAGTTTTATGTTACAGGATTTGATGAACTGAGAGAAATGTATGAGAGTGATGTTGATTGCAGGGAATCATATGCAACATGTAAAAATATCATGAGCATAAATAAAACACAATGGTCCAATTACATAATCAAATATGGTTTATTATTTAAAGACAACATACTTTGTTTTCCAAATGCTCCATGATAAATAATTTGATACAGGAGAAACATAGTGGAGGATTGGTTAGACATTTCAGAGCTGATAAAAGTTTAGCTGTGTTAAATTCATTTTATTATTGGCCAGGCATGCATGCTAATGCGAAGATATTTTTGGAGAGATGTAGGATTTTTTAGCAAGAAAAAGGAAGAAGTCAAAATAATGGGTTATATTAGCCATTTCCCATTCCCAATAGGCCCTGGGAGTCAATCAACATGGAATTTATTTTGGTATTGCCTCGAACTCACCAAGGTAATGAATATATTTTTGTTATTGTGGAAATATTGTCAAAAATGTCACATTTATTCCATTTACCAAAACCACTAATGCGACTAATGTGGAAAATTTATTTTTCAAAGAAATTGTAAAACTACATGGATTGCTTCTCAATATTGTGTCAAACAAGGATACCAAATTTGTGGGCCATTTTTTGAGGACATTATGGAGGAAGTTAGGCACCAATTTAAATTTCATTTCAACATATCATCTACAAACCAATGGTCAAACAAAAGTGGTAAATCAAAGTTTGGGAAATATTCTAAGGAGTTTGGTAAGTGATCATCCCAAACAATGGGATCAAGTGCTTTCCTAAGCCAAATTATCTTATAATGATTCACCCAATAGGAGTACAAGTATGATCCCATTTCAGAATTTATATGGAATTCATCCTACATGTGTATATGAATTAAGAAATTTGGTTAATAAAGAATTTAAAAGTGCAATCAAAGAAGATTTTGCAATTAGTATGCATGAATTGCAAGAAATTGTGAAGCAACAACTACAATATAGTAACAACAAATATAAACAATGGGTGGAAATGAAGAAGAGACAACAATATTTTATGATTGGTGACATAGTCATGGTGCATTTGAGAAAGAAGATATTTCTAGCAAAAACATATAATAAGCTCAAGATGAAGAGGATTGGTCCTTGTAAAATATTGAGGAAATTTTCCTCTAATGCATATGAAATAGAACTTCCTCAATATATTAGCATTTCACCTATCTTCAATGTAGCTTATTTATATCCTTTCAAAGAAGCCTATAACACTCCAAATGATGCAACTGTTAGTGATGAAAATTAGATTGGTGGATGGGAGAGCCAACTCCCAAAAGAAGTCCCAATGGAGATTGAAGAAGTGTTGGACAAAACATTGATGAAAAAATATATAGGCGAGGAATATTATCAATGTCTAGTCAAGTGGAAGAATAAACCAATTGAAGACTCTACTTAGATGAAAAAGGAAAAAAATTAAAGTATAGTATCACTGTAGAAACATGTATGAATACTTTCTTTCCCCATGAGTTTATCACCATCAATAAATTCATTTTGACCGAGATGGTAAAAATTTCATTTACCACAGGAAGTGGGTTTCCTAGATTTATTTTAATTGTTTGAAATACTTAGGAGAATTAGTAGTTAGTTCAATTATTATGTAGTTGTCATAAAATAGGAATTTGTTGTAGTTGATTCTGAGAGATATTGTAAACATTTTATTATTTGGATATTTTCTAAATTTAGGATTCAAATTCACAATTAGTGGATCTAAAATAGTTATTATCTCGTATTAAATATAGACTCTGTAGGTTGAGAGGGAGTTCAGTTAGTGAGAGGAGTGTGAGTGTGTTAATGTTGTTTTCCATGGAATTTCTGAAGAATACACTGAATGAAATGAAGAGATTTTACTCTTTCTAGTTGAGTGGTTATTGCTATTATAGTTTATTTACCTCTAATTGCTATGTTATTATTTTTGTTGTAAACTTTATTAAGTTGGTCCAACATATGAAGGAATGATACCCAACAAGCAATTTAATCACCTACAAATTATCTTAATCAAGTTTCACAACAGTGTAGTATGTGTTGGGACAATGTGCTCAAATTCCATTCTCTATGTTGTTGACTATTTATGAACAGAGGTAGAGTTCATAAAGTGAACAAATTATAGAACCATAGGGAATTTCTAGCACTGAGTTTAAGGAATTTGACAATCAAGGAAGGAGAGTACGGAAATTTAATTGAAAAAAATTAACGCCTAATCAAATATAGCACAGGAGGAACCACCTTGGAAGTGTGAAAAGAATATCCTCCAGGTGTCCCAACCTCAATCGTATGTCATTAATCGAGCGAGGTATGACTAGTCAGGCTCGACCATTGACTTATGCTTAGCACAATCAGTTCTGACCTTGGTTGGCAGCGTTTGTAAACATTTTTTTTTGAAGTTCTGACCCAACCTTTCATTTCATATAATGGTTTGAGTCAAATTGTTTGATATTTAATAAAATAAAATTCCTTATGAGCATTAATTTTGTTTTGATAAAGTGGATTTATTTCTTATTCATTTTGGAGGAAAATGAATCACACTGGGTGTGTATAAGACTAGATGGGCATCAAATTTTGAGCATATGAAGGGATATCGTGGAAGATATAATTAAAATTTCGTAGTTTGGTTTGCTATAATTTTTAATATATACGTTTTGGAGGTTAGGGTTTGTGATTGGTCTTAAAATATGTTTCAAATGACTCATCTCAACATTTTCTCTATAATTGTCTTTCTAGAATGTTTCGGATTATGAAATTTTGAGTTGATTTAGAAGGAATGGCAAGTATATATGGAAAATTTTATATTTTTATTCACTCTAATTTCTGATATATGCCTATGGAAGTTAGAGTTGTGAATGGTCTTGAAATCAATTTCAAATGATGCTCACAACATTTTCATTATAAAGTGACACTTTAGAATATGAAATCCTTAGAGATTTGAGGAGACAAAATGGATTATCTTAGGTAAAAAATTTATGCTTATATTTGAAGTATTGGAAAAGTGGCACATAGAATGGGTTTCCTCCTAGGAAATGGTCAAACATCAACAAGTTTTGGGAAAGTTATCATAACTTTCACTTGGCACATAAAATTATGATTAGACGTAAGGAATAACAAAAAATACATAATAGAGTATTATAGGCAAAAAATTTAGATTCGAAAGGGCTCAAATTTCAGAGATATATCAAGGAAAACATCAACAATTCAAATATTCTCCAAATTAAGGTTTTAAAGGTACGTAATTTACAATTAACATAAATTTTAATTAGGCTATTGAATTTTTTGATGACTTAAAGTTGTGACAAAGAGTAGTACTATTATTATGCCTCTAAAGAAAGATATTGCACCAATTAAACCTCCTTAAGTCTCATCCAAGACTCATGAAGAAAGTGAAGACTTACAATTTAAGTCCTCCCAATTAGAGAAGAAAATTAATAAAATGGATGATGGTATGTTGAAAAAGGTGAATTTATCAAGTTCTCAAGAAAACCTTAAAAGAGAAATCATGAATGAAATGAAAAAGAAGATGAACGAAAATAAGGAAGAAATGCAAAATGTCAAGGAAGATATATAAAATTCCATCAAGGAAGAAAGAAAAGGATTACAAACCATTCTATTAAAGGATATCCATAAAAGGGATATGGAGATATAAGGAATTCACGAATATAAGGAGAAGGATGGTATTTATACCCAATCAAATATGAGGAGTATTTTATCACAATTGGAAAGCACAAATATTGAATCATGAAAACACAATCATGAATTTTCAATACAAGATCCACATCAACGAGTACTCAAGTCAACAACCAAATTACTACATTCTATAGATCAATATGAGAAAGTTTGATGGTAACGATCCTATAACATGGATATTCCAAATGGAGCAATACTTTGATCTACACCAAGTGACAACATTAAAAAAGGTAAATATTGCATCCATGTTTTTAGAACAATATCAAAATGCATGGTATCAATGGATTTGTGAAAGGAAAAAGGTTTCTATTGTATATTGGTCCATTTTTATAGAGGAATTTATAACACATTATGGGGATTTTAAGAGAAATACATTCTTTAGTCAATTGGTAAATCTTCAAAGAAAAATTCTAGTTACAAAGCACATTTAACAATTCCAAAAGTTGAGCCTTACGGTAAGGAACATTTTAGAGGATAATTTGTTAGACTTATTTATGGTAACTGTAAAGGAAATCATCGAACATGAGGCACATCTCTTTGAACCTAAATATCTAGATCATGTTTTAATCTAGCAAGAAAATTTGTAATTAGAAATATGGCTGTTAAAAATTAGTCATCAATGCCTATAGATGAAGTCATGCTCCCTCTCCTAAATTAACAAGGTTGACACCTCAAAAAATGGATGAAGGAAGAGAAAAGGGACTATTTTTCAACTGTGAAAGAAAGCACAATAAGGGGGATAAATGTAGTGAGAAGAAATTATTTTACATAGACTATGAACATGAATAAGATCAAGAAGTGAAACCATCACAAGATGTAGAGTTCGAAGAGACTACTCCAACAATATCTTGTCATGGATTAGAAAACATCAGTACTCCATAAACACTCAAGATACAAGGATATATAAAAATAAAAATAAAGGTAACAATATTGATTTATTCAGGTAGTACTCATAACTTCATTAATTACAAATTAACAAAACTTCTCAATTAAGTTTCTATATCCAACACTAAAAATACAAGTAATGATTGTAGATGGAGGTATCATAAATTATTTAGGGAAGTTCCATTGTATTAAGTTGAACATGAGGAAGTATTTATTGCATAGTCCCTGTTGAAGAATATAGGGCAAAGTAGTGTAGTTTGATTCTTAGTTACTTGAAAACAATTTGTGGAGTATTTTTACTTTTCCTTACTATCTTATTCTTCATATTCTTCTTATTAGTGCATATGTGTGTACTTAACTGCTACCAAAACGCAAAAACAAGAACATAAGATGCTATCTCTCCGCCAGGGAAAAAACCTCTTTTCTCTTGAGAGGAAAACCCTTTAGTGAATTTTTCTTATTGAAGCTTTTATTGATCAATGCCAAACTCGAGACCCTACACAAAGAGATCCTCCAATAACAAGTCAAGCCCTTTCTCCTTTCTGCACTTTGTTCCCCGACATTTCCTTCTTCCGGCACTTTGTTCCCCAACACTACATCCTCCTCATTCCTACACTTCATTCTTCTTTCAACTTGTTAGTAAACCTTGTTGCACTTGATTTAGAGGAGAAACCTTTAATGAGACCCTTTTCCTATGATGGTTCCTTTCTTCTCTTCACCAATCAACTTTCTTGTATGAATGTAATGGGAGGGTTGTTATGACAACAGAGGCAGCCTTCTTTTCCTTCACACATGTGTCTATAATGGGCCTTAGAACAACCCTCTTACCCTTGCTTTTCTTCCTTGATCCTTCACTTGAGAGAGTGGTCTTGTAGGCTTGGTTTGAACCCTAAGAAATGAGATATGGTGAGATGTTTAGTGACTACTATCACAACCACAGGAAGCCTTCCTTATCCTCACACATATCTTTATTCTTCCCTAGAAACGGTCTCCTTAACTTCTGTTGTATACCCTTCTTCCTCACTGCCCTTGGAGACCCTATAGACTTCCCTTTTAACTTCCTTTCTTGGTTTATCTCCTCACTGATTTCAGAGCTTGAATTAATGTGTTGTATTGGAGTGGACAACCTCTATAAATAGAGGATTGTACCTCTATTTAGGCTGACTAGAAGATCGACTAGTCAACTGTTTGTAGTTCGACTTTGAGGACTGCTCTTGTGCTTGAGATTTCTTATTTTTAGTATGCCGTAGCTAGGATGCTTGTGACTTTTATTGGAGGTATTCTCTTGACCATAATACATATACATACAAGGTATACCAGGCCCTTAAGGTCTTCAACTTATTCTTTTGACTACTTGACTCACCTATAGCACTTTAAATAGTGCTAGACCTATTTCAATGAGCAAGAAAATCATTGACATATATTATAAAAATAATATTTATTTTCTTGAATAAATAAAAATATCAAAAGTATACTTATGAAGACCAAACCTAGTTACATTTCCCTCAACACTCCCTCTTAACTAGGGAGGTATTCATACAAAATTATAAAGCATTTGACTATTATCAATCTTGAATAGTCCACATAAGAGAAACCAGATTTGTAATCCATCTGTTATGGCATCATATCCATTAGCATTGTCATAGTGCAAGGCCTTGACTAACAGCTCCATCTCTCTACGAGAGCATGTGGTGCAGGTAAATTCTCAGTGCGGACACAAACAATTCCTCTAGCTTGAGGGAGCGAGTCTAGCCACAAACAAACAATCTATGGAAAATATCCTTAAGATAGAATCGAATAAGAGGGCCTGCCTCTTAGAATGCTATTCCACTTGGTGATGATCCTGCTTCCTCACTCCAAGTACCTTTTGTTTCCTTCCTTTGAATACCTAAAACAAGCAAACAAACAACAACAACAAACGTGATAGTATACAATATTGTAATCAACCTACTTAACAGGTCAAGGAACATTAAGCCATCAAATGTAAGATAACACATCAATGTAGGAAATCAATCAATAGTTTCATTCATATAAATTCAAAAAGAGATTACAACCAATGCCTTGGCATTGCTAGTCTCCTCCAATGTATCCGGGTTCCCACACTTCAGCTAGCATCTCATGGATATCCCCAACAATGGAAGTTTTAAGGCTTCTTCCCTTTAGTTTCAAACCAAACCAAACACATTATTCTCCCTCAAACATACATTAGAAAGCTACAAGCTATAGATGTCTTGCTGATTATTCAAGCTCCAAAAATACCAATACTGAAACTAGTGAAGCTTGTAAAAAGAGGGGTTTATATAGCTTGGATAGAGTGGAGATGGTTCCTCTTATCATGGGAGAAGGATTTATCTCTTGGGTTGATTCCATCCTAATAGGGGAAAGGAGCCCAAACTGACTTCCTCGGCTCCATCCAGCCCAACCATTTACCAGACTTCCATTACGAAGCTTCTAGACCTGGAAGCTTTGACTCCATACTTAAAAAACTTGCCAAAAGAGGATTGACGTGACTGAGAAAAGGCTCAGTAGCATCATATGGTGCTAGTCATAGTTTTAATCTCTATAAATTGGCGCAAGGAGGAAACTGGTCAGTAGCGTCAGTCTTGTAAATTGGGGTAAAAGGAAGATTCTTCGGAAATGATGCAAAGGTGAATTATTTTTCTCATGAAGAGGGATATACTAGGAGTTTCTTCATGATGGGAAAGCATGTAGGGTTCACTATAGAGGTCCTTGAGGATCATGGATGGGAAGTATAGGGACAGTGACAAAATGTTGTGTAACAGACCATGAGCTACAATGTTGTCTAGACCAATGATTCATAGACACCTTCATCATTTTCTATCAAGGTACATACCCACCCAAGTGTTCTCAGAGTATGACCTTCTAGGACTATTCTTATCTTGGGTTCCCAGCTCTGAAATAATATTAGTTCTCTTGCCTACTCTTGCCTTAGATGCACTACACATCCTCAAAGAGTATCGGATGCCAAATGATTACCTAATCCTCCCATTATTTCTTCCCAAGTGAAGACAAGAGTGTATTGTCTATCTTGTGTCTACATTTCCATTCATGGCCTTCATGTAGACTTACAGTTGTTAGTCCTGGTCTAGTGCATGACCTATGAAATGGAAAACACAATTGTCACTCCTTTGTAATCAGGGGTGATCCAAAACTACCTCTTGATTAGGGACCTATTAGAGGTCCCTCTTAACTGGGGACTCTTTCCTTCATCAACAACTTCTTCTTTGTGGGTTCCTTCCACTGCTTGATCTCCTTCCTTTCTTGATGTCATCAAGTCTTTGTTCGAACTTCTTCTAGGTAGGGCACCATCCATCGATCACTTTCCTCCCTATTTTTTCATGTCATTGCTTGCTTCGTGGAAAGAGGCTTTCATGTCATACATCAGGTTTTCTTGTCATCTTGGCTACTCCTTTTTCATCTTGTCCATGCTTTAGAATATCCTTCTCATGGATTTTTTGTTGTACTTGCTTGTTTACATGCTTTGACCTAGTAGCCCATTATGACTTCATCCTGATATTGCTTCAACATTTCTTTTTCTTTTGCTGGATGGCTTATTCATCATGACATCTTTGTAGAGTAGAATCATTTATCTTCATCTTTCATATCTCCAAGGACTTCATAGGTGTCAAGGGTCCCTTATTTCTTTTTCAGAGTTGTCCTCCATTCTTTCAGGAGATATCTTCAAAGAATTTTTTCAAATAGTGATTCTCGGTGATCATGGTGTTCTTCACATGCTTGATCTCTTTCTTCATTTGCTTCTTCTTAGATAGGTCAACCATCTAATGATTCTTGTGATATAATTCCTTCATTTCTTGCTTTCTAGACTTATCAGCATTTCTTCTTGCTTCTTAGTCAACAATCATGTGAGCATATTCTTTTGTTGACCTTCATTGAAATGTAGTGCATGCCTTCGAGCATGTCTATGGTGAAAGAGATTCTTTCATAATTGATCATGTTATAGAACTATTCCCATGACTCAATAATATACAAATGATAACATGACTAAACCTTTGATGTATACATACCTCATCTTGATTCTCCTTTGATCATATTAGATTCAATTGGTTGTCCTTGGTGTGGCCCTTCTTACTTCATCTTAGCTTGCCTGTATATCATCCTTTTCTTGAATCCCATGAATGGGATTCTAAATGAGACATATGCTTTGGTCCATGAACCTTATTTTGAAGATTCCATCATAGGATCTTAAATATCCTTGCCTTGCAAATGTTTCTTTTCTTTTTTATGATGGAGATCTTCTAGTATTCTTAATCATGATCAATTTTCCTTTTATCATGGATGAGGTCCTATACTAGGAATTATTCTTCTACATGAATATCTTGAGCTATATCTTTCATGCTCCTATATTCTAGAAGATATTTCTACTCATGCATTTTTTGTTCTTATCATAAATGCTACATCTTCATGAGTATCTAGAACTATACGTACATCATGCTTCTAGATTCTAGAGGATGTTTCTAGCCATGCAATTTTAATCTATTCCTACGTGCTCCTATCCTACTCAAAACTTTGAAATAATTCTAGAAGTAAATAGTTATACTTATTCATAGTAGAGATCCAAAGGATCTTCCTTCTTTTGCTTCTTTTCTTCTTCTTTCACCTCTTGAGTCATGTGAGCTTCTTCCCTTTTACTTTTTTTGTTGTTGTCCTTCTTAAGCTTAGGACAATTCCTTTTGTAGTGCCCATATTCTTGACATCCAAAACATTGGATTTTGGACATGTCTTTGTTGATTGTTCTTCATGGACCAAACTTGCCAAATTTACCCTTTCTCTTGGCCATGGTAGCAAATTCTTGCTCCTTTGATCCCACATCTTCTTTTGCCTTGAGTCTGGTTTCCTCTGTCCTGCATAGAGACCATATTTCACTGAGAATGGTTTCTTCCTTCTTGGCATATATGCTTGATGTGAAGTTTCCCCAGTCCTCAAGTAGAGCATTGAGTACTATAGTGCTCATTTCTCTATGAGACATGACTTCCCCAAGCTCTTGAAGTTGATCTCTCATTTAAGATATTTTCATGAATTAGGGATCTATTCCTTCCTTTTTTATCTTCATCTTGTATAATTAATTCCTCATAGATATCACCTTTCCAGTTGTGGATACCGAGAATAGCTCTAATATCTTATCATAAATTTCTTTCGATGTCTCAAATTTGGAGGCATAAGGAATGAGAGAGTTTTTTATTGATTCTATTAGAATCCTTTGAGATCTTGTCTCATCATTATTGTACTTAGGTAAGGCTTGAGTTTGTTCCTTAGCAGGGATAGTGATATTCCATTTGACATGTTCTACGAGTTCATTCTATTTGAGAAGTAGATCAATCCTTTTCTTCCGTGCAAGAAAGTTATTGGTACCTACCAATTTATTGATTTCCTTGCAAAAAGACATTGATGTATATTCAGAAGGGGACATGTACTTACTTGATAGATTTTGAGATGTGATGGATTTTCTTCCTCCTTGAAGATTTGATGGCTGGCCAGATTTTGATTTTCTTCAAGTTTCCTTCTCCAAGTGGACTTGCTAGATGATGAGATTTTCTTGATGACTTGTACCTTAATGCATGTCCTGATTCAATCTACTTTTCTTTGTAGGTGCCTTTATGTAAGGTTCTTCTTCTAGCTTTGTAGACCTCCTTGATGAATGATGGATTTCAGACCCTTCTTATCCTTGAAGTGATTGAGACTCCTAGGCTTGATGCTTCGACTTTGTAGATGCTTCTCCTTGATGAGTGTTCTTGAATGGCCCTTTCCTTGATGTGTCACCTTAGCTCTGATACCATGTTGAAAAATCTAGGGCAAAGCAGTGTAGTGTGATTCTTTGTTACATGATAACAATTTGTGGAGTATTTTCACGTTTCCTTATTATCTTCTTCTTCTTCTTCTTCTTATGCATATGTGTGTACTTAACTACTACCAAAACATAAAAAACTAGAACATGAGATGTTATCTCTCTGCCAGGGCCAAAACCTCTTTTCTCTTGATAGGAAAACCCTTTAGTGAATTTCTCTTATTGAAGCTTTTATTGATCAATGCTAAACCCGAGACCCTAGACAAAAAGATCTTCCAAGTGCAAGTCGATCCCTTTCTCCTTTCTGCACTTTGTTCCCCAAAATTTCCTTCTTCCAGCACTTTGTTCCCCAACACTTCATCCTCCTCCTTCCTGCACTTTATTCTTCTTTCAACTTATTAGTAAACCTTGTTGCACTTGATTTAGAGGAGAAACCTTTGATGAGACCCTTTTCCTATGATGGTTCTTTTGTTCTTTTCACCAATCAACTTTCTTGTATGACTGTAATGGGAAGGTTATTATGACAACAGAGGCAGCCTTCTTTTCCCTCACACATGTGACTGTAATGGGCCTTAGAACAACCTTCTTACCTTCGCTTTTATTCCTTGATCCTTTGCTTGAGAGAGTGGCCTTGTAGGCTTGGTTTGAACCCTGAAAAATGAGATATGGTGAGATGTTTAGTGACTGTTGTCATAACCACAGGAAACCTTCTTTATCCTCGCACGTGTGGCTGTAGCTGCCCTAGAAACAGTCTCCTTAACTTTTGTTGTATACCCTTCTTCCTTGATGCCCTTGGAGACCATATAGACTTCCCTTTTAACTTCCTTTCTTAATTTATCTCCTCGTTGATTTCAGAGCTTGTATTGGAGTGTACAACCTCTATAAATAGAGGACTTCCCTCCATTTAGGCTGACTAGAAGGTTAACTAGTCAACTGTTTGTACGCTGACTTTGAGGATTGCTCTTATGCTTCGGATTTCTTCTTTTTATGATGTCTTATCTTGGAGGACGCTTGTGGCTTTGCTTGGAGGTATTCTCTTGACCATAATACATATACATACAAGGTATAACATTCCCTTAAGGTCTTAAACTTATTCTTTTGACTATTTGACTCACCTATAGCACTTTAGATAGTGTTAGACCTATTTCAATGAGCAAGAAACTCATTGACATATATTATAAAAACAATATTTATTTTCTTGAATAAATACAAATATCAAAACTACATTTATGAAGACTGAACCTAGTTACATTTCCTTCAACAGTCCCATGATTGCAATCCAAATAGGTGGTGTTGATGTTGTATAGGTTTCCAATGTTTAAATTCAATGACAAAAATTACCCTTAATTTTCAATATATTTTCATGATATTTTCCCAAGAAGGAAAGGAAATTCAGCTTAGAGGTCTCCAAGGGAAACCTTGTAACATGATGAGCTCTAATAGCATGAAAAAATTGCTAAAGCAGACACACCATTATGTATTATATAATTGTGTTCATTAGATATTAAAACATATATATCCTTTGCTCGAGTGGATCTCTAAAACGTTATTAAAAATAATTCCAAGGAATTTGGAGAGATTCCTAAGGGTCTTCCAACTACTCAATATCATGATCGTGCTATTCATTTGCAACTTAAAAGTGCACCACCTAATGTTAGGCCTTATAGGTATCCATATGCACAAAAGAGTGATATTGAGCCTATGGTTCAAGAAATTTTAGAGATTGGCATTATTCAACTCCAACATAGTGATTTATCTTCACTAGTGGTGATGGTTATAAAAATGGATGGTTCATGGAATATGTGTAATGATTATAGAGAACCCATCAAAATAAAAACCAAATATAAGTTTCCTATTTCTATCATTAATGAATTAGTAGATGCATTGCATGGAGAAATATTATTTACTAAGTTGAATATTTGTTTTTGATATCATCAAATCAAAATGAGGCAAGAAGACATTCCCAAAACAACCTTTAGAGTAGATGAAGGCCATTATGAGTTTTTGATTATGCCATTTGGACTTACAAATGCACCTTTAACATTTCAATGCTTGATGAATTCTACTTTCAAACCTTTCCTTAGAAAAGTTTTTCTAGTATTCTTTTATGACATGCTAATATACAACAAATCTTGGGAAGAGCATGCACAACATGTTGATAGGGTCTTAATACTTTTTGAAGAGCAACAACTATATAAAAATCCTTCCAAGTGTGCATTTGGAATTTAAGAAGTGGAATATTTGGGTCACATTGATCTCATGAAGGTATCATAGTGAATCCTAACAAAATCAAAGCTACAAGGGAATGACCAATCCCAAATACCTTGAAGAAACTTAGAGGATTCTTAGGATTGACACGGTATTGCTGCAAGTTTGTCAAGAATTATAGTGAAATAGTAGCAACTCTAACAAAATTATTGAAGAAGGAAATGTTTTCTTGAACTAAGAAGTAACCCAAACTTTTAAAAAGATTAAAGAGGCCATGTGTACAACTCTCACCCCAGTGACACTTGACTTCACAGAAACATTCATTGTGGAGTGTGATGCCTTAGGCCATGACATTAGCATAATTTTGATGCAATAAGAAATGAAATTTACCTTTGGTAGTAGCAAACCTAAAGGAGAGAACTTACTCAAACCCATCTATGAAAAAGGAATGTTGGACATACTACATGCAGTCACAAGAAATGGCATCCATACCTAATAGGGAGACACTTCAAAGTAAAAATAGATCATGATAGTTTGAAGTACTTCTTGGTACAAGGAATATCTTTGAAAGAGAAACAAAAATGGATCAAAAAATGTTGGGTGATGATTTAAAAGTTATCTAAAAAAATGGAAAGTTAAATTTTGTGGTAGATGCACTCTCATTGAAAGAGGAAGGCGCAAAGGGTTTACTATGTGCTAGTTCCATTAAATAATCTCACTAGATGGAAGAAGAAAGGATATAATGGAAGCAAGATGAGAGGTATGCAAGGTCATTCAACAACTATAGGAGGTAATTTACTATAGTAAAATTTATGTGGAAGAATGATTTTTTATGGTATCAATATTACTTATACTAAGTTATCTTTATGTAAAAATTCTCAACTCAAACAAAAGGCCCTTTTCAAATTGCACACTTCTCTTATAGGATGGCATTCAAGGTTCTTGAAGACATACCCTGGGATCAAGCAAATTTTTTTGGGAAGGTCTTAAAGAAGATGTGAAAAATTTTGTGGATAAATGTGTGGTATACCAACAAAAAAAGGGGGATACAATCAAGAACACATGGCTCCTACAACCGTTACCCATACTAAGCTATTTTTGGAAGAAGTTTCAATGGATTTTATTACAAGTTTACCCAAATCTAGTGGAAATAATGCCATTATATTAGTAGTAGATAAATGGAAACTTATGCCCATTGTTGCTCTCTTTCCCACCCTTTTAAAGTAAGTATATTGGTAAGAAAATTCATTGAAATAGTCCAAAATCTACATGGAATAAGAAAGATTATTGTAAGTGACAAAGATCCAATTTTCACAGGAAAATTTTGGATTGAATTATTTTCTTCGTTGGCTACTCGATTGGCTCACAACTCATATTTCCATCCTCAAATTGATGGGAAAATTGGTATTGTGAATAAATTTGGTAAGGATATGTATGTTTCTTTACATCTGATAAATAGAAAAAATGGTTCAAGTGGTTTCCCTTAGTAGAATAATGATACAAATCATCCTTCCATACTTCATAAAAAATGTCACCATTTATGGAACTTCATGGATATCATCCTTCATTTGTCACATCACCCTTGAAAGGGATTTTGTAAAGGCTTAACTAGCAGAGGACCATATACAACACCAATTATAGGTTCTCAAACTATTGAAGGACAACCTGGTTATAGAACAAAATAGAATGAAATGACAAACATATTAGTATTACAGTGAAAGGGAGTTTGAAGTGGGGCATTAGGTATTTGTGAAACAACAACTATAAAAACAAATGTCCCTCAAGCAACAAAATAAGGAAAAGAATTTAGCACCAAGGTATTATGGCCCCTAGATTACATTTTTATTGTTATATTGTTATGTAGGTTAGAACCTTTCATTGTACCATTTTATATAATTGTTACCCTTCATATACTATATATATACTAAGGATAGCTAGTCATAGGATCATAAAATTTCATCTTTTACATTGTATTCATTGTAAAATGAGGTTTTTCCCTCGAAGTGGGTTGTAATTATTGATTTCTTATCATTTTTAAGATGTAAGTTTCATAACAACCTAGGTGTAAATTTCATAACAACCTTTCTTTAATTTTCGCCATTTAGAGGGAATTGTATCTCTTAGTCCTTTATGAACATGAGCCTCCTAAGAAATACTATATGTTATTGATTTCATCCTATTAATCTCCATCCTTGATCCCAAATAATTAAGGGTCAAAATTTCCATCATCTTCCTAATCTTCTAGTCAATTCCATAAAAAAAAAGAGAAAAATGTTATCTAGAAAAAGAATATGTATTTCTTGAAAATGCAACAAGAAAATCTAGTTTTGACTTTTCCTTCATCAAACTAGACTAAAATTCGAATTTCTATTTCAACAGAATACTTGGAGGTAGTTAACTAAGGTGACATGGCTCTTGTCACTTAGTTAACTCAGTATATTTGTGTTAGAGACACTCGAGTTTAGTTCTACATGATTGATTGCTAATTTGTAGCAATTTGTTTCAGTTAATTTGAGTTATTGTGATTTTAACTAGTTCTAATTGTCAGAAGAACTAGTGGAGGTCAAGTTGTGGGTGTGGAACTTCAACCACATTGAGTGATAAACTAGTTAACTGATCAATAAACCTAAAATAATTGTTGCATGCAGAGAATTCAAGTTACCTAGTTGAGATGGATATTCCAAGGCAATGTACTATCAATTGTAGCATATTCCCATATGTATAGGTGGTGCATGCAGTTATAGATTTACCTAAGGGTGCTATTATGTAATTCATTCATGTGAAATTCCTAAAAATAGGGGAAATTTTCCGAGGGAACATCACAAGGAAATATGAGCTTGGGAAGGCTTGAAATTTGCTAAGTGTTAGGTCAGGTTCACGTTAGTTAGGCAGATGGATAGACTATACTATTGTAGGGTGTGCTCAAGCTTGAGAAAGCATTGTATTTATTATCTATTCTCTGATTAGTGCAATATACATCGTAAGTGGTTTTGAGCATTTTCTTTCCCCTAGATAAATCTATGTGTATGTGGGATGTTTCCTTTTGCATGTCAATGATTCTTGTTTTAGATGGTGAATTAACTTCTGCAAATTAGTAGAGTAGCTTAAATTCTTGTGATTTAGCAAATTTCATGAGAAATATTGAATATACACATTAATTTCTACATGATATAAGAGTTTGAATCATTGTAGAGAATATATTTCGAAGTTATCTTTGCAGGAGATTTGAATTTGAAGATCAGTGTTGCAGGATTTCTTGAGGATTGAGAAGATGGATTTTAATGGACACAAGCTTGAGTATGCCTTGGAAGGCACCTCAAACTTTGTTGCATGGAAGGACCAGATGGAGGCATTATTGGATGATAATGGGCTGCTAGAATACATTAAGAAAGATGTAGACAAACTCCAAGCATCTGATGCTCATAATCTCGCTTAGTGGAATAAGGATGTGGCCAAAGCGAGGAGAATCATATTGGAGGGAGTTCAGGATCATATTGTCTCGAATATCCATGGAAAATAGACTTTTTTCGTGATGTGGAAAGCACTGACTAAGTTGTTGCAGAAAAATAGTGACCATAGGAAGTTGGCACTCAAGGACAAGCTTCGAAGTATCAAGA
The DNA here is from genome assembly GCA_031772625.1 of Pinus tabuliformis. NCBI lineage: Eukaryota > Viridiplantae > Streptophyta > Pinopsida > Pinales > Pinaceae > Pinus > Pinus tabuliformis. Next base: position 866,224,064 of record CM062816.1, read on the forward strand.
TGCAAAAGAACGACACATTTCTGCAATACCTGAGTAGGTGAACACAGTGTCATGATGAAATTAGCGAGGTTGGTGTTACTATACCTGAAGAAGACTTGGTAGCACTATTCCTTTTGGGCCTTCCCAAGAGCTGACATAGATATCAAGATTCAGTAAATGGTATTGAGAAAATGCCAAGTTGGGAGCAGTTATGGTTTGATCTAGTGTGGGAAGAAATAAGGAAGAACACTAGAGACGAGACCTTATCCAAGGGCAAGGATGAAGAGAAGTGTACCTTGGATGGAAAGGCAAAGAAAGGAAAAGGGAATAAATCCCAATACAAAGAAGATTCAAGTCAAGGGGGAATGAAGAAAGACTTATCCATAATCAAGTTCTTTCATTGTCATGAATTTTGGCACTATGAAATGAAGTGTCCACACAAGAAAGCAAGCAAGAAGATGTTATGCAACCAACTCACAAAATATAAGAAACGATAGATCAACGCCTTCAAAATCAGCCTCTTCAAGGGGGCAACCTCCTTTACATTACACAAATGAACAATTCTTGGATGATACAAATGACAAGACCTCCTTTCTATATATAGGAGTCTAAGGGGTAAAAATATAATCAGATCCAACATAACAATAATAATGTAAGGGAAAAAACTAACAATAGTGGGCTTCTATGGGGCACAATAATAACAATATGGGGACTACATGGGCACAACAATATAATAAGGGGGTTGCACTAATAATAATAAGGGGTTACACTAGTAGTATAGGGACCTAACATGCCCCTCTCCTTCAAAAAGTGTTGTCCTCAACGCTTGAGTAGTTCTGGATGCTTCTGTATAAAACTCTCAACCTACCATGTGGAATATTCAACAGGTAAGTTCTTCCACTTGATGGGATACTCTGAAATCTATTGATTTCGTATCTGTCGAGTTCTTATTTTTGGGACTGGTTTAGGTTCAAATATGATTTTTCCTTCCTCGTCAAGTTCTGGCCATGTTGTTTGAACTGGGATCTTCTCACCTATAACCTTCTTTAAGCATGAAACATGGAAAAATGGGTGCACTCAAGAAGATGCAGGAAGCTCCAATTTCTATGCCATAATACCAATCTTTTGTAACACGTTGTACAGACCATAATATTTTGGTGGTAATTTATTATCCTTCCTAGCTTGCTTGAGGGACATTTTTTTGTATGGTTGTAGTTGTAGAAATACCCAGTCACCTACATCAAAGCCTCTTTCGCTACGATGTTGATCTACATGTTGTTTCATTCTATTCTACGCCAAAGTGAGGTTATCCTTTAAGAGTTTGAGAACTTATTATTGATGCTCAATGTGATCCTCCATTGCTTGAACCTTATAATTTTCTTTTAAAGATGATGTGATGGACGGTGGATGATATCCATAAAGTGCGTAAATGGGGTCATTTTTGCTGCAATATGGAAGGAAGTGTTATACCATCATTTAGCCAGAGGAAACCACTTGACCCATTGTGTCTGTTTATCAGATACAAAGAAACAAAGATATCCTTCCAAACATTTGTTCACTATCACAGTTTTCCCATCATATTTAGGACGATAAGATGAGCTATGAGCTAACTGAGTACCCAAATATTCCACCTCTTATACTCCAAAGAAACAATTGGAGCTTTTTGCATATAATTATTTCTCCTCCAATAGTTTGAGCACCTTGTCAACATGTTGAACATGATCCTCCCAAGATTTGATGTAGATTAGTATTAGTATATCATCAAAAAATACTAACACAAATTTTCTAAGTAAGGGTTTGAAAATGGAATTGATTAAACCTTGAAATGTAGAAGGTGCATTGGTAAGGCCAAAAGGCATGACCGAAAATTCATAATGACCCTCATGAGTTATAAATGTTGTTTTTGGAATGTCTTCAATCTTCATTTTGATTTGATGATATCCTGAATGAAGATCCAACTTGGTGAAGTAAATTGCTCCATGTAATTCATCAATGACAGGAATGGGAAATTTATCTTTAATACTAATCTTGTTGAGCTCCCTATAATCCAGACACATGCACCATGATCCATCCTTCTTGTGTACCAATACCACTAGAACAGAGAAAGAACTTTGACTATGTTGAATTATACCAACCTCTAGAATTTCTACAACCATTCGTTCGATTTCACTCTTTTGGGAATATGGATATTTGTAAGGCTTGATGTTTGGGCAAACACTTCCTAGAATCAAATGAATAGCATGATCATGATCAGAAATAGGTGGGAGGCCTTTGGGAGTCTCAAATACCTTGGAATGATTGTCCAAAACTTTTTGGAGATCTAGAGAAATATATGATTTTGATGTGGGTACCTCTAGTGAACATAATTGTTCAATTTCGCCCCGTTTTTCCTTATTTAGAAGATTTTTCATGATGTTAGAGTTGATTATCTTTCCCGGTTTCCCTGTGATACCCCTTAATTCAGCCTCCTTTCCTTCCCAAACAAATTCAAGAATTGCTATTGAAAATTAAAAGCTATTGTACCCAAAGATTGTAGCCATTGAACTCCTAGTACAACATCCGCACCACCCATTGGAATGGAAAGCATTGGACTATTAAAGACATATTCTCCCATGGATAGCTTGATATTATGGAACTTTCTAGAGCAATTTATGGTTCCTCCATTTGCAACCTTTACTTAACACTCTGGTGTTGGATATAGGAAGAAATTCAATTCCTTAGCTATCTTACAATGAATAAAATTATGGGTACTACCCGAATCAATCAACATTGTTACCTTTTTCTTCTTGATATGCCCTTCTATCTTGAGAGTTTGAGGAGTGGTAATTCTTGTCAATGCATTACAAGATATGGTCAGATTCATTTCTTCTTTCTCTGGGATTGGTTCCTAGTGTATATCCTCTTGTTTTGATGTTTCTTGTTCCTTTTCTTGCTCCTCTTCCCCATCTATGTAAATTAATTTCTTCTCAACACACTTATGACCTTTAGTGTATTTTCTATCACAATTGTAACAAAGCCCTTTTGCTCTTTTTTCTTCCAATTGTTGTGGTCTCAACCTTGTATATGGTGAAAGGCTAGGAGCAAAAACACTTCCATATTTATAGTTATGAGTGGTAGGCTTCCTTGTTTCCATAATTTTTCTTTCAATTTTTCTTGCCAACCTATATGTCTTCTCCAATGAATCAGGTTCCCAAAAGCGAACCTCATGTTGAATGTTATCCTTTAAAGTCCCTATGAAGACATCAATCCTTTGCTTCTCTGGAGTATCATTTAAATTTATATTCGATTTTTGGAAGTCCTCAATGTGCTCTGCCATTGAACCCTTTTGTTTGAGATTTATCAATTGGCTAAAGAAGGTGTTTCTCTTTGTATCCTCATAATGTGCTATCATTTCCTCCATGAAAATTGACCAGGTGACAAGTGGTTTATGAGAAAAAGTCCCTTTATACCATAAAAATTGATTTGGTTATAAATATAAAGATGCAATACGTACCTTTTGTAACAGTTGCACATCATGTAGATCAAAATACCTCTCCATCTGTAGTATCCATGTTATGGGATCATTGCCATCAAACTTCCTCATATCGATCTTTGGAATATGGTGGGTCTTCAATCCAATGTTAGATTCTATGAAATCATGATTAACATTTTTTTTTTCTCATCATGAGTTTCCTCTTCTACCTTTTGTTATTAGGAGGCCTTTCTTGTAGCAACTTTGTCCCACCTTCCTTCAAACCTTCCATGTATTTCTTCAAATATTCCATGCCTTTCTTCAAATATGCTTCCATACCATTGATATTAGCTTCCATGTCACATATAAAACTATTTGTCTTAGCTTCGATCGCATTCTTCCAATCATCCATCATATTTTGCTTACTAGGTGTTTCTATTTTCTTGATTCGAGTCGTTCTTTTTCTTGCTTTTAGCAGCTTGATCTTGAATCTGTTGTACACCTAAAATTTCGTATCTCCAAAGTCTAAACTTACGACCTACAATAGTCCTATGCGTCCTCTTTCCAATGCCACTAGTTTGATCAAAATTGGATTATCACAGAAGGAGTTATGCTAAATCTCCCAAGATGACTTGATTATATACGTTTTCAGTAGAGAGAACTTGTACGAAGTGTCACGTGTCACTGTTTTGACCTTCGGACCTGAAAACAATACACAGAAAATTAAAATCCATCCAATTTCTGTAACTTCTTACGAAATTTCAATCTAACACTCAGAGAGAAAGTTATGACGAGTTTCCCAAGGTCACCTATTTGGGATGTAATTCTAGATCCTGTAGAAACCCTAAATGTCTTGGACCATATCTCCGAAAATATAGTGAAAAAAGATCTGAAATTTGGGCCTAAGCTTCACCAAGATTTCTGATCAAATGGGTTTTAACTTCTAAGTCTGAATCTTTGTAGAAAAACCATTATAGCAAAAATTCCATGATGACCTTTTTGATATGGAATTCTAGAGCTTGCAAAAGCCTTAACTTCCTCAGATCATATCTCCGCAAATATAGTGATACAAGATCTGAAATTCAGACTTGAGGTTTAGAACGATTTTGGTTCAAATGGGTTTTGTTTTTAGCTTCTGAAACTTTGTAGAGAAAACATTATAACGAAAATTCCATGATGACCTGTTTGGAGTAGCAAAACCTTAGAATCCAAAGCTATGATACCAAATGTTATGCAACTAGCTCACAAAATAGAAGAAAAGATAGATCAACACCTTCAAAATCAGCCTCTTTTAGGGGGAAACCTCCTTTACATTACACAAATGAACAATTATTGGATGATACAAATGAAAAGACCTCCTTTCTATATATAGGAGTCTAAGGGGTCATAATATAATTAGAGCCGACATAACAATAATAATGTAAGGACACAACAATAAAAATAGTGGGCACTAATAATAATAAGGGGTTACATTAGTAGTATTGGGAACTAACAGAATACCAGAGGAGGAGAAATGGGTGAAGCCTTGGATTCATGGTTCGAACCTGATTTTACCTTCATTACATGCATGGCAAGCACAATGATGGTTAGTGTGTGGTATCTCGACAACAATGCCTCATTCCACATGACAGGAAACAAATAATTTTTCAGTGACTTGGAGGAGAGGATCTCTAGATGCACATCGAGATGGGAGATGATGGAAGGTATAGTGTGGCTGGTATTGGTATAGTTACTTTTTAGATGGAGTCTAGCTCCCCGCTCAGGCTCAAGGATGTGATGCTTGTATCGAGTCTGAAGAAGAATATAGTTTTTGTAGCTATGTTGAAAGACCATGGATATGATGTTATATTCAATAAATGGAAGGCTTTCTTAAGACATATCACCATGGGACAAGTGAAGCAGATCGAGGTTCGAGTGAAGAACCTATACAAATTATATGTTGAATACTTTGCATCATTGAGAAGAAAATAAGAGAACGTGCAAAGTCAAGATGTCGATGAATTATGGCATAGAAGACTTGGCCATTTTTATCATGTCTCTTTGAAGATCATGCAACATATTTCTACAGGCCCCCCCAAAGGAGCAATAGAGTGGTGAGATACATGCAAAGGGTGTATATTGGGAAAGTACTCAAAATCCACCTTCAATGATTAGGACAACAGGGCACATGCAGTCCTTGAAAGAATACACTCTGATGTATGTGGACCTTTCTTGACAACCACCACAACCAAGCATAGGTATTATGTTATATTTTTAGATGATTTCTCACAAAAGTGTTGGATTTACTTCATGCATAAGAAAGACTAGACATTCTCCAAATTTGTTGATTTTAATTCACTTGTTGAGAAATAAACTGGCAGGAATGTGAAGGCTCTCAAGAGCGATAACGGTAGTGAGTACATGTCGAATGAGTTTAATTTATTTTTTTTTGCAAATGAAGGAATTTGACAAGAGATGACAACATCCCATTATCCACAACAAAATGGGGTGGTTGAGAGGAAGAACAGAAGTATTGTGGGAGAAACATGAGTGATGTTGCATGAACAAACCCTACCTCTACACTTGTGGGATAAAGCATGTAACACAACAGCCTATTTATAGAACAAGAGTCCTCATAAGATTCCTGGCATGAGTAAACCAAACGAAGATTTTTCAAGGAAGAAGCCAAATGTGTCACACTTCAGAATCTTTGGATCATCAGTTTACTGTCATGTTTCCAAGGAAGCAAGGAAAAATCTAGAGTCGACAACAGAGTTGGGCATATTTTTGGGGTAGATACACCTCACAACCATTGTGTGTACTTTCCATCCCTCAGGATGACAGTGGTCAGACGGGATGTGAAGTTTTATGAGGATAAGGCAATGAGGTGTTCTCTTGAGAGGGAGCTTTAGTTGCAACATGATTAGGAGCTTCTGGTTCAAAAGGAAGAACCTCATGAAGTTGTGGAGAAGCCATAAGAAGAGGAGCAAAGAGTGGAGATATCCCCTCATGTAGAGACATCCAGAGAAGGAAGAAAGTGAACCAGGGAAGCTGACAAATTATTGCAGCATGCTAGAGAGAATGTGGGAGCACCCACATCACAACGCAGGAAGAGGAGGTCACTAGATCAGTACACTAGCTACATGGATCTGATGAGTGAGCTTGTAGATATTGAGCCATCATCATTCTAGGAAGCTGTAGAGAAACCAATATGGGTTGATGCTATGGTAGAGGAATATGATTACATTGTCAGAAATAATGTTTGGTAAGTGGTCCCAAGACCAACAAACAAATCAATGGTTGGTTTGAGATGGATTTACAAGGTAAAAGATGTAGCATATAGTAGCATAGAGAAACACAAGGCCAAATTTGTGGCTAATGGCTTCTCTCAGGTGGAGTGAATTGACTATGAGGAGACCTTTGCTCTAGTAGCAAAGTACTGATCCATCAGGTCAATTCTAGCACTGTCAACGCAGATGGGGTGGAAGATCCACCAGATGGATGTGAAGACATCATTCCTCAATGCGGTTATTGAGGAGTAGGTGTATATTGAGCACCGGGAGGGCTATGAGACATTTGACAGAGAGTCGCATGTGTGCATACTCAAGCAAGCATTGTATGGACTCAAGAAAGAAACTCGTGCTTGGTATACCAGGATCGAAAGATATCTCACCAGTTCAGGCTTCACCAAAAGTGAAGCAGATGCAAACCTTTATCACATTATGGTAGAAGGAAAATTATTGATTATTGCGTTATATGTTGATGACTTGATCCTTACTGGTGATGAGCAACTGAACAGATCTTTCAAGGAGGACCTTGCAAGAGAGTTTGAGATGAAGGACATGGGCCTCATGCACTACCTCCTTGGTTTGGAAGTATGGCAAGGAGATGGGGAAATATTTGTCTCTCAGGGCAAGTATGCCAACGTGATACTTCAAAGGTTCTGCATGGATAGGTGTAAACCCATGGAGACTCCTATAGCAGGAAACAAGAGGAAAGAGGATGCTACCTCAGTTGAAGTAGGGGAGGCTACTATATACATGAAGTTTGTGTTCTCACTTATGTATTTGGTGAACACACAACCGGACATGTGTTATGAAGTTAACCAACTTAGTCAAGCAATGGTCAAGCCAACCAAACTGCATTTGAAGGTAGCAAAGCATGTGTTGAGATACCTCAGAGGAACTACTTAGTTTGGTCTTCGGTATAGACAGACAAAGGGAGTGAAGTTGCAAGGCTTCACACATGAAAATTGGGCAGGGAGTCCATCAGACAGGAAGAGCACATCAGGAGGATTTTTCAACGTTGGGTCAACAACAATTTCCAAATACAATACGAAGTAGAGATCTATGGCACTCAACTCAACAGAAGCAGAGTACATGGCTACAAGTCAAGAAGCATGTGAGACTATATGGATGAGAAAGATTCTTGTGTGGTTATTTGGTCAGAAGATGGATCCTACAGTTATTTACTATGACAATCAGAGTTGTATCAAACTCTCTGAGAATCCTATATTTCATGATCAATCCATGCATATCAATATTTAGTATCACCATCTACGATATTGTATCTAGAGGTGGATTATGGTGTTGCAATACATTCCGACAAAGGAATAAGATGAAAATACTTTCACAAAGGTCTTGTCAAGAGGAAACTTCGATTTCCATAGAAGCAGGTTTGGGGTAACTGATAATCCCTTTCTTTCTGAGAGAGAGCGCTGAAAATGCAACAAGAAAATCTATTTTTGACTCTACCTTGGTCAAACTAGATTAAAATACAAATTTCTATTTCAGCAGAATAGTTGGAGGTAGTTAACTAAGGTGTCATGGCTCTTGTTACTCAGTTAACTCAGTAAATTCAAATTTTAGACACTTGAGTTCAATTCTACATGATTGATTGCTAATTTGTAGCAATCTATTTAAGTTAATTTGAGTTATTGTTAGTTTAACTAGTTCTTTACTATCAGAAGAACTAGTGGAGGTCAAGTTGTGAATGTGGAACTTCAACCACACTGAGTGATCAACTAGTTAACTGATCAATCATTCCAAAATAATTGTTGCATGTAGAGAATTCGAGTTACCCAGTTGAGATGGAGAATTCAAGGTAGTGTACTATCAATTGTAGTATATTCCCATGTGTACAGGTGGTGCATGGAGTCAGAGATTGACCTAAGGCTATTGTGCAATTCCTTGGTGTGAAATTCCAAAAAAATAGAGGAAATTTCCCAAGGGAATAATGCAAGAAAATAGGAGCTTGGGAAGGCTTGGAATTGGCTAAGTTTTGGTCTAGGTTCAATCAGTTCAAAATAAGGATAGAATATACTATTACAGGGTGTGCTCAGGCTTGAGCAAGCATTGAAATTCTTCTTATTCTCTGATTAATGCAATACATATAGTAAGGGGTTTTAAGCAATTGCTTTCCCCTAGATAAATATTTGTGTATGTGGGATGTTTCCTTTTTCATGTCAATGATTCTTATTTTAGATGGTGAATTAACTTCCACAAATGAGTAGAGTAGCTTCAAGTCTTGTGATTTAGAATATTTCATGAGAAACATTGAATATACACATTAATTTCTATAGTATTAGAAATATCATAAATATATTTTTGCCAATTTGTATACCCCTTAAATCCCTTCTAGAATTTACATCCATAAAGAATTTATTTAAACCTTCTACTACAAGAAGAAATAGGTGGGGAGATAGAGGATAGCCTTGGAACAAAGCACTTGAAGGTTTGAAGAAAGGAGTAGACAAGTCATTTATCATAACAACAATTTGTGGTGTAGTGACACATGCCATTATCCGCTTAACCATTTGTAGGAGAATCCAATATGAAGAAGCATAAGATGTAAAAAGGTCCCTGAAACCATAACATAAGCTTTTGATAGATCCATATTTATAAGGACGGGATCAGTTGGGTCTTAGTATTGTGTAAATCCTGCTACACTACCCCAACAACCTCATGTATGTTTCTTCCTTCTAAAACCCAAATTTCTTGGTTGAGATAACTTGAGATAAAATTGGCTTGATCCTTCTAGTGATAAATTTAGAAATAGACCATATTACACAAGGATTTTGATCAAAAGTGACTGAAATTTTCAAGATGGTCCATTGTCATATTATGGCCAAGTCACATTAGGATTATCAAGCACTCTACCTTAAGATGGAACCCTTCAATCAATCAGGTCAACTAATCAAATTTAGCCATTTAGTTATATTATAATAATAATATTTTATAAACAAATAATTTAATTAATTAATAAACTATATAATTCTCCCTCCCTAGTCAAAAATAGTCGTTTTCATCTAATCGTTAGGTTGAACTTTCTTCTTATTTAGCCTGCCTGTGATATCTGTCTCTTCATCTTGTCCTGAAGATGAACCAAACTAGCTGGTTCGAAATGCGTCGACCAAATATTTTCAATGTGATTTTTTTCTGAAAATCTTCATATATTAACAAGGGTCAAAGAATGTAACATAAAATTGGATTGAACCAAGGGTATGGTCCTTTAAAAAATAACTCATTACTGTTAAAATAATATCCTTAGTAACTTCTCGATAAATTTTCTTATTCTCATGTTCCTTCACCAGTTGAGGGTATTTACTTATTAGGTTCATTATCTCTTGAAGAGGTCATTATTCTACTTATTTGAATATTTTCCGAAGTGAGAATCACTTAAATTTGCTAAATCCTTAAAATTTATGATCAAGTGACTTTCCTCGTCCCGAAGTTCTCAGATAGTGTTTTTATGTCTCCTATAATTTACAAAATTGTGAAAAAAGCTTGGTGTTATGATCCGTAGAGGTAATCCAAGTAGAACAACTGTTAATGGTATAATGTTTCTCTTTTGCAAGTAGTAGCTTCACTTTTTATTTTTCCAATTTCTTCAACTCCTTTAGATTTTTTTCATCAAGTAAACATCCCTAATTACTACGAGGGATTTTTTCAATACTTGACTCAATCTACCTTAACTGAGCACCTCTCATACTATGTTTAACATAAGACCAATCCACTACCACCTCCTTAATATACTTTAAGGAGTCAACAAATTGCTTGCATGCCTATAACATCAATGTGGGGTCAAAATGTTTCTAGTGTGACTTGAATTGATTTTGGAATTCATCTTCCTCAAGATAGGTTGAATTAAATTTGAAAGGTTCATTGACCTTTTTATCCACCCTAATCAACTCTAAAATGATTGGAAAATTATTAGAGAATTAGATCCTTTCAACTGAAGATCTAAATTGGCTTATTTGTTCACATAATTCCTCATGCAAGAGGAATCTATCCAACCATTTACACACTACCACTTCTCTAGAATCACTTCTCACCCAGGTTGGATCAATTTCCATTATGGCCATTTCTATAGCTTATCCTTTTCAATTGAATATGAAAAGAAAGATATTAATGGATTTGATCGTGCACCACGTACCGATATTTCATCTTTGTGCAAAGTGAAGTTTAAATCCCCTTTGGTTACTAATTTGGGCACCATTAAAATAGATTAATGGGATATGTTTCCCCAACGATGTACTTTACCATCATATGGTCCATATATGTTGAGAATGCAAAAGAGTCTTTCCCAATTGCAGATATTCGACTTCAATGAACAAACCTAAGGAGATAGAAAAAGTATTAATGAGTCTAGTTTTTTCATTCCATGAAGTAAAAATTCCAAAGTTCCGAATTGAGTCTATTACCATGAAACTCCAACCTTTTATTATAGAATTCAAAGCATCTAAAACCATATCTTTGCTCCCATAATTTCTTGAACTAAAACTACATCTAAATTACTTTATCAAAGAAAAGAGATATATTACAGTTTACTAATGAGATTGAATAGTTTCAAATAGATATGACATTTGAGATTTGAAAAAAAAAATTACATCGAAAATATTTTGTGAAAATCTCCAAATGCTTCTTCACATTGTGTGAATGACACTTTAGCTAAATATTGTTGGGGAGAGATTCTATCAAACTCCTCATCAAAATCAATTAGTTTAATTGAGCTTACGCATTATTTATTTTTAAACACCTTATATGATCACTCTCTCTTCTAAAAAAAATATCTATATGAATAGTCGTTCAATTGCAACCACAATAAGATTGGTAACCGCAAGAGATTCAATTATGTACCCTAAAACCTTCTTGTTGGCAACATACCTTAATGGATTGCTCGCTTAACTCATTGAACTTATTCTTGATTTTTTTTTAAACCTCATAAAACTCCTTCATCACTTCCTTTTTGAAATACTCAGATAAATAATAACTTAACCACTACCTTGTGTACCTAGAAACAAACAAAAAGTCAAACAAATTTAAATTTATAATATATGAACTTCCTTTTAAAAACCATGGATCTCATTAAAAATCGAATTTGAAACAAATAATGAATAAATATATTTTTATTTCTGACATTCTATTTAAATCCAAGTAAAAATAGTCACTTCAGGTAGATCAACCAATAGGATTTAAAAAATTTTAAAATTAGTTTTAATCTTCAAAATATTTAATTTAAAGTTTATGAAGTCTTAGATAGATGGCGATTGAGTTCCTGGTTAAGGGATTTTTAGATGTTAAGTCATCAGTTTAATTCCTCTCTTACTTAGTAGCCTCACTAATGCGGAACTTAATAAAAAACCATTTAATTTAATATTTAAATTTTATTTGGTAAATTTTATAAATTAATTTCAAAAAATTCCAAACTAATTGATGTCAAATTACAAAAATAAATATAAAAAGTGAGATTTATTTCTTAAAAATATATTATTATTGCGTTGAGATATTTACTTTACAGTTCAATATGAGAGAGGTGTAATTCCTTCCATGCATAAATAAAAATAGAAACAAATTAGGTTTAATTAAAAATACTGTAAAATATCAATAATCTTACTCTCAATGTATTCCTTTTGTTTGTTGTTGATATTACAACCCACTATAAAAGAGATGTGGTAAAAATATTTCACTCCCAAAACTATAAATAAAATATTCCAATGTCTATGTTAAGTAACATAATTTTATATCACTTTGGTGAGAAATAAAGTAATTAAAAGTAAACAAAATCTTATATTCACTGTGTGAGGAAGATGTATGATTCTTATACTTTTAAAAAATATTTCAATACAAAACTTTATTTTGAATATTTATATTAACTTATATATTTCAATATTAATTCTCATATATATATCTCGAAATAAAAGAAGTAATTACAAGTACTATGTAATTAGACGAAGATGTATAATTTATTTAAATTTTATTATAAAATTGATATATTGCATTTTTTAATCAAGATAGTTTTTTGGCACAAACTATTTTGTAATTCTAAATTTAACCTATGTACTTTACACATTTAATGTGTCCAAAACAATTCGATTAAAAAATGCATTTAAACAATGAAAAAAAAAAAAAAAATATATATATATATATATATATATATATATATATAATTATAATTACCTTAACCATAATTTAACCATAAATTTGAGTGATAAAATAGATTATGCTTTTTTTTCAAACTTGACACTCTAATTTTTTTGTATATCTAGATTGGATTTCTTTTAACACTTAATAAATTAATCTAACATATTAATTTAAATAAAAAATTAAAATTAAAAATCTTACACATTGAAAAAAAAACTTAACCTAGAGTAGCTTTTAATTATTTTTATAAATAAATATTATTCATTTCACCCTCATCATTTTAATGTTCACTCTACATTTTATAAAGGTCATCACTTCTGAAGACACGGGCAGGTGCAAGGACTGAAGACGCGGGCAGGCGCAAGGACTGAATGTGCACGTCTATGTAGTGAATTGATGGACATATATTCCATTTAAATTTTTCCTTCGATATCCTGGTTGTTTATGAAATGCTACATAGTAAGCTGAATAAGTTTTTCCCTGAATTGAAATATAACAGAAGAAATGAATTAATTAATCTGTGAGACCAATTAAATAACTTATTTGAAGTATAAGTACATAGTATGGGTGTCAGTGTCATTTGAAGTTACAATATATCTTTTAGATTTTATGTTTTTTAATATGATTTTATGTTTTTTAATTAATTTTTTTATTTGACATATGTATTTTAAAAGTGATAAATTTAATCATTTTAATTTTTATTTATTAACAAAATTGAAATACAATTTTTTCTTTTTAATCTAATATTTATATATTTTAAAACCATAATAAAATTATTATATTTAAATCAACTAATAGAAAGTGACTTTATTTTGATTCTAAAATGATTACAATATACTTTGAATATTTTTTTTAAATTATAAAAATTTTAATTTAATATTTATATATTTTAAAACCATAATAAAATTATTATACTTAAATCAACTAATGGAAAGTGACTTTATTTTGATTCTAAAATGATTGCAATAGAGTAGTGAGATACATGTAAACGATGTTTGTTGAGGAAGTACACAACATCCAACTTCAATGATTGGGACAATAAGGCACATGTAGTCCTTGAAAGGATCCACTCTGATGTATGTTGACCTTTCTCGACATCCTCCACAACCAAGCACAAGTATTATGTTATATTTTTAGATGATTTCTCACAAAAGTGTTGGATTTACTTCATGCAGAAGAAAGACCAGATATTCTCCATTTTTTAAATTTAATTCACTTGTTGAGAAAGAAACTGATAGGAATGTGAAGGCTCTCAAGAGTGATAACAGTGGTGAGTACGTGTCGAATGAATTTAAAATTTTTTGTGCAAAGGAAGGAATTCGAGGGGAGCTGACAACACCCCATAACCCACAACATAATGGGGTGGCTAAGAGGAAGAACATAAGTATTGTGGGAGCAACATGAGTGATGTTGCATGAACAAAACCTACCTCTACACTTCTGGGATGAAGCATGCAACACAACAACCTATTTGTAGAACAAGAGTCCTCATAAGATTCTTGGCATGAGTAAACCAGAGGAAGATTTTTCTGTGCCACACTTTATGATCTTTGGATCATCAGTTTACTGTCATGTTTCCAAGGAAGCAAGGAAAAATCTAGAGTCGACAATAGAGTTGGTCATATTTTTGGGGTAGATACACCTCACAACTATCGTGTGTACTTTCCATCCCTCAGGATGATAGCGGTCAGACAAGGTGTGAAGTTTGATGAGGTGAAGGAAATGAGGTGTTCTCTTGAGAGGGAGCTTTAGTTGCAACATAATTAGGAGCTTTTGGCTCAAAAGGAAGAACCGTAGGAAGTTGTGGAGAAGCCACAAGTAGAGGAGCAGAGAGTGGAGACATCCACTCAAGTAGAAACATCTAGAGAAGGAGGCAAGCGAACCAGGGAAGTTGAAAATTTATTGCAACATGCTAGAGAGAATGTGGGAGCACCCACATCAAAACGTAGGAAAAGGAGGTCACTAGATCAGTACATTGGCTACATGGATTTGATGAGTGAGCCTGTAGAGACTGAGCCATCCTCATTCGAGGAAGCTGTAGAGCAACCTGTATGGGTTGATGTTATAGTAGAGGAATATGATTACATTGTTAGAAAAATGTTTGGGAAGTGGTCCCAAGACCAACATACAAATCAATGGTTGGTTTGATATGGATTTACAAGGTAAAACATGAAACAAACAGTAGCATAGAGAAACACAAGGCCAGATTTGTGACCAATGGGTTCTCTTAGGTGGAGTGAATTGACTATGAGGAGACCTTTGCTCCAGTAGCAAGGTACTCATCCATCAGGTCAATTCTAGGACTGTCAGCACGGATGGGGTAGAAGATCCACCAGATGGATGTGAAGACATCATTGCTCAATGGGGTTATTGAGGAGGAGGTGTATATTGAGCACCCGGAGGGGTTTGAGACATTTGACAGAGTGTCGCATGTGTGCATACTCAAGCGAGCATTGTATGGACTCAAAAAAACACATCGTGCTTAGTATACCAGGATCGATAGATATCTCACCAGTTTTGGCTTCACTGATGCAAATCTTTATCACATTATGGTAGAAGGAAAATTATTAATTATTGTGTTACATGTTGATGACTTGATCCTTATTGGTGATGAGAAGCTGATCAGATCTTGCAAGGAGGACCTTGCAAGAGAGTTTGAGATGAAGGACATGGGCCTCATGCACTACTTCTTTGGTTTGGAAGTATGGAAAGGAGATGGGGAACTATTTGTCTCTCAGGGCAGGTATGCCAACGCGATACTTCAAAGGTTTTGCATGGATATGTGTAAACCCATGGAGACTCCTTTAGCAGGAAGCAAGAGGAAAGAGGATGCTACTTTAGGTGAAGTAGCGAAGGCTACTATTTACAGGCAGCTTGTGTGTTCACTTATGTATTTGGTGAACACACGATCGAATATGTGTTATGAAGTTAACCAACTTAGTCAAGCAATGGTTAAGCCAACCAAATTGCATTCGAAGGCAACAAAGCATTTGTTGAGATACCTCAGAGGAACTACTCAGTTTGGTATTCAGTACAGACGGACAGAGGGAGTGAAGTTGCAAGGCTTCACATATGCATATTGGGCAGGGAGTCTATCAGATAGGAAGAGCCCATCAGGAGGAATTTTCAATGTTAGGTTAACAAAAGTTTCTTGGTACAATAGGAAGCAGAGATTTGTGGCACTCAACTCAACAAAAGTAGAGTACATGACTGCAAGTCAAGTAGCATGTGAGACTATATGGATGAGAAAGATTGTTGTTGGGTTATTTGGTCTGAAGATGGATCCTACAATTATTTAATATGACAATTAGAGTTGTATCAAACTCTCTGAGAATCCTATATTTCATGATCGATCCAAGCAAATCGACATTCGGTATCACCATCTACGATATTTTGTGTAGAGGTGGATTATGGTGTTGTAATACATTCAAACAGAGGAATAAGATGAAAATACTTTGACAAAGGCCTTGTCAAGAGGAAACTTCGAGTTCCATAGAACCAGGATTGGGGTAACTGATAATCCCTTTCTTGTTGAGAGGGAGTGTTGAAAATGCAGCAAGAAAATCTAGTTTTGACTCTGCCTTGGTCAAATTAGATTAAAATTAAAATTTCTAATTTAGCAGAATATTTGGAGGTAGTTAATTGAGGTGACATGGCTCTTGTTACTCAGTTAACTCAGTAAATTCAAGTTTGAGACAGTTGAGTTTAATTCTACATGATTGATTGTTAATTTGTAGCAATCTATTTCAATTAATTTGAGTTATTGTTAGTTTAACTAGTTCTCTATTGTCAGAAGAAATAGTGGAGGTAAAGTTGTGAGTGTGGAACTTCGACCACATTCAGTGATCAACTACTTAACTGATCAATCAACCCAAAATAATTGTTGCATGTAGAGAATTCAAATTACCCAGCTGAGATGGAGATTTCAAGGCAGTGTACTATCAATTGTAGTATATTCCCATGTGTATAGGTGGTGCATGCAATCAGGGATTGACCTAAGGCTATTACGCAATTCCTTGGTGTGAAATTCCTAAAAAATAGGGGCAATTTCCCAAGGGAACAATGCAAGGAAATAGGATCTTGGGAAGGCTTCAAATTGGCTAAGTTTTGGTCCAGCTTCAGTCAGTCATGAAGAGGGATAAACTATACTATTATAGGGTGTGCTCAGGCTTGAGCAAGCATTGTATTTCTTTTCTATTCTCTGATTAATGCAATACATATAGTAAGGGGTTTTGAGCAGTTGCTTTCCCCCATATAAATGTTTGTGTATGTGGGATGTTTCCTTTTGCATGTCAATGATTCTTATTTTAGATGGTGAATTAACTTTCACATATCAGTAGAGTAGCTTCAAGACTTGTGATTTAGAAAATTTCATGAGAAATATTGAATATACACATTAATTTCTATAGTATTAGAAATATTAGAAATATCTTTTGGCCAATTTGTATACCCCTTAAACCCCTTTTAGAATTTACATCCATAAAGAATC
Organism: Pinus tabuliformis; assembly: GCA_031772625.1. Lineage (NCBI taxonomy): Eukaryota > Viridiplantae > Streptophyta > Pinopsida > Pinales > Pinaceae > Pinus > Pinus tabuliformis. The sequence continues at coordinate 866,241,383 of CM062816.1, forward strand.
TATTTAAACCCCCTACTACAAGAAGAAATAAGTGGGGAGATAGAGGATAGCCTTGGCACAATGCACTTGAAGGTTTGAAGAAAGGAGTAGACAAGTCATTTATTATAACAACAATTTGTGGTGTAGTCACCCATGCCATTATCCGGTTAACCATTTGTAGGAGAATCCAATATGAAGAACCATAGGATGTAAAAAGGTCCCTGAAACCATAACATAGGCTTTTGATAGGCCCATATTTATAAGGACGGGATGATTAGGGTCTTAGTATTATGTAAATCCTCCTACACTACCCTAACAACCTCATGTATGTTTCTTCCTTCTAAAAGCCCAAATTCCTTGGTTGAGATAACTCGAGATAAAATTGGCTTGATCCTTCTAGTGATAACTTTGGAAATGATCTTGTAGACCATATTACACAAGGATTTTGGTCAAAAGTGGCTGAAATTTTTAAGATGTCCCATTGTCATATTCTGGCCAAGTCGCACTAGGAGTATCAAGCACTCTACCTTCAAATGAAACCTTTCAATCAATCAGGACAACTATTCCTTAATAGGGTCAAAGAATGTAACATAAAATTTATTGAACCAAGGGTACGATCCTTTAAAAAATAGCCATTACTGTTAAAATAATATCATTAGTAACTTCCCAATAAAGTTTCTTATTCTCATGTTCTTTCACCGGTTGAGGGTATTTACTTGTTAGGTTCATGTCTCTTGAAGAGGGCATTGTTCTACTTATTTGGATATTTTCCCAAGTGAGAAACACCTAAATTTGCTAAATCTTTAAAATTTATGATCAAGTGACTTTCCTCATCCTGAAGTTCTCAGATAGTGTTTTTAATTCTCCTATAATTTACAAAATTATGAAAAAACTTGGTGTTATGATCCGTAGACGTAATCCAAGTAGAACAACTCTTAATCCTATAATGTTTCTCTTTTGCCAGTAGTAGCTTCACTTTTTTTTTCCAAATTCTTCAACTCCTTTAGATTTTGTTCATCAAGTAAACATCCCTAATTACAACGAGGGATTTTTTCAATACTTGACTCAATCTCCCTTAACTGAGCACCTCTCATACTATGTTTAACATCTGACCAATCCACTACCACCTCCTTAATATACTTTAAGGAGTCAACAAATTGCTTGCATGCCTACAACATCAATGTGGGGTCAAAATGTTTCTAGTGTGACTTGAATTGATTTTGGAATTCATCTTCCTCAAGATAGGTTGAATTGAATTTAAAAGGTTCATTGACCTTTTTATCCACCCTAATCAACTCTAAAATGACTGGAAAATTATTAGAGAATTAGATCCTTTCAACTGGAGATCTAAATTGGCTGATTTGTTCACATAATTCCTCATGCAAGAGGAATCTATCCAACCATTTACACACTACCACTTCTCTAGAATCACTTCTCACCCAGGTTGGATCAATTTCCATTGTGGCCATTTCTATAGCTTATCCTTTTCAATTGAATATGAAAAGAAAGATATTAATGGATTTGATTGTGCACCAGGTACCGCTATTTCATCTCTGTGCAAAGTGAAGTTTAAATCCCCTTTGGTTACTAATTTGGGCACCATTAAAATTGACTAATGGGATATGTTTCCCCAACGATGTACTTTACCATCATATGGTCCATATATGTTGAGAATGCAAAAGAGTCTTTCCTAATTGCAGATATTGGACTTCAATGAACAAACCTAAGGAGATAGAAAAAGTATTAATGAGTCTATTTTTTTCATTCCATGAAGTAAGAATTCCAAAGTTCCGAATTGAGTCTATTACCATAAAACTCCAACCTTTTATTATAGAATTCAAAACATCTAAAACCATATCTTTGCTCCCCATAGTTTCTTGAACTAAAACTACATTTAAATTACTCTATCAAAAAAAGAGATATATTATGGTTTACTAATGAGATTGAATAGTTTCAAGTAGATATAACATTTGAGATTTGAAAAAAGAAATTACATAGAAAATATTTTGTGAAAATCTCAAAATGCTTTTTCACATTGTGTAAATGACACTTTAGCTAAATATTGTTGGGGAGAGATTCTATCAATCTCCTCTTCAAAATCAATTAGTTTAATTGAGCTTACCTATTATTTTTTTTAAACACCTTATGTGATCACTCTTTCTTCTTAAAAAATATCTATATATGAATAATGGTTCAATTGCCAACCATAATAATGATTGGATTCCCCTAAAACCTTTTTGTTGCCAACATATCTTACTGGATTACTGGCTTAACTAATTGAACTTATTCTTGATTTTTTTTTAAACCTCATAAGACTCTCTCATCGCTTCCTTTTTGAAATTCTCAGATAAAGAATAACTTAACCACTACCTTGAGTACCTATAAACACACAAAAAGTCAAACAAATTTAAATTTATACCATGTATTTCATTAAAAATACCATATATTTCATTGAGTACCTATGAACTTCCCTTTTTTTAAATAGATACCATGTATTTCATTAAAAATCGAATTTGAAACAAAAAATTGAATTTGAAACAGATAATAAATAAACAATAATTTTATTTCTGACATTGTATTTAAAACTGAATGACTGAATGTGCACGTCTATGCAGTGAATTGATGGACATATATTCTATTTAAATTTTTCCTTCGATATCCTTGTTGCTTATGAAATGTTACATAGTGAGCTGAATAAGTTTTTCCCTAAATTTAAATATAAAAGAAGAAATGAATTAATTAATCTGCGAGACCAATTAAATAACTTATTTGAAGTATAAGTACATAGTATGGTTGTCAGTGTCATTTGAAGTTACAATATAGTTTTTAGGTATTATGTTTTTTAATTAATTTCTTTTATTTGATAAATGTATTTTAAAGCAGATAAAATTAGTCATGGTAATCTTTATTTATTGACAAAATTGAAATACAATTATTTATTTATTTATTTTTTAAATTAAAAAAATTATAAATTAATATTTATATATTTTAAAACCATAATAAAATTATTATATTTAAATCAACTAATAAAAAATGATTTTATTTTGATTCTAAAATGATTACTTTTTTAATTATAAAATTTTTAATTTAATATTTATATATTTTAAAATTATAATAAAATTATTATATTTATATCACTTAATGGAAAGTGACTTTATTTTGATTCTAAAATGATTACAATATAGGGTAACCAATAAATCTCATGCTATCGAGTTTTTAGAGGCTGTATATTTCATCATTCAATTTTGCTAAGGTCGAAATCGAACGATGGACATATACAGCCGCCGTTCATTTAAACCCTGATATATGATCTGCTTTCACCGCCTTGTCACAACTCAATAAACTCGAGACAATTCACCGCCCCTGTCACTACTCAACTCTAGACAATTCAGCTAGTAAAACTTAATAATGAATAAGGAAGATACAAAGTCGAAATCGAAAGCAAAGTTTAGAAAAGATATTATTGTGTAGGGCAACTAAATCTTTGAACGGGAGCTTTGGAAAAGCAGGACCATTGAATGTGAAGCACAATGGAAGCTGCACAGAAAAGGTGGTGTGGTGGTTCAATTAAATGTGATGCCTATGCTTCAATTAAAGTTTGGACAGAAAAGGTGGTGGTTCAATTAAAGTTTGACATAGAATTTGAAGTCTACATTGTGTTGGTCTTTACATTTTGTTCCACGTTAATCATCACATCACTCAACCGTGCTATGCAGGTCTGAAAATCATGGACAATGCAAGGCTGCCAACACATTATTTCTCTTTCAAGACTTTTATTTTTTAACTTTAAATTAAAAAATAATGTGGACTTTTTAATTTGTAAATTAATGCTTATTTTATAAAATATAGTTTTATTTGACACATGTAAGTGAAAGTTAGAAATAAAGAATAAAATATTAATTATATATTATGAAGAATAAAGCTGAAATATTTTGTAAATACAAAAAAGTTAAAGCTAAAAATTTAAATATTGGTTTTAATCTAAAATTAAAAGATCATTAAATTTTAATAAATGTAAATGGAAGAGTTTAGTCTAGTTTAAACATTTTATTTTATATATATTTAAATTTCTTTTAAAATTTTTAATATTATAGGGGATTAATATTTTGATTTCTTAAAGGCTTTTAAGAGAATTAAATTTATAATTTTATTCAAAAATGTAATTTTAACAATAATAAATTATAATTTAATTAAAAAATTATTTAAACATATTTATATAATAATTGGTTAAAAATCTCCAAAGTAAAATGGAGTTGAATCTCCATAAAATCATTTCTCTCAACACTTTCAGGGTCAGGCTCCATGGTTGGTTGAGCTTGGAGGAAGTGATCTTTTTGGTAGATTTGCTTGGGACAATTATTCAATAGAGGTAGAAATCATTGATTTGCAAGGACCATGAATCACATAGAAAAATAAATAAATAAATAATGTTTATTTAGAAGTTAAAATAATCCAAAGTAGAATGGAGTTGAATCTCCATAAAATCTGGTTATATATATATATATATATATGACTCAAATATTACTATTTCATTAGATATAACTATTTCATAAATGTCATAATATGTCTTCGAAGATTTAAACCCACACAATTGGAGATACAAATTTTGCACAAAACCACTTGAGTTAAGGCCCTTTGACATATTAATTATTTTTATAATAATAATAATAATAATGATGATGATGCTATTTTCTATGGTTTTTTTATTTTTATTTTTTATTTTTTATTTTTTTCCGAAGGAACAAATTGTAATTTTCATTAATAGATAAGAAAATTACATTCTATATATGCAATATAGTGCATTAAAAAATGGGTTGATACAACCATCCAAAAAAATACCAATAGATCAGGTCTCCAAAAAGTCCTTTCCATGTCTATAATAAATATTTATTAGCAATAGATGCACTCGAAATAAAATAGCACATACATACATATCCTCCTAGTCTCATGGGAAATTTATCTCAAAGAAAAAAATGGAAGTTTATAATAGTCAGGTAATATGTCCATTTGCAGGCCCTCTATGAAAGGCATGTGATAAAATTTAGAGGTGGTTTGATCTATTTGCTCCAAGATCGTCCAAGTGCCCAAATTTCATGCAACACCTTCTTTAGAGAGTGTGTTTGCACCAGAGTTTCTTTCCCTAGAGAATATAATCCTAAGAGATGGGACACCCTCCTGAGTGTTGACCTATCCAGAAAATGTCACATCGTCACCCCTCAACTGTATTTCCCTGTCCATTTTCATAGGCTCTAACTCATCCTCTATTGAACCTATGGAGCAGTCTCAGTTGAAAAATATCGTGGGGATTTCCCCTTCCTCCTCTCGAATTCCCCCTCACAATGGTCCTTTTGAAATTTCTTTTCTGAAAAAGTGAGAGGGAAATCCTTTAGAACATGACCCTACTTGTGACATCTGCGACACATGAAGGGGATTCCTTCATAATCCAGGATCTTATTATGAGAAAACATCAATAGGTAATATTCAATTCCGCATATAACCTTTCACGCGAGTCCAAGTTAAGCAAGATCTTTGCAATGGCCCTCTTTCTGTTGATTTTATATGACCTATCAGCCTCCAAAAAGGATCCTAATTTGTTTCTGATAATCTTAAAGACATCCATATACCAGAGTTGAGGTGGTAACGTAACAAGTCTTACCCACACAAGGGCATAGCTGAATTTCTCTTGGCTAGTGTTGAAAAGAGGGTTCCATATATTCATTAGAATCTATGAAGAATACATACACCATGTTATGCTGAGAACCCAACTGACTGCTTCCACATAATTGAATTTAAGCATAAACCATCCTCTTGTGAGTGTACTAACCTTGGGGAGGTCATTCAACTACTTCCCCCATTATTTTCCAGTCCATTCTCGTAGAATCTGAACCAAAAATTGTCTACCTCTAGCTTTGCCCACCATTACCCTCTCAGATGTCTCCATAACTTACTCTACCTGAAATTCTTCCACGAGCACCAAATTTTGGTCTTCAATTTTTACTCCGACACAATTTCCTTTTTTCCATTTCTACTCGAGCTGATGTTGTCCCTCTAGGATTGCCTGATATTTTAGTGTTTCCATCTATTGATCAGACCCCCCCTTCTTGTTCCATAAACCTACCATTTTCCTCTATCATGGCAGTAGAGTAGTTAGGTGGTCCTCTTAGATGAAACCCTTCAAACCCTAGAGAAAAACCCTCAAACAAATCTTCTCCCATCTGTTCACTGCCATAGCCAAATGCTTCTCCAAAATTACCCTCAAAAGAAAATCTTGATTGCAGAAACATAATATCGACCACGACGGCCTCATTAAGGACCTGCTCAAAACCATGGAAATCCTTTGAGATGACACCCCCGAATTGGGCATCTAAAGGAAGGCTGGGGAACAAATATGCACATGCAACTAGTTCCTGATATGTTAAACCCAGTTAAAATTATGACCCCGCCACCCTAGATGACCCCTTACTCTATTATGATGGGAAACATAGAGGGGAGATGATAGAGGTAACTGGCCTTACTGACTCCCAAGGCTGAATAGAAGTGTTAAATCCTAGATCCAAAGTGCTAATTGTTCCCCAACCCTTCAGATCATGAGCCGAAGGTGGCTCATGAAAGTAATGGACAGAAAAGGTGGTGGTTCAATTAAATATGATGCCTATGCTTCAATTAAAGTTTGGACAAAAAAAGGTGGTGGTTCAATTAAATGTGATGCTTATGCTTCGATTAAAGTTTGACTTCATAGTGAAAGAAACATATGACATAGAATTTGAAGTCTACATTGTGTAGGTCTTTACATTTTGTTCCACCCTAATCATCACATCACTCGACCGTGTTAAGCAGGTCTGAAAATCATGGACAATGCAAGGCTGCCAAAACATTATTTCCCTTTCAAGACTTTTATTTTTTATTTTTAAATTAAAAAATAATGTGGACTTTTTAATTTGTAAATTAATGCTTATTTTCTATTTTATAAAATATAGTTTTATTTAACAAATATAAGAGACCGTTATAAAAAAAAAAAATAATAATAATTTTATATTATAAAGAATATATATATATATATATATATATATATATATATATATATATAAATTTATTAGTGAAATATTTTGTAAATACAAAAAAGTTAAAGCTAAAAATTTAAATATTGGTTTTAATCTAAAATTAATAAATCATTAATTTTTAATAAAATGTAAATGGAAGAGTTTAGTCTAGTTTAAACATTTTATTTTATATATATGTAATTTTTTTTTTCTTTATTTATTTATAGGAGATTAATATTTTGATTTGTTAAAGGTTTTTCAGAGAGTTAATTTTATAATTTTATTTAAAAATGTAATTTTAATAATAAAAAATTATAATTTAATTAAAAAATTATTTAAACATATTTACATAATAATTGGTTAAAAATCTCCAACGTAAAATGGAGTTGAATCTCCATAAAATCACTTTTCTCATCACTCTTAGGGTTAGGCTCCATAGTTGAGTTGGTAGGAAGTGATCTTTTTGGTAGATTTTCTTGGTATAATTATTCAGTAGATGTAGTAGTTATTGATTTGCAAGGACCATGAATCACATAGAAAAATAAATAAATAAATAATGTTTATTTACAAGTTAAAAATATCCAAAGTAAAATAGAGTTGAATCTCTATAAAAGTCTGGTTATATATATATATGTGTGTGTGTGTGTGTGTGTGTGTGTGTGTGTACTACTATTGCACTAGATATAACTATTTCATAAATGTCATAATACGTCTTCGAAGACTTAAACCCACACAATTGGGGATACCAATTTTTCACCAAACCACTTGAGTTAAGGTCCTTTGACATATTAATTATTTTTATAATAATAATTATAATAATGATGATGATGCTATTTTCTATGGTTTTTTGTTTTTGTTTTTTTCGAAGGAACAAATTGTAATTTTCATTAATAGATTAGAAAATTACGTTCTGTATATGCACTATAGTGCATTAAAAAATGGGTTGATACAACCATCCAAAAAAATACCAATAGATCAGGTCTCCAAAAAGTCCTTTCTATGTATAGAATAAATATCTATTAGCAATAGATGCACCCGAAATAAAATAGCAAATACATACATATCCTCCTAGTTTCACGGGAAATTTATCTCAAAGAAAAAAATGGAAGTTTATAATCAGACAGGTAATATTACCATTTGCAGGCCCTCTATGAAAGGCTTGTGATAAAATTTAGAGGTGGTTTCATCTATTTGCTCCAGGATCGTCCAAGTGCCCAAATTTCACGCAACACCTTCTTTAGAGAGTGTGTTTGCACTAGATTTTCTTTCCTTGGAGAATATAATCCTAAGAGATGGGACACCCTCATGAGTGTTGACCATTCAGAAAATGTCACATCATCGCCCCTCAACTGTACTTCCCTGTCCATTTTCATAGGTTCTGACTCATCCTCTGTTGAACTTGTGGAGCAGTCTCAGTTGACAAATATCTTGGGGATTCCCCCTTTCCCCTCTTGAATTCCCCCTGACAATGGTCCTTTTAAAATTTCTTTCCTGAAAAAGGGAGAGGGAAATCCTTTAGAACATGACCCTACTTGTGACATTTGTGACACATGAAGGGGATTCCTTCTTAATCTAGGATCTTCCTTTGAGAAAAACATCAATAGGTAATATTTAGTTCCACATATAACCCTTCACACGAGTCCAAGTTAAGCAAGATCTTTGCAATGGCCCTCTTTTTGTTGATTTTATATGACCTATTAGCCTCCAAAAAGGATCCTAATTTGTTTCTGATAATCTTGAAGACATCCATATACCAAAGTTGAGTTGGTAACCTAACAAGTCTTACCCACACAAGGGCATAGCTGAATTTCTCTTGGCTGGTGTTGAGAAGAGGGTTTCATCTATTCATTAGAATCTATGAAGAATACAAACACCATGTTTTCCCGAGAACCCAACTGGCCGCTTCCACATAATTGATGATCCAGGTGGATATTGGTGGCCACCTGCCAAGTCCACTTGGACCCAGCTTTTCAATTTCCGTAATTGTAGCACAATTTACTATTTTTAGCAGTTTTTTGGGTCCTGAACTTCCGGAGCCGTTTTGAGGCCCTAAATGACGTTTTTCTTGGGAAAACTGGGAGCAACATGGGTCCATGGACCAATGTTTCTCTCCCAAAGTTGTAGTTCTCGGATAGCTCTTTCTAACGAGATATTGTGCACATCAAACGGAGATCGTATGCCAATGTTATGACCCTGGGAAGTTGATGTACCAATTTACCCAAACAGGGACCACAATTTGGTGTTTCATCTTCTAGGGTTAGGTTTTCGGATGTTTATGGTTTTCTATTGTTTCTCAACAATAAATAGGCCTTAGAGCCTCATTGTAACACAATTCAGAGGCATGTAGCCACCACATCTTTTCTCAGAGATAAGCTATCATTGCCCTAGCTGGTTTATTTGCATTTCTATTTGTGAGCATATTTCAATATTTTATATTAATGAAATGAAGTATTATTTCCATTGCATCTCTGTGTTTATGGTTATCTCTGTAAATTTTTGCGTTCCTGTTTAAATCCGGATCAGTGGTATCAGAGTGGTCTGCTTTTTCTTTGTTTTTCTTTGCATGTCCCCAACGAGGTCAGGATATAAGGAGTTAGGGCTTGAACTGGTCGAACCTTTGCAAGACCAACCTCGCATTTCACGGCCTCCCATGGCGAATGAAAAGAAAGATGAGGGGGCAGGAGATCCTATCAAAATCTTGCTCGAAGAATCCCTTGAGCGACAAAGGAACGCGATGATGGACAACTTTGCCCAGATCCTTCAGTGGCTACCCAAGGGCGATGCACCGGCTTCCAACAGCTACTCTGGAAACGCCACACCGTTTAAGGTACAAGTTAATTTTGAAATCCCCATATTCAAGGGTCATATAGATGCAGATGCCGTTGATAAATGGTTAAATCTGCTAGAGGGTTATTTTTCTGTTCATCATTTTTCCAGTCGAGAAAGGATTATTTTCGCTCTTCTCAAAGTAGTTCCCCATGTCAAGGACTGGTGGGAAACCTACTGCGAGCATAAGGATGAAATTACAAGCTCACTAATTTCAGCCTCACCCACTTGGAATTCATTTCGGGATGCCATCAAGGAGCAATACTACCCTATCGAAAGCTATGAGGATCAATACATAAAGTGGACCACGCTACGGCAGGGAAGGGACCAAGACATGCCAAAGTTTACCAATATTTTCCATACCCTTCACACAAAGTTGGGTATCAAGGATTCAGAATAGCATTTGATACTCAAATACCGCGGCTGCCTACACAAGTACATCCAAGAAGAAATAGAATTCTTGAACATCTCCTCACTCATCACAACATACCAATATGTCGTCAAGGTCGAGCAAAAGTTTAAATAGAAGAAGCGAGACTTGTTGGGTTGTGTTATATTCTTTCCACGACTAGACCACGTAGTTAATCGGGGGGTTAGAGGGGGAGGCGGAGCCCCCCCTTCGTTGCACCGATTGCGTAATGGGGGTGTTCAAAGGGGATTTGAGGGGTGCAGGTAACCCCACTGGTTTTGGAACTTATGTTAGGTTGGTTGGACCCACCTATGGTTTTGTGCATGATTTTCGCACATGTTTTTGGATGCGATGGTTTTTGGTCGATGGTTTTGGATGCAATGGTTTTCGGTCCATGGTATTGGATGGTTTGGCATGTATAAATATGTATTGTAACATTGAAAGGAACATATTGAAAAATCAAGCTGGTAGTCTTGGTTTTGGGATCCAGGGGAAAATCTTTGCGTATATGTGTTTTATGTGTTATTCTCTCGCATTGTTTATTTTATGTGTTTTAGAATTCATATGTGGGTAATTTTTGTATGGGGTTAAAACCTACATTTGGTATCAGAGTTGTTTTGGCTTCAAGGGGACGCCTTTGTTGCTGAGGGGTTTCACTCAAGCCTGTGGTAGACCCTGTTCAGTGGAGATCTGTGAGATCGATTCTGGTGGTGAAAGAAGATAGCGAGTAGTGGAAAGATAAAGATCGAGAAATTTAATGGTCAGAGTTTTGAGTTGTGGAAACTCAAGATGGAGGATCTATTGGTGGATAACGATCAGTGGATCACAGTAGATCCATGCACTAAACCAACTGGAGTGTTTGATGAAGAATGGAAGAAGTTGGATCGGAAGGCAAAGAGAAAAATACGATTGTGTGTCTCAGATTCAGTATTGTTGAATGTATCAGGGGAAGCTACGGTGAAGGCTTTGTGGGACAAGTTAGGGACTTTGTACCAATATAAGTCTCTGGTGAATAAACTGTTCCTGCGGAAAAAGATGTATAACCTGAGGATGAAAGATGGAGACTCGGTGACAGAGCATCTGAACGCATTTAATACTGTGGTAATTTAGTTAGCATCTGTTGATATTAAAATTTCAGATGAAGATAAATGCATTAGTTTGTTGTGTTCTCTACCAGATTCGTGGGATAGTCTGGTTATTGCAATAGGTAGCAAGGCAACTGCCTTGCAGTTTGATGAAATAGTCTCATCCTTGCTGACGGAGGAGATGAGATGGAAAAGTATGGAGAGCCAGAATGGTGATGCCTTGTCTGTATGAGGATGGTCCCAGAACATAAACAAAAATAAGCCATCGAGTGGGAGATCTAAATCTCCAGGAAAACCTATAAAGGTGGTGTGCTGGAAATGCAGAAAGGAAGGGCACTACAAAAGGGACTGTAAATCTAAAGATCCTGATGAAGGAAAGGGATTTGATGATGCTCCTTCTGCAGAGGTGAAAACCACCTCAGATGAAGGTGGGTATGTGTACTTGGATTCTTCAAGTACACATGTAGATCATGAGGCATAGTTGATTGACTCAGGTGCATCCTTTCACTTCACTCCCCATAGAGAGTGGTTCTGCGAGTATGATAAATACGATGGTGGTGATGTCTTCTTAGGAGATGATAGGAAGGCTAGAATCGTTGGTCGTGGAAAAGTAAAGTTGAAGTTGCAAGGTGGAAGGGTTAGAACACTTCTGGGTGTTTTGCATATTCCTGCATTGGCCAGAAATCTAATTTTTGTAAGCAAGCTGGATGATGCAGGTGTAAAATAGTGTTCGAGAAGGATACCTGCAAGATGGTTCAAGGAGCACTGGTATTGATGCGGGCAATTCGAATTGGAACTCTGAACAAGCTACAAGGTAGCACGGTTGTTGATGGGTGCAATATTCCTGTGGTTCCTGAAAGTGGAGCAGAAAATCTAGTGGTCTCTCGAGAGAAGACCATGATGTGGCATCAAAAGCTTAGATATATTGGAGAGAAGGGCCTGCGAATACTTCATGGTAAAGGTATGGTAGGAGGTATGAGTAATAACTCTCTAGATTTTTTATTTTTGTGAAAATTGTGTATATGGGAAGCAGAATCGGGTGAGTTTCCCCTCTGGTGGTAAGAGGGCGAAACATATATTAGAGCTTGTGCATAGTGATGTGTTTGGACCTATGAAGGTTCCATCACTGGGTAAGTCTATGTACTATGTATCATTTATAGATGACTTCTCAAGGAATACATGGATATATTTCCTTAAGAAGAAATTTGAAGTCTTTGATAGGTTTAAAGAATTCAAGGCTCTGGTGGAAAACCAGACAGAGAAGAAGATAAAGGTGCTGAGGACAGATAACGGTGGAGAGTTTTGCAGTAAGGAATTTGAAGAATTTTGTAAGAAGTATGGTATGGCACGACAGAAGACTACTCCATATACACCTCAACAAAATGGAGTTGCAGAAAGAATGAAAAAGACGTTGATGGAAAGGGAAAGAAGCATGCTCAGTGGTGCCGAGTTAGGACAAGAATTTTGGGCAGAGGCAGTGGAGAAAGCATGTTACCTGGTGTCGCGTGGAAAGTGTCGATCTTGCGGACAAGATAGACCTTCCTAGAATCTAAAGAAGACCTAACGACAAGCAAACTAACCAGACACTATCTTTCTCTAAATATGCTTTAATAAACAATAGCAAACAAGTGTTTTTAGGGCCTACCTTTGGTCCAAAGCAAGCTTGTGGATGTCCTCGCTCTTTTGATCCAAATGAGCTCCTTTTCGCGAATCTGCAAACACAAACAAGGCAAACAAATTAAATAGCACCTGAAAAGCCAATTGCATAAAACATATTTAACATGAAAGTTAAGGAGTCCATGAAACAAATAACATAAGATACTTGTTGAGAAAAATGAGTTTGATTGTATTAATTCAAAAGAAGAAGAACCTTACAACCTTTGCCTTGACGCTGTACAAGCTCCTCCCAGGGTCCAACAAGATGTCTCCTCTACTTTGACAAGTTTCACTCACTCTCCAATGGAACCAAGAGGTATGTGATCTCTCCTCTCAAGCTCAATCAAAGAGTCTCAATTTCACCAACATTTACCCTCAAAATGTTCAGCTTCTAACCTCTCTAGTCCTCACCCCAATGCCTGTATTTATAGTGCAATGGAGGGAAGTTACTAGGTCCTCCTTCAAAGAGATAAAGCCCTCCTTCAAAGGGATAGCTCCTTTAGTCAAGGGATTAGCTCCTTCTCTTTTGGGATGCATGAACCACCTCAGAGCGAACAATCCACGTCAAAATTCCTTCTAGAAAACTCTAGAATTAACCCAAAGTGAGTTTTTTAAGATAAAACTTGCGCCTTTTGACTTTCACAGGGGTCCGCACCTACACCGTTAGGAACAGAGCGGGTAGGTACACAGCTTTTGTACACAGAAGGTGTGGGACCGCAGGTGACCATGAGAGAAAGTGCGGAACCAGAGTTACATTGATTTTTAATATCTTTCTCCCACTTCCAAAGCTTGATTTGAAGAGCTGAGGTCTTAGACTTGCTTAGGAGGACAGTACAAGTGATGATAGACCCATACTGACTACAAATAATCATGGTGACAATATTTTTGTGTAACAGATTGCCCCCTAAAGTGCGAAGTCTGTAGTAGATGAGGATTTCATTTATCATATAGGAAGAGTGAAGTACTTTATCATTTCGAGGATTATCTTGTGGAGAGCCCAGTCGGAACCTGTAAAAACATTCAATGCAAGATATATATATGAGATCATATCATCGCTGAGGTAGGCATTCCCATACTCAGATCAAAACTAACTAGAAACCTATCTACTGCTTTGATATAGGAATGATCTTGTAAAACATCATAAGTATAGACTCGTGTGAACACAGTATGGACGCATCCATCTGTTTATGAATAGTCCACAACATAATGAATACAAAATTCCTCGCAACCTGGATGGTGGAAACTAGATCCAGGGTCTTCATTTCTACTTCCCGAAATAGTACGATTCTATCCATGCGAATAAATGTGTTGATGTCGAACATGATAGAAACCACTTGATTATCAGTCAATGATGTAAACTGTTAACAAGTGTGAGAGAAACCACCAGTGATGTCAATGGCTCTCAAAGTACCCAGTACAATCCATGAGATGTGAGTAAATGTGTTGATGTCGAACATATCACGGAATCCTTCGATCGAAAGTCAATGATGTAAACTGTCGTCAAAGGCGAGAAACCTGCCATTGAGGCATGCAGATCTCAAAGTACTGACGATTTCTAGATCATATTTCTAGATAATGAGCTGATGTCGATAGAAAGCGATCCGTTGTAGGCAAGCCCACAACACGAAATCATAGATCAAGTTGAAGAAATTTAGTTGCAAGGACTGACTCAGGGATGGTCAAGATGGATGACAGATATTTTTCAGATGAATGGCTTATTGGCAGTGACCTCTTGAACACATAACAACACGACAGATGGCTTGGTGACAATTGACCCAAAGTTAATACCCAGAAACTAGCTGAAGACTTTCAATGTGGTTTGATCAACTGTTAGGCAAAGGATTTCCCAAACCAGGTGAATAAAAGTGTCGTGTTCAAGAGTGGTTACAAGGTATGACAAACAGACTTATTTTTCTCTCTTTTCCCCCACCATTTCTGGCAAGTACCTCTTTATTTTTGACAAGCTTGAGGAGGATAACATTTGCTTGATTATAAGCTCATCCTTCGGATGAGTCCAACTTAGTTTAGATTCGAACCCTAAGAAGGAGTGGTTCGTTCCTGTTTGTAATTGAACAGGTCCTTTATTGTGAAATTTTAACGAGTCCAGTATAAGAGAAACTCGGTGTTTTTCAATTTTAGAGAGTTTGAAAAAACTTAAGAAGACTCCAGGGTTGACCTTTTTCGTAAATTTGTGTCTCCCAAGCCCGAAAAAGTATAAAATAATACTTAAGAGAACCGCTTGATCTTTTACGACCAAGGAGTACTTTTCGTTATTAGTGTCACTGATCCGAAAAAGTAAAAAAGCGATCAATGACATGTCGTTTTATAACCAATATCGAATTCGAAACGACAAAAATCCAACAATCTTTTTATGTTTTTACGGGCGGAAAAGAGCTGTAAGTGGACTGTATTTTAATTCCGTTTTAACGAGTGTAAAAGAAACGCTCGGCAATCTTTTCATATTTTAGGAGTCAGAAAAGGGCTTAAAGATGACTCTACTTGTTTTTTCGTTGAAAATGATAGATTTCGCCTGAATAATCCTTTATTTTGCACAAAAACACAAACATTACTCATACCTGTTTGAAATGGATAAAAGCGTTGCAAAATACCTTTTCAAAGTGAAACATAAACAAATTTGCGATTTATTTACTCAAAAAACTTATAAAAAGGGCCTTTGTCAATTCCTTTTTACCGTTCGAGTTTGGGTGAGAAAATAGTGCTTTTGCTTAGAAAACTTCTTGTGAAGATTGTGGAAAATCCAACCGTCGGAATCGAGCGCCGTCTTCTCTAGGTAATCCACATCATCCTACTCTTCATTTTCAATTGTTTAGTTTTTTGATTTAGTCCCTCATTTCATTTTTTGGGAGGGTTTTTAGGCGCAAAACCCGCGCGCGGGGGTTCGCAGGTTTACCATTGCGGACCGGCGGACCCTGACTTTTTCTCCATTGGGAAAAAGCTCGGGGTCCGCACCTTCCGTGTAGACAAAGTGCGGATCCACGCATTGTGTCTAACATGGAGGGTGCGTATCCCGCAGCAAGGGTTTTGAACCCAAAATTTCTCAAAAATGGACCAATCAAAATGTTTTCTAGCAATCTAATTAATCTTTATACTTGATGCAGAGAGTATATCATGCTAGATTGGCGTGAACGAGAGCATGAGGACATGGATACTACCGCATGGAATCATCAGCCTTCACTTGATGCTTTGAGGGCATGCGGACTGTACAAATTCTGGACCATTCCTGGCATGAGGGCTCAGGTGGATTTCTTACAGTGGCTGGTTGATAGATGGAGCATACAGGACCAGTGCTTTTTCATTGGCGGGCACCGGCTCGAAATCGAGCCGGAGGACATTTATTTCTTGACTGGTTTGCCTAAGAGAGGCGAGGACTTGACTCTATTCGGGACTAGGCCAGGTGGCCAGTCTGTCGATAGCCTCCGGTTAGAGTACTGCAACAGCCAGGCTAAAGACAAAGGGATAGACATAAAGACCATATCCCGTCCTGAGCTCATGGTGATTGCGTTTACCGTCACCAGACTTTGCGGAGCTGCCGCATTACATGTTGCCACCGGATCCCAGATGTGTATGGCAGTCGATTGCTTTCGAGGCACCATCTTCAACTGGTGCAATGCTGTGCTGGCCAATGTGAAAGGCCAACTGACCAGGGCCAAGAGCAGACAACTAAAGACCTTTGGTTATGGGGCTTTGGTCGTGAGTTTTGGCCTAGAGAGGGTTCCTATGCTGATCCCACAGCACCTTACTGTTGGAGCTGGGCTTCCTCGAGAGCCCAAACTGATGCGATGGGTCGCAGTCATGGCCCGTCACCCGGACGAGAGGACAGAAGTTGCTCGGTTCAAACCTGAGTATTTCCAATGGTTGGAAAACCAGGTCTTTTGCGTTCAGGATTTCCCTTACGCTGGCATAGATTTCCGTGGTGACCCAGACATGGCTCTTCCACCAGGAGAGCAATGGGACGAGTCAGGTAAAATCCTTTTCAACTTTTCCTATTTAAATTTTTTTTTTTTTATATTTTTCATCGTCTCAAAACTGATAGTAAAAATTTCAAATGCAGATGTGGGTCCACAGCGACCAGCCACTCTCCGGCCTTTCGAGAGGAGGCAACCAGTTGCACCCGCGCCAGCCCCACAGGACGAATCAGCAGAGGTTTTGGCCGAGTTGGAGGGTCATCTTGAGCGCTTGACAGGGGATATTTCTGAGACCACTATAGACGACATTCCTCGTCGACTTCAGCGCTATGTGATTGGAGTCCCGAGACCTTTTAGGAGGTTCCTTTGTAAGGTGGCCCGGGCAGTGGTTTCTTATAGAGATCATCACCAGTGATAGGATGATCGCCTTTTGTGGGCACATGTGACATTTTTGTTTTTTGTACTTATCATTTTTGCCGATCATAAGGTGTTTTTCAACCTATGATCGAAGACGATGTATTTTTTGACACACTCCTATATATATATATATATATATATATATATATATATATATATATATATATATATATATAGATATATATATCACTATTACCGGCTTATCTTGTAAATCATATTATGGAATGGTTTTAAATTTACATGTATGATTATTGCAAATGTCTATTTAACATTCGAGAAGCAATTGCATCTGCTAATGTATTTAAAGACCTTGGAATATGCTGATATTCAATGTAATCAAACTCACATTCCAAGAGATGCACTCTCAAAAATAATCTTAATAACACTGGATTTCTAATGGCATACACTCTATTAAGCTGTAATACAACGAGTTCAGAATCCAACCTCACTATCAAACTCCGAATCCCAAATGAAATAGATTCAGATAATAACTCAATCACTGCACTATACTCTGCAATGTTGTTTGTTGTTTGACCGAGGCTTACCCCATGCATAGAAACTAACTCGTCAGAGGGCGAATAGATAACCCAAGCTGCGGAAGAGATGTTCCGTGTATTACGACAAGCACCATCAGCAAATCCAATGTATGTTTGGAGAGGCATCGACATCTGCAATATCCAGAGTAAAACCAAGATAAGCAGGAATAATGACGGAAAAAACACTCTCTAAACTAAGCACACTTTGTAAACTAAAACACACCAGCTAGAAAGAAAAACTATTCTAACTAAAAATCTCCATACCCCATTCGTTTAAGCATAGTACCTCTTCAAGTAAAGGCCATTTCTGGGTTTACCCAAAGAGTCCCCATCAAAGTCTACCAATTCATAGGCCCCTTTTGCTAGCTTTCGCTTAACAATATAGGGACCATGCCACATAGGAACGAATTTCCCAGCGCCTAATTTATCATTAGCTTGATCATACAATAACACTAGGTCTCCTTCCGAAAAATTTCGAGGGGTCACATTCCGATCATACTGAGCTTTCATACGTTTTGCGTGAGTCTCGATCGCCAATGCAGCATCACGTCGATTCTCATCTAATTGAGCTAAGTATAACAAACGCTTTTCCTCTTCGGAAGTAGCTGGAAGTAACTCGATGGCCATTTGCAGTGATGGGATTTCGCACTCAATGGGTAACACAGCTTCCAAACCATAGACTAGTTGGAAAGGAGTGAACCCTGTTGATGTTTTTACTGAAGTTCGGTATGCCCAAAGCGCTGAAAATAGCATGTTGTGCCAATTCGACCAATGAATCCCAATGATTCGTCGGATCATGATAACTAAAACTTTGTTAATGGATTCAACCAGACCATTCGCTTGTGGATAATAAGGAGTTGAACTATCGTGACGTAAACCAAGCTGGCCTGTAAGTTCGGTCATCATAACATTTCGAAAATGACGCCCATGATCAGTGATTATCGCTTGTGGGACACCAAACCTAGCAATTATATGATTGAACAAAAAAATTGCAGCTGTTTTGCCGTCTGCCTCAAATGTAGGCATCGCCTCGGCCCACTTAGTAAAATAATCTACCGCAAGGATGATATACGCATGCCCCCCGGCCGAGTGAGGGTTACATGTAATAAAATCGATACCCCATTTGGCAAAAGGACTGACGGAAATTATAGGGTGGAGAGGAGCAGGTGGAGCGCGCATCTTACGATAAAAAATCTGGCAGTTGTGGCATTTTCGGACCGCCGTAATACAATCTTTAAATAAGGACGACCATAAATAGCCAGCGCGCAATATCTTTTGGGCTGTGGCATACCCAGACATATGACCGCCACATGCTCCAGAGTGACAGTCATTTAGAACCCTTTCAGCTTCTTCGTGAGTTAAGCAACGTCGAAAAATAGAGTCCGCCCCATGGCGATAAAGAGTATCTCCAATAATTTTGAATTGTTGGGACTGGAAGCGAATTTTCTGACGTGCCGACATTGAAATTTCTG
This sequence comes from Pinus tabuliformis, assembly GCA_031772625.1. Lineage (NCBI taxonomy): Eukaryota > Viridiplantae > Streptophyta > Pinopsida > Pinales > Pinaceae > Pinus > Pinus tabuliformis. The sequence goes on from CM062816.1 coordinate 866,260,729, forward strand.
GCCGAAAGGATTGGGTCTGGAGATAGGTGATGATATCCCCATACCACGGATCTAAAGTGCTGATTAGAAACAAAGATTCGTCTGCAATGGGCTCCTCTGCCACAGTTTCTGTGTCAGCATGCGGGAAGTCACACATTAACTCTGCAAAAACTAAAGATTTCTTAGACTTGGATTTCTCAAACTCCAAGTCGAACTCCTGCAGGATAACAATCCATTTAGAGTACTTGCCCCCTAGCAATTGTTTGGTCAAAATGTAGATCATAGGGTTGCAATCTGAAATTACCGTAGTTTTACGTAGTAAAATGTAGTGACGAAAACGTTGGACAGCTTGAACGGCTGCCAATGCCAATTTCTCCACATGTGAGTATTTTAGCTTAGTTGGATTTAACGTGCGACTAAGGTAATATATCACATGTTCCGTTCCGAATTCATCTTCCTGAACTAAGACCATTCCAATGGTGGAATGGGAGGCGGCGAGATACAAAAAGTAATCCTGGTTGTAGTTGGGAGGATGCAACAACGGTGCATGGGTCAACGCGTGTTTGAGTGCATCAAAAGATTTCTGAGCTATCTCATCCCAAGAGAATTGAGTGCTCTGTTTTAACAACCGTGTAAAACCCTTCGTAACCTCGGCGTAGTTAGGAATGAATCGTCGTAAAAAGTTTGCTTTCCCCTGCAAACTTTGGAGTTGGTGAAGACTCGAAGGAGGAGGCAAATTGATGATAGCTTCGACCATTGAGGGATCAACGCGAATGCCGGCTTTCGAAACTACAAATCCCAGCAATCGACCCGTTTCTATACAGAAGACACATTTGTGTGGGTTCAACCGAATACGATAATGCCTACACCTCATAAATATTGCTCGTAAATGGACGAGGTGATCAGCTCGATGTAATGAATGAGCAGGAAAGTCATCGAGATAGGGTTGCACAATGTGCTTGATGTCATGAAACGCATAAGACATTGCCCTATGAAAAGTTACTCCGGCATTCTTAAGCCCAAAAGGTAATTTGCAATAAGAAAATGTCCCCCATGGACAAATGAAAGCCGTTTTTGGTTGATCGGCAGGTAGAATGTTGATTTGATTGTATCCGGAAAAACCGTCCATAAAGGAAAATATTTCGCTGCTGGCACAATCATCAATGATTTGATCGATATAGGGAGTTGGATAATTGTCCTTTGGACAGGTTCAATTAATGTCCCTATAATCGATGCATATTCTTATTGTCCCCTGTTTTTTGTTAACCGGAACAATATTCGATACCAAATCCGTTAACGGGATCGGATAAATGAAACCTGCTTTCAATAGTTTTTCAACTTCTGCTTTAATTGCAGCAGCTTTTCGCGGGTGAATTTGACGCAAACGTTGCCGGACGGGTTTAGCGTCCGGGTAAGTCTTGATCTCATGAACAACAATCGCGGGATCAATTCCTGGCATTTCCTCATAGGACCAGGCAAACACGTCGTGGAATTCTTGAAATAGGGCCTTATATAATTGAATTTCATCATCTGTACACGAGGCACCTATATGAATGTTCTCAACAATTCCGGGCTTAACCGAAATGTCAATGGGAATAGTTCGAGAGATGTTTCCCAAATTTAACTCTGAATTGGGATGTTTCATTGGATTCTGAGGTTCCTTGACATATTCAGTCGTAAATATTGATGAGAAATCATTTTCAAAACGATCATTCTCAGGTAAAAACGAAGATCTGTGATGGAGATCTTCCCATGGTAAATCATCTACACATAGGATTTCACATGTGATGGGTCGGATGAAAAGTAAGCCAGTTGGTCTATTGTTACGATCTTTCCATTATGTGGAAACTTTATGACTCTAAAGACCGATGAAACGACTGCTGTCATAACGTATGACCAACTTCGACCCAAGAGAAGGTTGTAGTCTAGAGGGGCATCAACCACCTCCACATCTAGACTAACGGTTTTTCCTTCAACCCCTATAGGAAAATCCTGTAGAATGCCAAAAAGATGAAACCCACGGCCATCAAAGGCCTTAAGAATTGTCGGGGATTGATTTAGTGAAAGAGAACCAAGCGATCTCCAACACTGTATCCACATAATACACGTTGAGGCTCCCTCATCAATTACAGTCCGATGAATAGGCCTGTTTTTGACTATCACTGGGATCTGGAAAGCCATTTGATGAGGCAAACGCGGTGTACTATTTTCTAGATCAAAGATTATTAGGTTCGGGTCCTGAACATCAACAGCTCCTATAGCCGACAAAAATAATTTATGCTGTGCTGGGCATGATTGCAGCACTTCCAAAGCCGACATTGCTGAGGGTGAAACAGCTAAATCCTCAACAATGTTATAATTCTGAGCCGCTCTCGCATGTGGATTGAAAGCTGACTTTCGAAGTATACCCTTGGCGGGCGGTTTGATTACTAAGTCTGGATTAGGTTTCTCGATCTGTAGTGGATCAGAACCGGGAGCTGAGGTTGATGGATTAGAATGAGAAGATTCTGCTTCTTTACCATCAACAGGACTTTTACTGCCATAATCTTGCGATCGAGTCGCAATCCTTACATGGGACATCATCAATATGGGTTCTTCATTGGCACTCGAGGAAGAACCTATCATCTTACTGTCTTGACTTGGAAATGGATCCTTCAAGATAGCAGGAGTTTGGGAACCTTTGACGATCTTCGCAACCTCTACTCGATAAGGGAAGTCTCTTGTAAAATGTTCTTCGTCACAAATGAGACATGGATAATGAGGTTTGCGCTTTTCATCATTGGATTCCGCCTTTTCAGGTTTCTCCTTTGAACTTTTGTCCGTTTTATTCTTCTTCTTTCCTTTCTTCTTCCCACCGGATTTTGATTTAGCCGTAGATGACTCTACAACGTGAATATCGGCGGAAACCTCTGTAGAAGAATCTCCTGTCGGGGAATCAGGCAAGGTTATGATAGGAGAAGAATTCTTGGAAGACTTCTTCTTACTTTTAGTGTTAACCGTACCAATCATACCGTCAGCGGCATGAGATCCCGAAGGAGCTGCAGTGATTTGATTTGACTTGGGAAGATCGGGGATATTTTCGTGTAACGTACCTGACTGAGTATAGACGAAGTCAAGGTACTGTGCTTGAGTAATCACTTGCTCCTCAGTAACAACTCCGGCTTTAGCAACATCTTCAGTGATCCTTGGCAACAAAGATTTTACAAACCACTCAGCCAAGATTTGATCCGGAATAAATACCTTCACTAAACGTCGTCGACGTCTCCACTCATGAATATGATCTGAAATATACGTGGATGTTGATTGTTTTAGTGAAGTTAACAATTCCGTGCCATTGTCATATCGGACTGGCAACTGGAAATGAGTTAAAAACGAGGTAGCTAACTGACTAAAATTATAAAAAGTGCCTCGCGGTAACTCAATGTACCACTTGGCCGCGAGCCCAATTAGAGTGCGCTGGAAAAGTCTAAGACGGATTGAATCATCTGTGATGGATTTAGGCGCACACCAGAGGTGGTAAGTCATCACATGGTTTGACGGGTCCTCTCCAGATTTACCTTCGAACTTGGGAATGTCACTGGGCAACTTATTCGGCATTGGCGGCCAAAACGGAAGATAATTAATCAGATCGTTCGTTAGGCGCGACAAGTCTGGTAAGTCCAAAGTTGCGATAAACGGTAACTGCCGATTAGGATCCCTAAAACTCTGGGTCATGAGACCAGCCCCAAGAGGAGGATATCCAGGATAACTAGGAATAGGAATCGCGTTCGGGATATTGTATCCTCCCGAAAAACCAGGATTAATCGGACCGTACTGGGGTTGTTGAGGTTGTTGATAAGTGTACCCAAGATACGGTTGATACTGATAAATTGGTTGCTGGACAGCAGGACCGAATTGGTACTGTCCCTGGTACGGTTGATAGGTGAATTGTGGTTGACTTGTGACAACCGTACTTAAACCAGGTTGTCCTACAGGCATCTGAACCGTAGTTTGAATCGTGGATCCAGACGGTGGTAAAGATGTCTGAGGAGTAGATACAGGAACAGTAGAAACCGGAGCTGTCGATACTCCAGAAGTAGGTGGGGTAGATTGAACAGATGTTGCGGCAGTTGCAGCAGTCGTTTGAGATGGAGTACGAGGCGCAATAGGCCCAGACTGAGAAATTACCGAAGGTACAGAAGTTTGAATGTTAGACTGGACTGGTTGCTGGAGTGAACCAGAAACTAAGGGTTGTCCAGTTTGAGATGACAACTGTACACTTGGCTGCAACACCTGTTGAGTTTTCGATGGATCCCACACTATGTTCATTCCGGGGTACTGACCCATAACAGGCTGAGAATATTGAGGACCATAACCAGGTTGAGGGTAGGATTGATAATTGAAAGGTACATTGCCCGTTCCTTGAACATGAGATTGACCTTGGGGTGGTTGGAAACCTTGGTTCGAGTACTAACCTTGGGGTAGATACCCCTGAGGCACGTACTGATACTGGGGTTGACCTTGAGGTATAAATTGATACTGGGGTTGACCTTCGGGTACATATTGAGTCTGGGGTTGACCTTGAGGAACGTATTGTACCGTAGGTACGTACTGTCCTTGAGGTTGCCCCCCAGATGCAAATTGTGTACCTTGAGGTTGCCCCCCAGGCGTTAATTGAGGCTGCCCCCCAGGCGGTAACTAGCCACCTTGAGGTTGAGAATTGGGAATAGAACCTGACATCATAAGAATGTCCTCTACACTCAACGGCTTTGTACCATTGTTTCCAGTGAATAACCCTTGTTCAATGGGTTGAGGAGATGCTCCCAAAAAAGTACCAGAAAGTGATTGGTACCCAGAGGGAACAGAAGGACCGCCATACAAAAAAGATTCAGGCGATTGAGTAAACATGGACGACTGACCTGACATATTTATGGGAGTATAAAAACCTCTAGGGTGATAAGGAGCACGAGGTGGTGAAAAACTTAACACTGGGTTTTCCAAATAATTAGTCAAAGAAAGATACCAAGTAGTACTTCTAGGTGAACTGTAAAAAATTGATTCATGCTCCCTTAGATCAATAACAGGTTGATTTTCAGGGATAGGGATGCCTACTTCTTCTTCTGGAGCAAGTTCTTCAATGGCTATCAAACCAAAAGGAAGATTTTCGGTGATTACTCTTTCTACCCTAGGTGAATTAGGATCACTAGAAGTTGGAGAGACAAACCCCGATGTTGGAGTAACAGGTTCAGATATCTCAGGTTCTTCACCTATATCACTAGTAGATGAAAAGCTACCAGCAAGTTCAGAAACCGAAATAGATTCAGGATTATAACCTGTTTCTAGAGTTTGGTAATCAGGATGTACAACCAACGAAGACTCTCCTTCTTCAGGTGACCCAACTTTACTGCCACTAGGAGTTACGAGGACTTTCAAGCCTTCAAGATGGCTCGGGACTTCTTCAGGAGGTTGGCCCCGAAGTCTACGGGACTTCCTCAATAAATCAGCCACGGTTACAAACTCAGGAGACTGGCCCCAAAGTCTACGGGACTGTCTTGGTAATTCAGCTACAGTTAAAAACTTTTAACTACTTCACACGCAAACAAAGTAAAATCTCAATGAAAACCACCTAAAGCCTCTAAAGAACCAAACAAATTTGAATCACACGCCTAAAGAATCTAGAGATCAAACACACACAAACAGTAACTTTCCGGACCGAAAACACTAGTTGGTGATGAAATCCAACGTCACAGAATTCAGTACAGAAATGGCGGTTGGAACAGTTACCCCGACAACCTGCTTAATGAATAGACTGGACCAAGTTCCTCCACTTAACCGTCTCGAGTGAAGTGAACCCCCCAGAAAATCCAAGTGAGTCTAGCCGACGTCTGCTCCAGGTACAGTGGGATCTTCCCACCACTGTCACCTTAGGAAGAATCCTAAAGAATATGGTCACTAAGGCTACCAACTGAGACAAATACACCTGGGGGAACAGTCTACGATCCGATACGCACGCAAGGGCAGAGTAGCAAGTTCAATCCCCTTGAAGGCTCCTTGACATAATCCAAGGTTTACCAATAAGTGACCCCAGGCTCCTCGACAATGGTTAATCCGAGGTTTACCGTTTTTAATACATGAATATCTGGCGTCGTTCCCAATGAGGAAGGATTGATTCCCACACTAGTTCGGACACGATCTCGTGCTTCTCCTTTAAGAGGAGCTTTCCCAGAGCATAAATGCAACAATTGGATTTCTTCCTACCACAAGATACAGCTACTTGTTTGTTTTTACTGTCTTGGAGAGTTAATTACTTTCCTACTCCAAGACACTAGCCTAAGCTAAGTTGGTGTATCAGAGCCCTAGAAATAAAATGTTACTAGGTGAATTTTACTTTAAGCATTAATTTTAGTGGTTGTTGTTTAAGTCAAGAGGTGGCGGAGATGAAACTCGTGGTGTAAAGACTTGACTCGAAATCACTAAAAAGATGCACCTAAGATGATTTAAACAATCTTTTCTCTTCGATGAACTTCTAAACTAAGAAAGAGTTTGAGAATGCAAATACTTTGTAAACACAAATCTTTCTCAATTAAACAAATTAAAAGAAGAGCTTTTCCTTTCCAAAGCACTCAATGACGAGACAACTAGTTATTTCACAGAATTTTCCCTTTTCTTTTCAAAGCGCTCAATCACTACAAAAGACAAACTTTTCAAAAGAGATTTTGTTTTTTATATTTTGTAAATAAAACACTCAAAACTAATGAAAACGACTACCTTTGAGAGCTACAAACTATATAAAAAGCTACTTCAAGTCAAAGCCTACTAAAAGTCTTTTTGAGGATGTTTTACTTAGCTAAATGTGAGCTAAGGAATAATTTATGCAGAATCACAATTAGTAAAAAAACAACCAATCTTTCGTTTTCTTTTTTTAAAAATGAAAATTCCAAACTTTCAACTACAAGCTTTTCGAAATTTTGAAATGAGAAAACTCAAAGCGGATTCCTCAACAAGGGGAGATTTCATCAATGGTCAGACTCATAAGAAGACTGGTAGACACCAAGGTAATCTGAGGTCCCTACGGCTTCTAAGCTCAGAGCCACTACACAACCAAAAACGAAAAACAAACCCAACAAGCAAAATTCCTAGGAATTCCACCTAAAACCCTAATGCTAATGAAATTAAACCAAGGAAAGTTTTTGACAGGGAACAAGTAGGTCTGGGCAATGGATAAAACCTATAAACAAATTCTAAACTGATAAAAAAGAGAAAAATTTAAAATTTTTCAAATTTTTGACAGGGTACGCAGGTAACCTGTTTACACAGGTGCGTCTACGCTCTGTGCACAAAGCAAAAGTGCATACAAGTACGCACTGTGCTTAACTCAGAGGGTGCATACCTCTCCCAAAATTATGAAAAATGAAAACTAACTCAAAATTAACTAAATTCACCCAATCCCACAATCATCAAGTCAAAAACAGAAACAGAAAATACAGTTTCTCAGGTCAAAGTATAGACAAAGAAAAAAATCAAGTCCCCAGCGGAGTCGCCATTTTGTCACACGGAAAGTGTCGATCTTGCGGACAAGATAGACCTTCCTAGAATCTAAAGAAGACCTAACGACAAGCAAACTAACCAGACACTATCTTTCTCTAAATATGCTTTAATAAACAATAGCAAACAAGTGTTTTTAGGGCCTACCTTTGGTCCAATGCAAGCTTGTGGATGCCCTCGCTCTTTTGATCCAAATGAGCTCCTTTTCGCGAATCTGCAAACACAAACAAGGCAAACAAATTAAATAGCACCTAAAATGCCAATTGCATAAAACATATTTAACATGAAAGTCAAGGAGTCCATGAAACAAATAACATAAGATACTTGTTGAGAAAAATGAGTTTGATTGTATTAATTCAAAAGAAGAAGAACCTTACAACCTTTGCCTTGACACTGTACAAGCTCCTCCCAGGGTCCAACAAGATGTCTCCTCTACTTTGACAAGTTTCACTCACTCTCCAATGGAACCAAGAGGTATGTGATCTCTCCTCTCAAGCTCAATCAAAGAGTCTCAATTTCACCAGCATTTACCCTCAAAATGTTCAGCTTCTAACCTCTCTAGTCCTCACCCCAATGCCTGTATTTATAGTGCAATGGAGGGAAGTTACTAGGTCCTCCTTCAAAGGGATAAAGCCCTCCTTCAAAGGGATAACTCCTTTAGTCAAGGGATTAGCTCCTTCTCTTTTGGGATGCATGAACCACCTCAGAGCGAACAATCCACGTCAAAATTCCTTCTAGAAAACTCTAGAATTAACCCAAAGTGAGTTTTTTAAGATAAAACTTGCGCCTTTTGACTTTCACAGGGGTCCGCACCTACACCGTTAGGAACAGAGTGGGTAGGTACACAGCTTTTGTACACAGAAGGTGCGGGACCGCAGGTGACCATGAGAGAAAGTGCGGAACCAAAGTTACATTGATTTTTAATATCTTTCTCCCACTTCCAAAGCTTGATTTGAAGAGCTGAGGTCTTAGACTTGCTTCGGAGGACAATACAAGTGATGATAGACCCATACTGACTGCAAATAATCATGGTGATGATATTTTTGTGTAACACCTGGTCAACAGATCACCTTCATCAGTGTTGGAGGCTAAAACTCCACAAGAGGTATGGACTGGTAAGAAACCCTCTCTTTCACATCTGAGGGTATTTTGATGTGATGCATATGTACATGTTCCAAAGGAGAAACGAACCAAGTTGGATAGTAAATCTAAAAAGTGCATCTTTATTGGGTATAAGGATGGTTTAAAGGGTTATAAGCTTTGGAACCTAGTAACAAGGAAGGTTGTGTATAGCCGAGATGTGGTGTTCAGAGAGGTGAAAGATGTTATTAAACATGAATTCCAACCAAAGGAACCTGAGAAGATAGAGTTTTAGCTAAAGGAGGCAGAATCAGACTCTACTGCAGAGGAGGAATTAGAAGATGAAGAGCCACAAACTCCGGGTGTGAGAAGATTAGTTCGAGAAAGAAGGCAGCCAGAAAGGTATAGTCCATCTACTTTCTATTCAAATTTTGCTTTATTTATTATTGATGATGATCCTAGAAATGTGAAGGAAGCAGTAGATTTAGAGGATGGAAAACTCTGGAAAGAGGCCATGGTTGATGAAATGGCATCTTTGCACAAGAATGAGGCTTGGGATCTGGTGGAGTTGCCGGCTGGAAGGAAACCCATTGGCAAAAAATGGGTGTTCAAGAAGAAGACAAATGCATAAGGAAAGGTGGAGAAATACAAAGCTCGGTTGGTAGCAAAAGGTTATTCCTAGGTGTTGGGAATTGATTTTGGTGATATTTTTCCTCCTGTTGCCAAGGTAACTTCTATTAGATTACTTTTATCTGTTGCTGCTGCTTTTGATTTTGAGGTAGAACAGATGTATGTGAAGACAACATTTCTTCACGGGGATCTGGAAGAGGAAATCTACATGAAGCAACCTGAGGGCTTTGTGGTGAAGGGTAAGAAAGAACTGGTATGCAAGTTAAAGAAGTCTCTATATGGGTTAAAACAGTAAACAAGGATGTGGTATCAGAAATTTGATACATTTATACATGGATTTGGCTTCACCAGAAGCAAAGATGATCACTGTGTGTATTTTAAATTAATTGGTGACCATGTTATTTATTTGGTCTTGTATGTGGATGATATGTTGTTGGTTGTAAATGACAAAGAAATTATCCAGGATTTGAAGACCCAATTATCCTCCAAATTCGACATGAAAGATCTTGGTGCTGCAAACTATATTTTGGGCATGAAAATTAAAAGAGATCAGGCACAAAGAGGAAGCTCTGGTTAAACCAGAGGAAGTATGCCGAGACAATATTGTAGATATTTAATATGCAGGATAGTAAAATGGTGAAGGTTCCTATTCCTGTATGTGTAAAGTTATCTGCTGAATAGTGTCCCAAGACACAAGAAGAGGAAAAGGACATGTCTCGTGTTCCATATGCAAGTGCAGTCGGTAGCCTGATGTATGCAATGGTCTATACTAGACCAGACATTGCACATGTAGTGGGAGTATTGAGCAGGTTTATGTCAAAACCAGGAAAGGAGCATTGGACAACAGTGAAGCGGGTTTCATGTATTTGCATGGCACTAGTGATTATAGTTTGTGCTACCAAGGAAGACCAGGATTGGATAGAGTGTTGGATATTCATGGCTTTGTTGATGCAGTTGAGTTGGAGATCTAGATCAGAGAAGATCTACAAGTGGGTATGTGTTTAACCTATTTGGAGGTGCAGTTAGTTGGATGAGTAAGAAACAATCTGTAGTGGCACTATCAACTACAGAGGCAGAATACATGGCAGCCACTCATGCAAGCAAATAAGTAGTTTGGTTGCAGAGATTGTGTTCAAGTATGGGGTTAGTACAGGGAGCTATAAGGATAGACTGTGACAGCCAAAGTGCAATTTTCTTGGCAAAGAACCCTGCATATCATTCAAAGACAAAGCACATTGATGTTCAGTATCACTTTGTGAGGGATATGATAGAAGACAAAAAGGTGTTGCTGGTAAAGGTGGACACTTTGAAGAATACTATAGATGCATTGACAAAATCCGTGAGCTCTGAGAAGTTCTCTTGGTGTAGAGAAACAATGGGCATTGTAAGGCTGGATAAATGACTAAGCTCTCTTGTGGCCCCCTGTGGAAAGAAAAAAACAAGTGGGATAATGTTGGGTTGTGTTATATTCTTTCCACGACTAGCCCACGTAGTTAATCGGGGGTTAGAGGGGGGACGAACCCCCCCCTTCGTTGCGCCGATTGCGTAGCGGGGGTGGTCACAGGGGGTTTGTGGGGTGCAGGTAACCCCACTCTATGGGGTCTAGGGTAGCGCCTCGGAAAATTTTGGTTTTGGAACCTATGTTAGGTTGGGCGAACCCACCTATGGTTTGTGCATGATTTTCACACATGTTTTTGGACGCGATGGTTTTCGGTCCATGGTTTTGGACGCGATGGTTTTCGGTCCATGGTATTGGATGCTTTGGCATGTATAATATGTATTGTAAAATTAAAAGGAACATAATGAAAAATCAAGCTGGTAGTCCCAGTTTTGGGATCCAGGGGAAAATCTCTGTGTATATGTGTTTTATGTGTTATGCTCTCGCATTTTTTACTTTATGTGTTTTAGAATTCATATGTAGGTAATTTTTGTACGGGGTTAAAACCTATAAGACTTTGGATCTACAAATCTGAAGCAAGGGAAAGGTGCCCCCAAACCGCAAAACAAAGGATAGAGCTAAGGCGGGGGGACCCAAAACAACCTGCCAAAGTTGCAAGTAAAGAACAGCATCGCGAAGCCAAAAAAGGAGACAAGAAAGTGGTGTGAGTTCCATAAGAGCTCTACTCACAACACAAGTGAGTGTTGGGCTAAGCAGTCACTGGTGGTTGAGCTAAAGGTTTCAGAATTAGATGCATGTTCTGACTCTGAGTCGGAACTCGACAAGGGTAATGACAAAGGGAAGAAGATTATCGATGCGGAGCCCAACGCCACCATTGCCACCATGAAGATCTAGAAGGAGGAACCTGAAGATCCATAGGAGGAGGAGCATCTCTTCCACTCCCAGATGTGGGTAAAGGGCTCCCCGCTACAATTCATTGTCAACAGTGGGAGCCAAAAGAACCTCATTTCGGCAGAGGTTGTGAAGCGGTCGGGCTTACTGACCACAACACATCCACAACTGTACACCATTGGGTGGCTTCACCAAGGACGGGATCTTCGTGTGAGCTAGCAGTGTTGCCTTCCATACAACATCAAGGCCTTCATAGATGAGGTATTGTGTGACATTGCTCCCCTTGAAGTTTGTGATGTATTATTAGGACAACCATACTTGTGGAAGCGACATGCTGTGTATGAATCAAGGCCCCGTGCTGTTATTGTTACTTTGGGAAATAAGTTGTACAGGATACCAGAGGTAGCACCGCCTACCGCCATCTCTTTGGTTACTGCAAAACAATGCAGTAAGCTCATTTCCAAAACTAGGAAATTTGTTTTCTGATGATACGCCCTCAAGGAAAGAAGAAGACGATGACCATGACCTCTAGACAGGGCCCCTCCGCACGACAACTACAGATGGAAAAGGTCATGGAGGAGTACGAGGACATCTTCACCTCCCCCGCAGGGGTTCCTCTGCACTGTCAAGTCAAGCACTCCATCGACCTGACCCCAGGTGCGTCGCTACCCAATGGACCAATCTATCGGCGCTCCATTCTAGAGAACGATGAAATCAAGAGGCACATTCAGGAGCTGTTGCAGAAAGGTCACATCCATGATACAAATTTTTCACCAAACCACTTCAGTTAAGGTCCTTTGACATGTTAATTATTTTTATAATAATAATTATAATAATGATGATGATGTTATTTTCTATGGTTTTTTTTTTTTGTATTTTTTTATTTTTTTCGAAGGAACAAATTGTAATTTTCAATAATAGATAAGAAAATCACATTCTGTATATGCACTATAGTGCATTAAAAAATGGGTTGATACAACCATCCAAAAAAATACCAATAGATCAGATCTCCAAAAAGTCCTTTCCATGTCTAGAATAAATATCTATTAGCAATAGATGCACCCGAAATAAAATAGCAAATACATACATATCCTCCTAGTCTCATGGGAAATTCATCTCAAAGAAAAAAAATGGAAGTTTATAATCAGTTAGGTACTATGTCCATTTGTTGGCCCTCTATGAAAGGTCTGTGATAAAATTTAGAGGTGGTTTCATCTATTTGCTCCAAGATAATCCAAGTGCCCAAATTTCACGCAACACCTTCTTTAGAGAGTGTGTTTGCACCAGAGTTTCTTTCCTTGGATAATATAATCCTAAGAGATGGGACACCCTCCTAAGTGTTGACCTATCTAGAAAATGTCACATTGTCGCCCCTCAACTGTACTTCCCTGTCCATTTTCATAGGCTCTGACTTATCCTCTGTTGAACCTATGGAGTAGTGTCAATTGACAAATATCCTGGGGATTCCCCCTTCCCCCTTTCGAATTCCCCCTCAGAATGGTCCTTTTGAAATTTCTTTCTTGAAAAAGTGAGAGGGAAATCCTTTAGAACATGACCCTACTTGTGACATCTGCGACACATGAAGGGGATTCCTTTCTAATCCAGGATATTCCTATGAGAAAAACATCAATAGGTAACATTCAATTCCGCATATAACCCTTCACATGAGTCTAAGTTAAGAAAGATCTTTGCAATGGCCCTCTTTCTATTGATTTTATATGACCTATCAGCCTCCAAAAATGATCGATAATCTTGAAGACATCCATATACCAGAGTTGAGGTGGTAACCTAACAAGTCTTACCCACAAAAGGGCATAAATTAATTTCTCTTAGCTAGTGTTGAAAAGAGGGTTCCATATATTCATTAGAATCTATGAAGAATACATACACCATGTTATGCCGAGAACCCAACTGGCCGCTTCCACATAATTGAATTTAAGCGTAAACCATCCTCTTGTGAGAGTACTAACCTTGGGGAGCTCATTCAACTCCTTCCCCCATTATTTTCCAATCCATTCTCGTAGAATCTGAACCAAAAATTTTCTACCTCTAGCTTTTCCCACCATTACCCTCTCAGATGTCTCCATAACTTACTCTACCTGAAATTCTTCCACAAGCACCAAATTTTGGTCTTCAATTTTTACTCTGGCACAATTTCCTTTTTTCCATTTCTACACGGGCTGATGTTGTCCCTCTAGGATTTCCTGATATTTTAGTGTTTCCATCTATTGATCAGACCCCCGTTCTTGTTCCATAAACCTACCATTTTCCTCTATCATGGTAGTCGAGTAGTTAGATGGTCCTCTTAGATGAAACCCTTCAAACCCTAGAGAAAAACCCTCGAACAAATCTTCTCCCATATGTTCACTGCCGTAGCCAAATCCTTCTCCAAATTACCCTCAAAAGAAAATCTTGATTGCAGAAACATAATATCGCCCACCACGGCCTCATTAAGGACTTGCTCAAAACCAGGGAAATCCTTTGAGAGGACACCCCTGAATTGGGCATCTAAAGGAAGGTTGGGGAACAAATATGTACATGCAACTAGTTCTGATATGTTAAACCCAATGAAAATTATGACCCCGCCACCCTAGATGGCCCCTTACTCTGTTATGATGGGAAACCTAGAGGGGAGATGATAGAGGTAACTGGCCTTACTGACTCCCAAGGTTGAAGAGAAGTGTTAAATCCTAGATCCAAAGTGATAATTGTTCCCCAACCCTTCAAATCATGAGCCTGAGGTGGTATCTCTGTCAATATGAGAACATAGTCACTATGACCAAATGAATAATCTACCTCATCAACCATCTTTCAGCCACCTTCAAACCTAGAATTTTCATTAACCACTAACATGAATAGGGTGAAAATGACTTGCATATTTGATACTAACTTTAGCATACAATCTCGCCATTTTCTAAAGGTTTCCAACATGTATGATATTCCTTTGTCGCTAAGTGTAAAATCTTGCTACAAGCCCACAACCAATGAATACCACAAATCTCCATCCCCCATAGTTTTTATCCTTTTAAAATTCAATAAAGCAACATTAATCGTCATCATCAAACACAAATATTAATATTATTAAAAATATTAAGTTTAAATTATAATTAAAAAAATACAATAATACATTATATATATATATATATATATATATATATATATATATATATATATATATATATATATATATATATATATATATATATATATATATATATATATATATATATCTATATATATATATAACTTTTTAAAATTAAAATCAAACCATTTATTCAAGATAGGGAACCTATAGGGAAATGCGCTGAGGAGGTCAATGACTTGGCTTGATAAAAGACATATTATCTCATCCACCCATAAGGAAAAGGCATAAAGAGAATATGAGTTTAGTACAATATCAACCTTGATAAACATAGTGATGCTCACTCAACCTACACTACAATCATGTTAGTGGCGCTGAAACAAACCAAGTTAGCATGCATATATGAAAGCATACATATTGTAACTACCTCCCTTCCACCACTTTAGGAGTCTCGGGTCGAGAAAGGTGTTTCTTGTTGCTTAACTTGATCCCTAAGGTTCGTTATGAAGATTAATGAGCCTCATCATTGGGTAAATATATTTACATTAATACACCTCCTAGCTTATTCAAATCATCTCTTCTCATAATTTCTTACATATTTTGATTGTATTTTGTTTAATAAGATGAGTCAAAGTGAGATATTATGCCTAATGGAATAATGTGCATTGATTGCAGGTTTTTGAGAGAAAATCATGGAAATTTTGGCTAATTAAGGGCTGAAACTCGAATGAGACAAGGAGGAGAGATTGTAGGAGGTAGATCCTCCTCATTTACTCCTCACTCATTCGAATATTCCTCCATCAATCACACTAGCTCGGAGTTACAAGCAGCCAAGTCATGGAGATCAAAAGGCAGCCGAGCAAGTGATAGTTAAAGAGCCAGTTTATCTCGAGTTTGGGAGCCGAGCCTCCCTATATTTAAGGAAGTCGTTGGAGACTTCAATTGTATAAATAAGGAGGCCTAGAGCCTCATTAGGATTCGAATTTTTGCTGTAAAAACACTAGTCATTTTTTAGTTCAAGACTTGTGGAAGACATTGTTATGTAATTTTCTATTTTGATAATGAGAATGAGCATTTCCTTCATCCAGCACTGAGTGACTCAGAGGGCTAAAGCTCTTGGGTTAGGGCCCAACCCTAGCAGCAAAGGCTCCTCTTCTTGTATTTGTATGCTTAGTTGCTTTCATAGATTAATGTTTGAATTGTCTTTAGCATTATTTCATTGCAAGTAGTTGTGGATTTGATTAGTTTTCTTCCATTTGTGCTTTACTTCAGCAGTAGCTTAGAAGAGATAAAGAAACATCAAAAAGTTTTCATTGGGTGGATTTGGCCTCATTCCTTCCTTGAGGGATCATGGTTTGAGGAAAGAACTCCTATGCAGCCCCAAAAAGAAAGAATTCTAGTTTCTCATAGAATTTAGGGTTTCTATACTTAGGCCAACATTTGATCAGTTTTCAAGAATAGGATTTAGTTATCATTCCTTCTATCTTCATTCTTACATTAGATCTCATCAATGTTTCATATTATTCTGCAAGTTTTTCCCATGCATGAAATAGGCAGTTAGCTCATGAAATTATGTTTTCCTTAGTTAACTGAAATCCTTCTTGTTTACACATTGATTTATGGATAAATGTCAATGGTTGATGCAGTGTAGGAGTTTCATCAGTACATAGAGATTTCATGATCAGAAACCTCATCCAACCTCATCCAACCAATTTCGTCATTTCACAAGAATACTTCTCCAAGCTTTTTGAGAAAATCCAGCCATCTCCCAACTCTGGTTTTGAGTTCTGAAGTGGTCCTAGGCACTCCTTTGCCTCATTCCATCCACTAACCACATTCCCTAAGCCTTCCATCACCTTCAACATCCCTCCTTTTTCTCTCAACTGTATCGTGTAGGAATACAGGGGATCTTGTAGGAATTTAGGACATCCTGTAAAACGCATTAGGACATCCTGTAGGTTGACCTGTAGTGGCCTGTTTTGAGGCTGAATTGTGGAAAAAGCCCCTACGAAGCTAGGAAAGGACCCCTACTTGTTTCCCAAGCCTTCTAACCATTCACCATCATCCCTAAGCCACCTGCCACATCACCAAAATAATTTAGCTTTCACACTTTCAGAAAAAAGGGAAAAAAGAAAAACATATTTATTTTGTTCATTTATAAGCACAATAGTATAATGTTTGATGTTTTAATTTGCATGCCTACGACAATAGGATTTCATACATGTTAACTTAGCATTCTTTTGAAGCAAAGCCTCTTAGTAGTTAGTTAGAAAAATGGTGTGTTTAAGCATTTGATTTTAGTCTTTTTCCTTACTGCAGTAGACAAGATTTCTTTTAGTGTATATTTCTCTTTTCCTCATTGGTAATCAAGCTTCTTTTGAATCAATAGAAGTCTGGTTTGAAAATTAGTGGTCTATCACCAGCCTAGCAGTGACAAAGAAAAGACCCATCACATTAACTTGTGTATACAACACTGTCACCTCTAAGTTTGTACGAACCCTGGGTTGATAAAGTAAAGTTGGTAGCCCTAGGAGTTGCAGCATTCTTGCTGCAATACTAGTGCTCATCAAAGATGGGTTAGCGAAAACCATCATTATTACATGTTTCTGAAATTACCTTCTAATATCACCATTGTGTCCAGCTTGTTGAGAGTTTTCTGACACCAATTTTACCTCGATCTAGGGCTTCGACAAAAATTTACATGATTAAAGTTTCAGCTTATTAAAATAGGCCATGTTAACATGCTGGCTATGTGGTGCCCATGTGGCCTCCATGTAACTTTGACAGGTTATCTTGGTGGGTCCTGTTGGTCAAGCCCACCTCATGCCATTATGAGTTATCACCACCCATGGTGTTCAATTTCGAACAAGGAGAAGGTGGTGGTGGGTGGTAAGCAGTAGTAAGGTTCCACAACGGAACCAAGGCCTAGGTTGGATGACCTCCACCAGTGCACTCACATGCACAATATTTTTCAATGATCATCGTGGGAAGAATTCCAATGCTTCAAGTTTCACTCAGACCCCACTCTTAGTCCTCTTGTTTATGATCATCCAATATTAGGTCACGTGTATTGTCCCTAGCCTGCTCCTTAAACTTTCCTACTATGGTTGATGGCCAATAGCCAAGGCCTATTCACACGACATGGTTCCACTAGCACCTGCTCGGTGTCAACCCACTAGCATATAATGAAGTTAAAATCTTCCATTACCTACCAGTGTTGATGACATAAGCATATGTGAACTAAAATAACCTAGGAAGGGTTTATAAAGTAGAAAGTTATCTACCTCATGCCCAGCCTCCTGAGGTCTTAAGGTGACTTACAACCCAAGGGTATGATACCAAAATTCCCAATTTTTGTGAACATGAAAACCAATGGAGGGATTGGTTAAGCTAGGTATACTTATGAGTCTAGAAATCAATTAATTAACATGAAATATTAATTTCCCATTCACCATGTATGTAATAATGATTGGCATGTTTCAGGCATATCTTGAAATTCATGAGCATAAATGTGAGCCTCACAGCTCAAGCATTCATTTACATTTACAACCACCTCCCTTCCACTCCATTAAAGATTCTCTAGCCAAGGAAGGTCTTACTTGTTTTTTAACTTGATCCCCATGGTTTGTTATGAAGACAGGGTTATCAAAATCCGTTGTTTTTACATGTCTGTAGAATTAACTTATGATATCACTGTTGTGTGTAACTTGTCAACAACTTTCCTTTGATACCAATTTTACCTTGATTAAAGCTATGGATGAAATGTTATACTCAAATAAAGTTTTAGTGTGTTAAAAGAGGACACGTTAACATAATTTCCATGTGGTGCCTATTTGACTTCCACACAACTTTGACAAGCCATCTTGGTGGGTCCCATCGATCAAGCTCATGTCATGCCACTACAGGTTAAAACCGCCCATGGTGTTTGACGTCAAACAAGGAGAATCAGGTGGTGGGACACAATCAGTAGTAAGGTTCCATGATGGAACCAAGGCTCAAGTTGACTGACCTCCACCGGTATGCTCACATGTGTTATATTGTGCAATGATCACCATAGGAAGATGTGAGTAGTGGGAAATGTTCTCATGCTCTAATTTTCTCACTCTTAGACCTCTCATTTGCAATCAATCAATATTATGCCAAGTGTATCAGCCCCCACCTGCTCCTCAAACTTACCCTCTATGCATGATGGCCAATAGTCGAGGCCTATCCATGCGACACAATTTTGTTGGGTCATGGTTCCACCAATGTCGGCTCAGTGTTTGCCCAAAAACATGGAATGAAGTTAAGTTGTCCCACTGCCTATAAGTCCTATCATCATAAGTATATATGAACTAAAATAACCTATGATGGGTTTATAAAGAAGAAATTTGACACCCTCGTGCCCAACCTCCTAAGGTCTTGACGACAATGTTGGATGTCACCAACATTAAGGGGGTCTCCTCAGTATGAAATCCAAATCAGACCTCACAACGTTTGGAGTAGAAGCCTGAACTAGAAAGTATGGTTGGTTTCCATTATCTTAAAGATTTTCCTTGGCTGCAATAGAAAAATAAGAGAAACAAATACACTTTCATGATAAGAAAGTAAGTTAGCCCTGCGTTGTATTCAATTGCATAGTGTATAATGGATCTTTCACAAAATGAAAAAGAAAGTGAGCCTTTGAACTAAAAGTGATAGTACTATCCTAGCAAAAACGCACGCACCTATATATGTAAGAATCGTAAGTAATCTTGTGAAATAGTTCACAAATAAGCCACGATCATGAAAACATAGGACACGTGATTCAAAGAAGCATACTAAAGGAAATGAAAAAGTTCATTTTAATTAGTATGAATTAACATAAACATATACCATAAACAATGAAAGAATAGTCTCACAATAATTCATGACATATGCATGAAAAGTGTGTTAGCTCCAAGAGTTTCAAATTATTGAGTGAAAGTTCCAAGATACACCATTACAATGATACAAAAATTGTTCCAATAGTGGAACTTTAAGCAACTAATTGCTTCTCAAAATCCTAATCTTCTCTCTTATGCCTAGCTTGAGAATCCAAGGTGAAAATTCCTTTGCTTGAGCTATGAGACTGTATATATAACAAATGAGGTGACTCTCCACCTTCCTCGTGACCCTTGAGCTCCCCTCGTGAATCTTAAACTTCCTTATGTCTCGTCAAATTCTCGTGAGACCCTTTGAACTCTACATGACTTTTCACATTTGAAGAGTGGCCTTTAGACTTACACATACTTTACTTTTCTCATTTTCTTAAAATCACATCCACAAATGATGTGGCAACATGATGACTGATAAGACTCTTGAGATGACATTTGGGAAATCCATAACTTAGCACTGATGGCATGGAAGTTTATGATAATGTATCATTGCTAGGATTCTCTTTTCACTACTGTCTTTGCGTCTTCTTGATAAGTCTTGCATATTCTTCATCTTCCTCCTCCAAAAGGCTTGATGATATGGAGTCTTCCATGTGGTCTTGATATTCCACCTTTCGTTTTAACCTAATGTCCTTTCATCTTCTTGCTTGATGATCATCCTTGTCTTTGCATCTTCATAAGTGTGCTTGCATTATCTCCTTGGAATACTCCTTAACACCTTCCTTTCATGTTAAGACATAGTAACTGAAGATGAAATCCTCTCATGACAAGACGACATCAATATGGAAATATTGTAGTCTAACTCTCTTCATGCAATTCACTGATCGGACCTAAGACTAAGTGTAGGATAAAGGAGAAGGATCAGGGATTGTGCAGTGCACTGTTCCAGGAGGCAGGGGTGAGGGATTGATGATTGTGACTATGTAATTCATAGAGGTTGGAGGATTTAGAGAGAAGACTACACAATTGAGGGAACCAATGGTACACTAAGGTAAGATTGTGCATAGTGAATGCACAATGCATAGTTCAAGAGAGAGATTGGGCCATTAGATTGCATAGTTGTACAACTCAGAGAGTCAGGGAGACTGAATGCTGACAGAAACTGTGTAGTGCATAGTGGGAGGTTGACTAAGAGGCAATATTGCACAATTTTGAGGAGCAAGAGGTAGCAACAGAGAACTATGACTGTGTAATGCATAGTCCTTTGAGGAATTGACTGTGCATTATGGTGTTCCATGACGTATAGGATGTTGATGGAGGCTTGCAACTGTGCGAAGTGTATTTTAGGGAGGTAGAGTGAAGCAGGGTTGGTTGGGTAAGGAACTCTCCATAATTTGACTAAGTGTGGGATCAATGAGTCATAGGTAAAAGTAGAACATAACTTGAACATGATTTCACACTTATAAATGATAAATGAAAAAAAAATGAACACCCAATACCGAAAGTTAGCATGAACCCATTGAAATAGTAACAAAACGACACTTACCTCCAAGTGCGACACTCATGATACACTTTGGGACACAGGTGAGGACACTAACAAAATAATGCATAAAAATTTGGGAATCAGTCTAGTACATGTCTCTAGGATAGATAGGGCCCATTAGCACCAAATTTTCCTCTTAAAGATGCGTTATAACTCCCTTACACAAAGTGCGACAATTCCCTTACTAGAAGATGACACAGAAGACACTTGAGTTTTATTCACAAAGGGACTAGGAAACTTAGAGGACATGCATGGGATGTCTTCTACCACTAGAAATTTTAGCTCACATGGTTAAAGTAGGCTCCAAAGTTTGTATATAGGCAAAAATTTTGAGGGTGTTGTAGCAACAACAACAGGTCTTAAGGTAACTTACAAACCAAGGACCTAATGCCCGAATTCCCAATTTTTGTGAACATGATAACTAACGTAGGGATTGCTTAAGTTTGGTATACTCATGAGTCTAGAAATAAACTTATTCAACATAAACACATAATTTCCCATTCACCATGTACATAATAATGGTTGGCTTGTTTAAGGCATGCCTTGAAATTCATGAGCATACAAGATATCATTCTAATCATTAATCATAACATTGAGCCTCACAACTCAGGAATTCATTTACATTTACAAACACATAAGGTATTACACCATTCACAACATAACAAGATTCATCACATTGCATAATAAAATAAACATAAGAAATTTACACTTATCTGTGTGTTTAAAGATGGCTAGTAATTGAAGGAGGGACTTCAACTCTCCACCCAACCATAGGCCAACCACACTACAGTGTTTGTTAGAGTTGACCACGCTTGATCTAGATCAAAAATTTGAGGGGATGTGTATTCATGAAAAATTCACACCCAAGGCTTAGTCACATAACTGAGAGAAGGAGTCCATTGTCCAGGTGGTTTATCAATCACTCTCTAGCAGTAAGCACCATAGTGACTCACTTACACTTTGAGTTAAAACACATGGCTTCACCCAATATAAAATGGGTTATATCTTAGTTCTAGGAGGTGAAATCAATTTCTTTTGGTGGTTTATCAACCGCCTATTCATGACATGCACCATAGGGTTTTACAATCCACTGTCCAAATGGATTATCAACCTCATGAAAAGCATAATAATGGCTTGTATTTCCCTATCCTGGTGGTTTATTATCTAGGAAACAAGCACCGAGTGCTTTACCAACCTCATGGTAAGCACCACAATGATCCAATTCCTCCATTGAGTTCCCCACTGATCCTATAGGATTTTACACATTGTCTAATGGCCTCCATTTAGGAGATGCAATGAATATCACCCTTGTATTTTAAACACTCTCTCTCATATAGTCTAGTCCTTCTCAGTCATTCCCTTTGTGCAAGCACTTCCTTGATTTTCTCTGCAATGATACTTCATCTCCTTATGCATGTTCGCCACTTTCTAGCTTCTTTTCTTCACTTCTTCATCCATTCTCCAACTCTTGGATAGTCCAACTCCAATTCTCTATCTTTTCTTTCCTACCTCCAACATTTTGGTTGGCTGCTTTTGTTCTCTCTACCATGTTCCACATGAAAGGGGGATAGGGTTGGGTATTGTCCTTCGCCCTATTTCCCACTCCATAACTTCATTTCCTGTAAGTGTAGGCCAATCTATGGTTTGGGGGGGAATCATGGCACTTAAATGAGGTCGGTATGGACCCACTCATGGCACGTCATAGGAAGACCAAATAAACATGCATCAGGCCCTCAAAAATCATGCAACAATTATTCATAGGCCTTCCCCTCAAATATGTGGATCCATTTTTCCCTCCCTTCAACCAATCATCAAATTATTTTCACATATATTTACACATTTCTATAATTCACATAGTTGTATTTACATACATGGGGTGCTATGAAAAAGGGTTGTTACAGACCCCATTCCCTTAAAGGAACACCTTTCTTGGTGTTCTATAACCAAAAAATTAAAATAACCATTGATCTTTATATTTATATCTCATGCAATTGTTTACACAGTAAATGAAAATGGGTAAGGTACCCTCATTTAATCTACCATTTCCTAGGTTGCTTCATTTGGTCCAAAGGGCTTCCATTACACCTTGACCTTCTTTATTACTTGATTCTAGAGTGTGGTCTGCCTCTAGTCTAAAATGCAAAATGGTTCTCGTTGGAACTCTCTTTTGGGTTCCACCTATATTGTATACCAATCAAAAACATGATTAGTATCATGCACATACTTCTTAAGCAAAGAGATATGAAAAATATCATGTGCTTTCATTATGGGTGGTAAGGTCAATTTATAAGCCAATGGCCCCAATCTTTGCAAAATTTGAAAGGGTCCACAAATTCTGGGTGCCAATTTACATAATACCCTACTTTAAGTGAACTCTCCCTTTTTTTGATGCAAAGATACACATGCTATCCCACTTAAAATTCCTTATACATTCTCTATTGATCTACATAACTAATTTTCCCATCATGGGATTCCTGCAATTTTTGCCTGATGTAGATCACTTCTTACTCCATTGCTTTGCACATGTTTGGCCCAAGGACCACCCTATTCACTAGTCCATCCAAACTAATAGGAGTGTTAAATTTCTTGCCATGCAAAGCCTCAAAAAGGCTAATCTTTAGTGACTCTTGGTACTCGTTGTTGTAGGAAAATTCAACTAGTGGCAAGAATTCTTCCCAACTCTTTGGCTAATGCATGACATACACCCTTAACATGTCTTCTAAAATTATATTCACTCTCTAATTTTGACCATCTATTTGAGGATGATAGGATATACTAAAATCTAGCTAGGTTTCAAACCAACAAATAATGCCTTCCAAAAATTAAAAGTAAACTTGACATCCTGATTTGAAATAATCTTCTTATGTATGCCATGAAATTTGAATATTTCCTCCATGAAAATATGAGCTATGTCAATTGATTTGTGGGTGGAATTAACAATTGTGAATTGAGTTGACTTACTCAATTTATCCACTACCACCATGATGGAATCATGTTCCTTGGATGTTCTTGTTATTTTGGTGATGAAGTCCATATATACAACTTCTCACTTCCACTTAGGAATGGGGATTGATTGTAGCAATCCTATTAGGTGTATGCATTCCACTTTTACATGTTGACATTGAAATTTCAGGAACCTAGAGATGTATTCAGAAACTTCCCTTTTCACACCCGACTAATAATACATTTTCTTCATGGTTGTTATCATTTTTTATAATCAGGATGACCTTAATAAGGTATTTTGTGAAACACGTCCAAGATGATTTTTTCAAGTCACCCATACACGACACATACCATCTATCCTTGAATTTAAATATTCCCTCATCTATGAGCATATAATTCTTGCTCAATGTCCCCTCTGTTTCCTTGATCTGATTCTTCATCGTGTCCTAACGATGAACCACACTGGTTGGCTTGAAACACATCAAAAAATCAATTTTGATGTGATTATCGCTAAAAACATGTCTCAAAAACTTGATATGGATCACAAAAACCTAAATTCAATAATATTTTACATGCTAAAAGTGATCATCTTGTACTAATGCCTCAATCTTTTATTTGGTATTAAATTGGTAAGTTCTCATGACTGCCAAGTCAGTCACTTATAAACTTCTACTAAGTGGATCTGATATTTTTCTTCCTTGCATTTAATGCGCTTAATACCAAAGTCAAACTGATCAAATCTAACCATATAGCTTGTCGAGAATTTAATTTGGGATAGTTAAACAAATATCTCAACCCTCCATGGTATGGCATCAACACAAACTTCTTGCCAAGAAATTAGTACCTCCACATTTTCAATGTGTGCACTATTGTTGCAAGCTCAAAGTCATGTGTGACATAGTTATTCTCTTTCTCATTTAATTTTATTGACTCATAATAGACTGTATGTCCTTCTTGCATCAAGACTCCATATATTCCTTCCTTATAGGCATATGTGTAGACAAAGAAGTCCTTTTTTGGGTTTGTTATTCATAAAAGAGGTGCACATGTGAGAAATTTCTTAAGCCATTCAAAAATATCTATGCACTCTCATGATCATTGGAATTTGACCCTTTCCTTTACAAGGCTATGATTGATCGAGGCCCAATATTTGAAAAATATTAGATGAATCACCTATAATATCTATCCAATCCCATGAAAGATATAACTTTTGTAACATTTTGAGGCATGGCCACTCCATGATGGCCTTGAAATTCTCAGGATCCACTACCATTCCTTCTTTTGATATGACATGTTGGTGAGCACCAGTATTGCAGCAATAATGTTGCAACTCTGGGCTGCCTACTTTACTCTTATCAACCCGGTAGTTCGTAACAAACTTGGAAGCATCGGTGCTGTATGCACAAGTACTAGTTCTCACTGCAGGTTATCACTTGGTCAGCCGACACAAGATCACTAGGAGCTCAAGAAAACTTCTATGGATTCCACAAGAAGCTCTATGTGTGATGAAAGGAAAGAAAGATTACTCTATAGATGTTATTCTAACTGTAGAAAGGAGAAAGACTGAAATGTAAAGCAAGCCTAGTAAACCCTAATTAACCAACTAATTCTACTTTTGTAGAAAGCACTATGAAAAGCATGAAAGGAATGTCATTACCTAGTCAAGGAAGTAAACAAAATCTAACTATGGTATTTCTAGAAGTAAATAAGCAAAAAACATATTTTTGGATTTTTATGTGAATTTGACATGCATGTAATTTATTGTGTGTGAGTGTGGCAGTGAATAGGTGGTGTTGAAGGGCGGTTTTTGGACTTGAGAGGATGTAGGATGGTGTGGATGGGTCCTAGGAGGTCTCAGGTGGCCTTCTAGAGGCTTTTCCCACACTCGGCCTTCAAAACAAATCCTACAAGAAAATCTACAGGAGGACACAAGAAATCTATAGGAGGACACAGGAAATCTACAGGAGGAAAATAGGGAAACTACAAGAGGCCTACAGGAGGAGGCCAAGAGCAGTTTTCACTATTTTGAGGGTGTGAGAGTGGGTGAAAAAGGTGGATGAAGGTTGGAATGAGGTGTTAGGGTGCCTAAGGTCTACCATGAATCACCAGGAGAGAGAAAGATGATTGGGTTTGCTCAAGGAGAGAGGAAGAAGTTCTATGGAAAAATGCAGGAAACTAGGGTAGAATTGAGGTGAGATTTGGGAGACTTGTAGGGCATAGATCAGATGGAGGATGTGATTGCTGATAAAATGGTCCTACTGCTAGAAGAGATCTGCTGCAAAGGAATTGACAGTCAACTAGGAAGATCAAGCAAGCAATGAAATGAGTGCATCTAGAAAAACAACGAAAGATAAGGAAGTTAACATGATAAGGAAGATCTGAAGCAAAGGAAAACTGGGCTATTAACCTACTAAAAAGTTGCAAACACTAGAAGTCCTATGAATGAGGAAAGTCTATGTTTTTGGGGCAGCAAGAGAGTCTTTGCCTCAAATCATGGTCCTAGAGGAAGGAAGAGAGGCCAAGGCACTATTGCTAGCCTTTTGAATATTTTCTGATCACTGCTTAACCTGCTACAGAAAGAACAAATGAAAGAAAACTACTAAATCAGCAAAAGCAACCTATTCTTAACCATGAAGGAAATACATCTAACAACAAATTAATCGACAAACTAAAGTAAACATACAAATACAAGTAAAGAGAAGCTTGGCTGCTTGGATTGGGCCCTAACCCAAGAGCTTCAGCCCTCTGAGGTAACTCAGTGCTAGCTCAAAAAGGATTCCATCTTTATTTTCAAAACAATAGCAAGATTACATGAAACTGTCACAAAAATAATAAGCTCGAAATTTGAGCAGAGTTTACATAAGAAAAAAATCCGACCCTAGTGAGGCCTTAGGCCTCTCTACTTATACAAATGAAGCTACCAACAACTTCCTTAAAATCGGGGAGGCTTGGCTCCCAAAACTCGAGATAGTCATCAGTCATCCTCCACTTTCTCGGTTGCCTTCTAGTGCATGATTCGCTTGCTTGTACTCTGACCTGAATGAAGGGGAATTCGAAGTGAGAAGTAATAAATGAGGGGGATTCCCTCCTATAAGTCCTCTCCTCTGTCCACTTCGAGTTATTCCTGCCATTTTTCCATTGGATCTTTGACTTTGACCTCGAAATCCATCAATAATCTGCATTAAATGCATGTTAGACCACATGGCACAATAACTAACTCAACTCACTCTATAAGCATAAATATAATCAGAAAATTATACAATAAGCTAAGAGAATGGTTGATTTGACTAGGTTAGGAGGTAAAATGAACCCATATAATTACCCATTTATGAGGCTCATCATCACCCCCTACTGAAGGTGTTACTCATCCTCTGAGAAACCTAGTCAATCTCCTCATCTTTTATGGCCCTGGTGGCCTCCCTAGCATCCCAGGCTTCTGATGTGGTCTGTTCTTCTTTGCCATAGAATCCTGCCTTCCTGTCTATGTCCTTCCACTGCTCCTCCTCTTCTTCTTCTCTTCTACCTTCCAGCATGCCTAACAACAGTGGGGGACTCAGTTTGAGGCCAATCCAGTTGACCTTCAGCCTCTGCATGGAGTGCTTGTACATTGGCACTCTTCTCAATGCCTCCTTTAGCCTCATGGGGGAATGAGATTTCCTCATCTGCAAACTGTGTGGTAAGATATTCCATCTCTGTTACCGGGAAAAGTGTCTATTTAGAACTGCTCTATCCCACTAAGGTGTGACAGCTGCCTTAGAAACAAACAGAGAAAACTACTTTTGTATCTCCTTTATGAACTATAAACAAAGAGGAATAGGACGAACCAACCTGTGTCTTGCACTAGTCCTTTGATCCAATCCCTCTCCTCTTTGACAGCTTCCAGCTACCTGCTCCCTTACTTTCCCAGCTTTACCAGTACCTGTAAGATCACAGGAGAAGAAAACTATACAAAGACATGGATTTATATTCATAAATAACGTAGGATCAGATTTAAGTTAACCATACAAATGTAACAAGCATCAATGATACAAAAGCATAGAGGAGAAACTCAAATAGTTTTTATTGATATACAAGAAGATCCAGGAGGAGTTACAACCGATGATTCCTGACCCAGCATCAACCTCCCAGCAAAGAAGCCCCTCTTCACCTCCAACAAAGCATAAATCACCCAATACTCTGATCTCTATCTCAAAACCAACAGCAATTCCTTACAATGTGCAAAATTCCAGCCTCTGAATCTCTGGGATGAGGGATCCATATATAGATGTATGCAAGGAGGATGAGTCAGCTTATGATTTTATTAGTGGCTTCTCTCTGTCAGTTCTTGCTTCCACTTGGAGACTGAAAGCCTCTTACTCATCCTTGGTCGAATTCAGTGAGGCAAGTGTCATAGGAGAAGATTCTGGAAGCTTCCATTGTCTCTCCACCTCGCGGAATGACACTGCCATTTTTCATTTCCCGCTCAACGCACCCTGGTAGTGCATTTAGGTGCGTTGCAACGCACCTAGCCAGTGGATTTAGGTGCTATGCAACGCACTTAGCTAGTGGAGCAGCTGAAATGATCCTGTTTTGACTTATTCTGAGCAGTTTCTGGTGGAGAACTTCTGGGAGAAGCTGTAATTTGTTGACCTTGTTCCTTTAGGGGTTGGAAAAACACTTTTAGGGACTTAGGAGCCCTTGGTTTATGGACATTTCATGCTTGGAGCTGCAAGGCACAAAAATGTCTATAACAGTTGCCCCCTAAAGTATGAGGCCGTTTATCGGGTGAAATGCTTTATTATGAGGATCCGAGGTTCTTTCAATGCTGGGAGGAGACCTGTGATAAGATACAATACAATACATTATCTTCATACTGTTTTCATGATCTAGCTGAGGCGGGCATTCCCATGCTTAGCTTTATAAATTCATTTTCATGTACATAGGACAGACAATCGTCTGATGGTAGACTGATGATTCTGATAGAGCCATCATCCTTTTGGTAGGATGATTATCTGTGCTGCAATGCTGTACATTTCAATGTCTTTATTTTCCTGAATATATATCGCAGCCCGGATGGATGAAACTAGATCCGGGGTCTTCAATCTCGTCCGATCTTCACTCGAAGTACAAGTCGATCCATGTGAGAAATATTTTGAAGTCGAACATGGAAAGACATCGCTTGATTACCAGTCAATGATGTAAACTGTTAACAAGCGTGAGAGGAATCACCGATAATGATAATGATCCTCAAGGTACTGCAGTACAATTCACGTGGTGTGAATAAAGGACTTGGCATCGAACACCACGCAAAATCTTTCGGCCGAAGGTCATTGATGTAAACCTGTCGCCGGAAGTGAGAAACTTGCCATTGAGGCATGCAAGCTTCAAAGTACTGAATGGGGTGTTCCTAGACCAACTTCTTGGATAATGAGCTGATGTCGACAAGAAGTTATCCGTCATAGGAGGGCCTTAATGAATCCCACATCAATGACACGGAACGGAGCAAATGATTTTGATGGAGGTGAAAATGATCTGATGATATATGGTTCAGGGTGGCGGTCATGAAAGAATGGAGTATAATGTATGGTAGTGGGCGGGACACAGGTGGCCTTTCTGGATGACTTCTCTTGAACATATCGGCGACACTGATGTGATGGATTGGTAGCATTAACCCCAAATGTGGATGGTATGGCGTGACCATGGCGATGCGACCGGTGAATGAAACAACCCAACCCGACTCGGGCACGGAGTGGAAGTGTCATGTTCAAGAGCGACTTGCTACCAATAAAGATTGTTTGAGTTTTCTTCCCAATTTTTCCCCAGTCATTGCTGACCAGTACCTCTTTATTTTTGTCAAGCTTGAGGAGGATAACATATGCTTGTTCTATAATTTGCCCTTCGGGCAAACCCATCGCTATGTTTTAACGAGCCTAGCGATAGTGAAACTCGTTCTCGTCTAAAGACAAGTTTGTCGCTATTAATCTTTTTAACGAGTTTAACGACAAAGATAACTCTGTCCTTTTCATTTTTAGAGAGTCTGAAAAGGTACATAAAGGTAACTCCAAAATTCCTTTTTCGTCATCTAATCCCTTAAGTCCGAAAAAGTATAAAACAATACAGAAGGGATGAATTTTCGATAGCTTTAACGAGCCGAACAAAACAAGCGCTCGATCTTTTTGTGCAATAATCCCTTAGGTCCAAAAAGATTAAAATCTAGAGGAGGGATAGCACTTCCTGTCCCTTTAACGAGCTGGAAGGCCAAGGACTCAGAAATCTTTTCATATTTTACGAGTCAGTTGAAAAGAGCTTAAAGAAGACTCGTCTTTTGAGGAACGAGTGATAAAATGGGTAGCAGCTGATTCCAGGTAAGGTTTGGAATTTTCCAATCACGGCAGTGTCACAAGGATGGCTAGTGAAATCACTCTTCGCAGCTATTCCTCAAAATGGGTAAACAATCAAATGGAGGTGAATGATCGGCCAATGAAAAGTGGGGGTGATGGTGCAAACATGACCAAGGCTTTAATGGCTGAAGTACTTCATTCACGGTGGTTATTTACCAGGGGATAGTTCATTTTTTAACGAGCTTAAACGCGGGTGGAAACATTTGCTCGGTCCGGGTTTATTTTTTAACGAGCTTGAACCTCGCGGTAACACTGCTTGATTAATCCAGTCATATGATAAGAATGTCTCATATAAAAATGGCAACTTTTAGAGTTTTGCCCCACATCCTTTCTTTATGCAAGTTAGGTAACGACTAATCTAAAAAACAGATAAATAATCGCTCTTTGCTTGCACTCCAAAAGGTTTGCATGCCCCCGGGTATAAAACAGAGTTTCAAGGTCACCTTCTATTCGAGTTGACAAAACATTTGTTTTATCAGGAAGGGTACCTCTTACAGGTTACCCAAAGATTGTTCTATTCGCAGCGCAAACAAAACACTTCTTTGGCAATATCTACCAAAATAAACAAAGGCGAGTGGCGGCGCTCGCTAACTCACATAACTTTGACAAGAGAATCCTGTACTAGAATAACCCCCTCTTCCAATCACGGACGGGGGTACAGACTAGGCATATTCTCCCGCGGAAACCTACCCTATACTCGAAGTTTTCCTGCCGAAGCAGACGCGGATGCATGCCCCCTGGGTTTCAGTCATATCCCTTCGAATTACTCGCGCTCATCGGGAGGACGGACTGGAGATTGAGACATTTCTTGCATGAAAAGACCATTTAGGGACGGTATATGACTATTTGCTATGCGTGATCTGGGAAATGAAAGCTGGTCCACGAGCTTGACCACTCTTCCTTCGTGCGGAAAACACATTACTCTAAAGAGTGAGGAGACAATCGCTCCCATGCAATAAATATAGCCTCGTCCAAGGAGTAGGTTATAATCCAAGGGTCCTTGAACTACCATTACGTTCATGCGAACTGTCTTCCTTCTCAATGTTATGGGCACATCGGGAAGGATCCCTAAAGGTCGACTGGTTCCTTTATCAAAGCCTGTCAGATTTCTCATCTCAGGCAAAAGCGATGGCGAACCAAGCGCTTTCCAAGCAGTTGAGGAAAGGATACTCACAGAAGCCCCCTCATCTATGATGGTACCAGCCATAACCATTCTATATATTTGAACGATAATTCGAAATGGTATGCTTGCTAGTAAACGGGGTATGCCTAGTTGATTCCAGTCGAAGGAGACAACTAGGTTGCTTGGAGGTGGGATCGAATAGACGGCCGGGTACGGCTCTGACGAACTTCCTTCCTGCAGTAAAGGAATGGGTAAATTGCCCCTATGTTCGTCGGAGTCTGTGTTTATGAAGAGAATTTGGACGGTGTCATCCTTGTTCTCTTCAGTGACTGTATCATCTGAAGATGAAACCTCTGAAGGCAAGACCGGGTCAACTGCCGCCTCGACCTTTTGACTTTCGTCTGGTATGGATCCAGATGGTTTATCTTCAATGATAGGTGCTTCAGCCGACCACTTGAGCGGGCCAGCTGGATTCTCAACTAGTGACGGACTCGGCAAGAGTTTTTTATATCCAGGAGGAAGTCGTAATGGTGAAACCGGATGATCATCCAAAACTCTTTTAGCTTCGTCTAAGAAGGGACAACGGTGGATGGCGTGATTGCGTTCGCATAGTTTACAAGGAAATCTAGCTTTCCCTTTTTGTCCTGGGGCTTCACTTTCACTAGTTGACGGTGTGCTTTCAACATGATCATCAGAGGTTGACGACACCGGGTTGTGCAAACGAGGAGACCAGTCCCTTAGTATCTGGGGGATGCAAGGACAATCTTTGTGAAAGTGGTCTCCTTTGCAAATGACACATGGCGATTTAGGCCTGGTCAGTGCAATGTGTGGATTTTCGTTAGACGACACTCATTTTCCCCCATTTGCCTTTGGCTCCTTCTTCTTCTTCTCTTTCTTCTTCTTTTCCTTCTTCTCCTTAGGAACTTGACTTTCGGCTTTACCAGCCCCATCAAGCGAAGAGGAAGGAGGAGAGGAAGAATTAGAGGAAGTAGAAGGCTAGTGGGCAACTCTGGACTCGTCTAATTGCTGATTCGATTGTTCAGGAATAGTGGTGTTCTGAACGACAGAGGTTGAGAAGAGCCATACAGGCAAACCAATTGTCATTCCTGGAAGCGACAATGTGGCCATATGGGGTGCACCAACATCTCCCCAAGAGGAGAAGGGACTAGGATTTCCACCAAGGGGAATTCCTTGGTTGGTAGACTCCATTTTCTCAACCCAAGATCAGCGTAGGAAAGGGGTAATGAATATTCCGTTTAAAATAAATTTTAACACGCTTTGACACAACTTGTTTTTTCAGTTTTTAAGAGTCGAGAAAAAACAAAAGATGACTCTAGTCTCCTTCGATTTTTAATGAGACTGAAGTGACAAGTGCTCAGATGGACCTTTTCCGTTAAAGAGTCTGAAAAGAAACGAAAGGGACTGCTCTGGAGGTCTAGGTAGAGGGAGTACCAAACTAATCGCAAAACTGCAGAATAATTTTTACGGTACGGCAGTCAATCTTCCCGAATGCTGTGTTCGGTGCATTGCGATCAGTAGGGCGGCCGACACGGCTTCCTATGGATAAAGGATTTAAGCCTATATGGGTCTCCCAATATATACTTGACGGTACGTGGGAGCACAAGTCCGTACTGGCACTTATCGTCTCAAAGTGGAGGAATCACCCAACCATCAATGAGGACAACAGTTACCAGGCTTTACGACGTCGGAATATGTCTCTAGCCTAGACCTCTAAATGTTGTGTGTTAAGTTCCAAAGCGTTGTTAGATTCATTGAATTTATTTTAAGTTGATCTTTCTTATCAAGTTTGCCTTTTGGGTTCACCACGAGATGTAGATGTAATTCCTAAAATGCAATCTAAAGATGATAAACAAACTTTTATCTCTTTTCAGCAATGAAAATCCTAGCTACTAGGGGAAAAGAAAGACACAATCTTTTCACAAAGAGCAAAGAGCACACTGTAAATGCACTTTCCTAAATCAAGCCAAACAGACTGTCTATATGCAAATGCACATGCATGTATTTGTTTTTCACTTTCTTAATATTGATGCTAAAAAGAAAGTTGATGTACAAATCTGAATTTGCTTTCAAGCGACAAACACAAACAAGCTTCTTTTCAAAATCAAAAGGTAGAGATGATTACCACACTTTATGATTTTGAAATAAATACTCGTTTCGACACTAGAAAGTCACAAATTCAAACCAAAGGCAAAAGTAAAAGCATAATCGACCATCAAAAGCAAATAAACTTTCTCCTATGATCAAAATCGACACTTGCGATAGATCTAAATCAAAGGACGATAGTACGATTATTATACTTTTGCAATGGAAAACTGTAAACGATTCAACAAACACATAAAAACATCTACAGTTCTTTTGTACAAATGAGGCGGAATATCAGTAAGGAAAAGGGGTTTTGAAACAGTCATATACTGATTACTGGCTGCAAAAATCAGAGACAAAACTGGAAAGAATGAAGCAAAGAACCTCAGCTGCACAGGGCTAGGCTGATCAGCGCACCTGTTACACAGAGAAACTGCATTGCAGCGCAGGTTGCCCTCTCAGGAAGTGCGTTGAAATGTAGAACCTCTTCACAGTGCCTGCGCTGGGGCAGAAACGAGAATTCTACCCGGGTTCTGGGTCACAATTTGCAGTTTAATCTTTGGTTTTTGGCCGAGTAAAAGCAATCAATAATGCACAATCAGGGGTAGATCTAAGGAGGGTCTAAGAGCTATCACAAGGGCAATCAGATAGTCTATGAATCAGCTGTTCAAATCATAAACAGATCCAGTGAATGGATTGAAGTAGCAGATGTCTACTTTGCATTTGTTATGGCAAATGCAGTTCGATTGCTACTTATAAGTTTATGAAATAAACAACAAGAGATACACAAACAAACTAATTAGACAATCATCCCCAGTGGAGTTGCCATTTTGTTACCGAGAAAAGTGTCTATTTAGAACTGCTCTATCCCACTAAGGTGTGACAGCTGCCTTAGAAACAAACAGAGAAAACTACTTTTGTATCTCCTTTATGAACTATAAACAAAGAGGAATAGGAAGAACCAACCTGTGTCTTGCGCTAGTCCTTTGATCCAATCCCTCTCCTCTTTGACAGCTTCCAGCTACCTGCTCCCTTACTTGCCCAGCTTTACCAAGTACCTGTAAGATCACAGGAGAAGAAAACTATACAAAGACATGGATTTATATTCATAAATAACTTAGGATCAGATTTAAGTTAACCATACAAATGTAACAAGAATCAATGATACAAAAGCATAGAGGAGAAACTCAAATAGTTTTTATTGATATACAAGAAGATCCAGGAGGAGTTACAACTGATGATTCCTGACCCAGCATCAACCTCCCAGCAAAGAAGCCCCTCTTCACCTCCAACAAAGCATAAATCACCCAATACTCTGATCTCTATCTCAAAACCAACAGCAATTCCTTACAATGTGCAAAATTCCAGCCTTTGGATCTCTGGGATGAGGGATCCATATATAGATGTATGC
Source organism: Pinus tabuliformis (assembly GCA_031772625.1). NCBI lineage: Eukaryota > Viridiplantae > Streptophyta > Pinopsida > Pinales > Pinaceae > Pinus > Pinus tabuliformis. Next base: position 866,295,652 of record CM062816.1, read on the forward strand.
AAGGAGGATGAGTCAGCTTATGATTTGATTAGTGGCTTCTCTCTGTCAGTTCTTGCTTCCACTTGGAGACTGAAAGCCTCTTACTCATCCTTGGTCGAATTCAGTGAGGCAAGTGTCATAGGAGAAGATTCTTGAAGCTTCCATTGTCTCTCCACCTCACGGAATGACACTGCCATTTGTCATTTCCCGCTCAACGCACCCTGGTAGTGCATTAGGTGTGTTGCAATGCACCTAGCCAGTGGATTTAGGTGCTATGCAACGCACTTAGCTAGTGGAGCAGCTGAAATGATCCTGTTTTGACTTATTCTGAGCAGTTTCTGGTGGAGAACTTCTGGGAGAAGCTGTAATTTGTTGACCTTGTTCCTTTAGGGGTTGGAACAACACTTTTAGGGACTTAGGAGCCCTTGGTTTATGGACATTTCATGCTTGGAGCTGCAAGGCACAAAAATGTCTATAACAATCTCCTCATGCATGCATGCACATAGTCATCCCCAAGTATCCTTTGCATATCCTCAAAGTGTGCAATGGCTTGTGCCTGATTGGTGAGATATCTAGGGGCAATCTGAGGGTCATTGGCAAGCAGGTTGTGTGTGCTGATGAGTGCCATAGGATCTGATGGCTCAAATCTTATCATTAATGTCTCATTCTGCTCCTTTATCATCAATCTTTTTATTTCTGCTGCCCTCAATTCTTCATGGTTCATCCATGAGGCCATGGCCATTAATTGCAGGTCCCCTAGCTTGGCATTGGGATCCCACACATTCATGTCTGTGAGGACCATGATGTGTAAGTTGAATTCTGCCATCTTTGCTTTATCCTTTGAGGTGCTTTGGTCACACAAATCCATGAACTGCCTATAGTCTTGGAAAGGCATTGTGCCTCTTTGTGCCAAAATCTTTATTTGATATTGTAACCATTGGTCCTTTAGATAGAGGCCATAGGATTTGGCTGGTGTTTTTCATTGCAATGCCTCCATGGATAAGCTGGTCATGCATGCTAGCTGGGTCTCTTTCTCTTGCAGCTACCTCCTTAGCAATTCATTTTCAGTTTCAAGGTGGCTTCTTGTAATTGCTTCCCTGTCTCTGAGAGCACTCAACTCTCTACCCATTTCCCTGAGTTTGTTTTCCATATGGCCAACATCCTCAACTCCTTTGGATTTGGTTATCTGCATCCACCTATGTGTTCTCACTCTTTCTTTCTCCAATTCAAAAAATAGTGGAATTGCAAATTTCTGTGGGATTATCCTTCCCCCCTCAAGTAGATTGTAATAGGAGGCAAGACTAGGCTGGGGATTAGGTTCTTGTATCTCTTGTGCTTCCTCCTTCACCTGTGGCTATCCTTCTATCCTTTTCTCAAGTTTTTGGGTCTCCTGTAGTTTTGACAGTGTCTCCTGTAGAAATGTCTGAGCCTCCTATAAGACTATTTTTGGGTCTTGTAGTACTGCCTTTTCCTTCCATGTGGAAGATTTAGGAGTCCCCCTTTCATATGTTATAGGTTTCTTGGAAGGAGATTCTTTCCCCTTGGCAGAGGTTGAATCTTCAATGGTAATTGGCACTTTTTAAGAGGGTTGAGGTTTGCATGTTTTAATTCTTGTGCTCTTCCTAGCCCTGAAATACATGGAGGTCTGTCTTTTCCTCTTTTGCTTTGGCTTGATTAGTGTACTAAGGGAAATGAGGGCAGCTACTGCCTCTCTTTCCAAAGTCTCAGGGGACTCTTCTCCTTGTTTTGCCTTCTCTGCCTCTTTTTCTCCTTCTTCTATCCCTTTTTCTGTCTCTTCCTGCTCTGTTTCTTCAGCTCTCTCCTCCTCTATTTCAGTTCCTTCCTCCTTCCTTTCTTATTCTGCTATGTCACCCCTGGCTCCACCTTCTTCCCCTTTCTATTCTTCCTCCTCACTGCCAGTAGGGCTAACATCATAGGTTAAGGCCTTTATGTCATCCTCAGCTGTCATGTTTCAGAAAACTTCCCATGCTATAGGGAGTGTAAAGGTATGGAGGGCTTCCTCTACTAGGATTTTGATTAAGCCATGGTGAGCTAGCTGTTCTAAATTTCCTGCTTGTACCTTGGTGTTGGAGTCAATGAGGGACTGCAGGAGGAAGTAAGGGATACTGAGCTTCTGAGGTGCTAGAGTGTCCATGCCATACCTTAATTCTTGGAGGATTCTAAAGTGATAACCATAAACAATGTTGTACCTCCCCTCACAGGAAATGTATTTGATTATTTGATAGCTAACCTCATCCCAAGGATATGGTATGCTAGCCCTTTTAATGCCATTTTTATCTTCCATAAGGGTTTCATTATTTTTGAAAAAGTTCTTCTTTGCAGCCGGGAAAATTGGTTTCTCATCTTTACTCCTAGGCAGCCCAAGAGGAAGGGTAGTGACCCTACTTATAAATTCAGGGGTTATCTCCATGGAAAGACCTCTAATGGTGATAGTGGAATGAGTTCTTGTGTGAGGGACTAGAGAGAGAGCAAACTCTTGGGAAATTTCCCAAAGAAATTAATCCAGTTTTCCCTTGTGAAGATCTCCACCACTTGAGGATGTGCATGGAGCCTAGTGGAGTTAGTGGGCTGCTTTCTCATAAACCCTCCTATCATATTGTCTATACTCTTTTAGAAAACCAAATATGGAGGTGGAGACAAAGAATTTTGAGAAAAACAGAGAAACATAGGAGATTGTGTTTTTTTTTTTAAATAAGCAGAATTATTTTTATGTATTTTCTCCTCTCCTAAAGACTTATTTCCTCCTCAAATTGAAACCACTTCTTTCATATATTGATATTCAATAGGGGGCATGCATGAACCCTACCTCTTCAGACTGAAAATCATGCTAAAAATCATGTTTTCTCCCTTCAAACCGACTCACTGCCCCTCCTGTAGAATTCTGCTGTCCCTCTTGTAGATTCCCTATAGGTGCTCCTGTAGAAAACACTGAGAGAAAGAATATGGGAGAGATCGATGGAGGATGGTGGTTACGAGGCTGTGGGGGCACAAGGAGACTGCTGTAGCTGAGTTACGAGGAGAGAATGAAGGAAAAGGTGGTGAGAATGCTTGGGGAGGAGTACTTATTACCCTTTATGGATATTTTTGGTGATGAGTGCTGAGTTGGAAAGGTATACATTGGCCATATTTGGACCATTGGTCCCCACCTACTTGGTCATCATGGCCCCTCCTCGTAATCATCCCTCATTATTGCATCGGAGTTCACACTTCCTCCACTACCTATCCTTGGCATCTTGTGCTGGAGTTGATTGTGCGCACGTGTGGGTGACATCTCGGATGAGTGGAGTCAACTAGATGAAGGTGGCCAAGTTAACTGGCCACCTTTCCCTCATTCAACCTCAACCATCTCGTTGCTTTTGCATGACTTCTAATTACACAAATGCAAACAGAGGAGTGACTTAGTTACTTACCTGTGATCCGAGTGTATTTGTTGTGAGGTGCTGTGGCTTTCTCTGTTGCATGCCTTTATTTCCTTTTTTACATGCTATCCCTGCTAGCTAATGTGTGATTGTGTGCTTGTGCAGGCTCTTCTCTGGTTGGATCTGAGCTTTAGGTGCCTTTTCAACCTTCATGTTTGCACTCTCTTGCTGTTGGTGCTGGATTTCTATGGGATCAATTGCTACAGGAATTCCTACAAGAGCTCCTGTAGCTGCTTCTCCCCTTGAAACTTCAGCTTCTTCTTGTGCTTGGAGCTTGAGGATGATGCCAGAGGTGTAGATAAAGATGGAGAGGTAGTAGGTAGGCTTCAGGTGAGGTTGATGGTGCTTTTTCCTTTCATTTTTTTTTAACTAAAAAACTGTTTTTTTGTGTTTTTCTTGGACAGGAAGAAAAATGATGCTTGGGGTGTGATGCAGGTTTAGAAATGATGTCAAGGAGGTTTGAAAATTGCAGGAGGGTCTATAGGTTCTTCATGAAGCTTCTTTGTCCCTCAAACTGTCTTCTGTAGCCACTTCTGGCTCTCAGTAATTCCTACAGGAGCCTCCTGTAGAAAACTCAGTTTTTGAAAAAGAGGTATAGTGAGGTGAAATAAATGCCAAAAATGATGGAGGAAGGTGTGGATAAGATGATATGGGTGCTGGTATGAATGTCAGGGTCCCATTGGCACCTTCTTCTACTCCCTGTAGTCCTCCTGCAAACCTGCAATAAAAAGAATTCATTTTCTTTCTCCTTTTTCTCCTGTTTTTTTTTTTTTGAGAACAACTAGGGCTCCTCAAAGAGGTTTTCACCCTAATTGCCTGCCCTGGGCACCTCCAAGGGAGGTTTTCACCTAGGTATCTTACTCCTTTTTTTCTCTTTTTTTTTGACATCACTTGGTCGCCTAAGAATAGGTTTTCAACCAAATGATGGGATTCAAGCGCCTCATGGAGGTTTTCACTTGAGTCCTTATTATTTTTTTTTTGCTTCAGTGAGTGGGTAAAGTGGAAGCTAAGACATGCTCCACTACCATCATTGTTTTATTCAAACCTTCGATGAAATCTCACTTGGATAGGGGTTTCTTGTAGACCTTCAACCGATGTCCATTAACAAGCATGGGGATGGCTTCATCATCAATGGTTCTAATCAAAACTGAACCATTGTCATTGCATTTCTCCACAATGTAGGGTCCCAGCCATCTTGTCCTCAACTTTCCTTTGAAATCCTTGTATCTTGAATCATAGAGTAGTTCCCAATCTCCCTCTTGGAATTGCTTCTCCTTGATATTTTTGTCATGCCATATATTTCTCTAAAGTTGAACTACCTCTGTATGGAGAAGGGATTGCAATCTATATTCATCCAATCCATTGAGCTGAAGTAATCTCTCCTTCTGTGCATGGCTGAGGTCTAGGTCCAACTGAGCTGCCATCCTTAGTGTATTGAACTCAAACTCTATTGACAGCAAAGCCTTCTTCCCATAGACCAGTTCATAGGGTGTGAATCCTGTGGTGGTCTTCCATGTTGTGTTGTAGGCCCAAGTGGCCTCAACTAATCTGTCCGCCCAGTATTTTCTATTGCTGCTCACTACCTTGGTTAGGATCCCTTCCAAATCTCTGTTAGTGACCTCCACTTTCCCATTGGCTTGTGGATGGTAAGGGGTGGAAGTCCTGTGTTTGATCTTATGATGTGTGAGAAGGTCTTCAATCAAGCTGGAAGTGAACTGACTACCTTGGTTTGTGACCAACTCTCTTGGATACCTGAATTTGTAGAATATGTTCTCTCAAAAACTCATCTACCTTTTCTTCTGTCACTTCTTTGATTGCTTTTGTCTCTGTCCACTTTGTCAGGTAGTCGGTGCACACAATGATGTACTGCTTCTAGTTTGAAGGGGGGTTGATAGGCCCCACAAAGTCCATGCCCCACTTCTCAAATGGCTCAAAGGTCACCTGAGGTTGCATGGGCATTTCATTCTTTGGAGTGGGTTTCACCATCCTCTGACACCGATCACACTGGCTCATGTATCTCCTCACATCTTGATGAAGAGTGAGCCAGTAGTAGCCTGCTTGCAATATCTTGAAGGTGGTTCCTTTTGTTGCAAAATGGCCTCCATAAGGCCCATCATGATAGGTCAAGAGGATTTCAAACGCTTCCTCCTCCCTCACACATATTCTCAAGATTTGATCTAGGCCAAGTTTGAAGAGATTTCCCTCAATCCAGGTGAAAGGGGCGTTGTTCCTTACTATCTTACTTTTCTCCTTTGAGGACAGGTGTGGTGGGAACTGTGCTGAAACCAAGTAGTTTGCTATATCAGCAAACCATGGAGAGAGTACTGATATAGAAAAGAGGTGTTCATCTGGCATTTGGTCATCCACCATTCCTTCTTCACCTACAGGGAAATTCACTCTAGACAAAAAGTCAGCAACAACATTCTCTTTACCAGGCTTATCAATAATTGTCAAATCAAACTGCTGCAGTAAAAGCAATCATATAATAATGCGAGCATTTACATATCGTTTTTTCATTAAATATCTAATTGCAGCATGATTAGTGTGCACAAAGGTTTGATAGCCTGTGATATAATGTCTGAAATTGTTTAAGGAATGCACGACAACTAGGAGTTCCTTCTCGGTCACTGTATAGTTTAACTCTGCCTTTGACAAAATTTTTCTTATAAAGTATATGGCATAAGGTAACTTTTCATCAACTTGTCCTAAGGCTGCTCCTATCGCTTTGTTCGAAGCATCTATGTGAATGTGAAATGGTCGGGCCCAGTTTGGGCCTCTTAGAATTGGGGTAGTCACGAGCTTGCTCTTCAAGGTATCTAGGGCTTCTTGACAGTTTTCCAACCATATGAACTCAACATCTTTAGCTAGGAGGCTAAACAAAGGAGATGCTATCTTGCTGAAGTCTTTAATGAATCTCATGTAATATGTGGCTAAGCCTAGGAAACTTCTGACATCTCTCGCCTTTTGAGGAGGTGGGACCCTTTAGATGATGGCAATTTTGTTGGGGTCCACCTGTAGTCCTTGCTAAGATATTGCATGACCTAGCACGGTCCCTTCAGTCATCAAGAATTTACATTTTTCCAGATTGAGGGATAGGTTCATCTCAATACACTTATCCAAAACTTTTCCTAGGTTAGATAAAGCTTCCTGAAAGTCAAAGCCATAAGGAGTAAAATCATCCATGTATATTTCTATTGCATCATGAACCAGTTCAGAAAATATACTCAATACCGCTCTTTGGAAAGTGGCTGGAGCGTTGTACAAACCAAAAGGAAGGACCCGATATGCAAAGGTACCCCAAAGAAAAGTGAAAGTGGTGTTATCTTGGTCTTCCAGGCTGATTTGAATTTGATTGTACTCGCTAAACCCATCTAGGAAAGAGAAAAACTTTTTCCCTGCCAGACCATTTAACACTTGATCTATGAAAGGTAAAGGAAAGTGATCCTTTTTAGTGGCTTTGTTCAATTCTTGATAGTCAACACACATTCTCCACTTACCATTTTTCTTTGGCACTAGCACCAAAGGAGAGACCCATTCACTGTTAGAAATGGGATAGATGAAACCTGCATTAAGAAATTTCTGCAGTTCTTCCTTAACAATATCTTTAAGTGCTGGGTTCATCGTCCATTGAGGTTGCCTGACTGGTTTGCAATATTCCTTGATGTATATATGATGAGTACATACTGAAGCGTGCACTCCCTTCATCTCCTTATAACTCTAGGCGAAGGAATCTAGATGTTTTCTCAGTAAGCTACATAGATCCTTCTCCTGAGCAGGAGATAGGGATGGATTGATTTTCACTGTTCTTTCTAGGCTGAACTCTATATTTTTGACACGGAGAGAAGTAGGGTCAACCACATAGAGATCAATTGAGGCGTTGTTTTGGGTTTCTCTTACTATGTCCTCTAATGGTGATACACTAGGAGGTGGATTCCGAATCAAATTTTCAATCATATCATCCTCATCTTGCGGTTTTCCTCCCTTGGTGATTTCCAATGCACAAAGCAGTGCAGAATAAACTCCATCCTCATCCTCTTCCTCCAACCGGAGAGGTAGATCATGTTCTAGCAAGGGTTGTGTAGGAGGATATAGGGTCAACTGCTTGGATATGTGCCTGTTCTTAATGGTCATGTTCCCATCTTGGCAGTTGATATAAGCATCAGCTGTAGCCAACCAGGGTCTTCCTAGGATGAGAGGATACCCAGTGAGCTTTACCTTTGGCTAGAGAACTAAGAAATTAGCAGGGTACTCCTAAGAATCAACAGAGACCATCACATCTTCCACAATCCCCTCAGGGGTCATGGTGGAGCGGTCTGCTAGTTGCAGCGCTGTCGTGGTCTTCCTCAAGGAGCCCTAGAGGTTAAGTTTGAGCATGGTGTCCTTTGTCATAACATTAATGGTAGCTCCTAGATCAATCAAGGTATGTGGGACCATTGTGCCATTGATGTGGAAATCAACTACTGGGCTTCCAGGATCCAGATATTTTGGACAGATTATCTACCCCAACATCAGGTCAGACAGTTGTCCTATGACATTGATGGTTGGGGCATCTCTCTTGTGCCTTCCTGGATGCCTAAAGCACTTCTCTTTGATCAACCTACTGTAGATAGGTACATCTTTGATGGTTTGGAGAAGTGGTATCTTCACACATAAATGTTTCAATTCTCCCAGGAGTTCAGTATCTTCTGGGGTAGGCTGGATTGTCGTGGATAGTCTCTCAAGAAAGGGTGGATTTGCTTTAGGTTCACTTTCTTCTTTATCTTCCTCAACCTCCCTGAGTGGAGGTTGGCTATCTGGGAGAACTGTCCCAGATCGTAAGTTGATTTCTTAAATCTCCACCGCATAAGTTGGGCATGATGGTTCCCCACTATACACTTGCTGAGCCTATCTGTTTTTCGGGTTCGGATTTGGCTGGATAGGCATTTGGGGTTACCTTGGTGGAGCAAAAGGTAATGGTTGTGGTTAGGCAAGTTGTAGAGGCAGAAGAGCGGGAGGAGAGTTGTATTGGGTCCTTCGCCCCTGATGAGATGCATTCCACTGTGGTTGTGGCAGAGCATAGGGTTGAAATGAATGAGCGACTGGTTGGGCATGATATTGAGATGTGAAGGACCAAGGAGGAAGTGTGGACTAGGAAGGATGGGCAGGGGGCCCCAAGAAGGTATGGATGTGACTTGGTTCGGGTTGTAGTATGCCTAAGATGTCCCTTGCATCCCCTGCTAGTATGGTCTAGGTCCATGTGGCCTCCTTTGGTTTATGTAATAGATCTGTTCCGTGGCTCCTTTGGTCCCTTTGTATATAGCTTTAAGATTAGGCAAGGAAGGGCACTTATTCGTAGAATGATTCTCTTCATAGACTGAACAAACCTCTATAGAGTTCAATGGGCACTCATTCCTAGGATGCCTCCTGGTGCATCTAGGGCAAAAGATGGCCAAAGCCCTCTCTACTTCCTCTTGTTTTCTTTTGATATGTAAAGTATCCATTTGCATGGCAAGAGTCTACAACATTTCACTCTTGAAGTCTTCCAGCATGCTTCCAATTTCACCTTTAATGGATGAGTTGGAAGAAGAGGCATTGGCTATGGGTTGACTCCCCCTATCTTTCTTTCTGGTTGCTCTAGAATGGTTTCTAAAAATAGTCTTTATGTCTTTATAGGATATTTGGTAGATGTCTCCCCCAGTCAATAGATGGAGGGTGTCTAACAGGTCTTCCCGGATTCCCCTGAGCAGGACCAACTTCAAAGACTCAGGGTCAAGTGTACACCCAACCCTTTTGTAATTAAGCTGGAACCTCTCTTCATAGTCTTCCAGGGACTCATCACTTCCCATGGTCATTCAGAAGATTTCTTCTTTAGTATCTTTTGTCCTACAATAGTCCCGATACTTGTTGTTAAAGGCTTGTTGCATCTAAGCCCAAGTTGTGATGCTATTGCCAGGTAACCCCATGAACCAGCGCAATGTTGTGTCCTTGAGAGTAGAAGGGAACAGTTTCAACTTTTTCTCGTCTTTTGCATAGTCATAAGTTCGACAGATGACGATGAACTCAAACAAGAAGGTGTCAGGATCTTCTGTAGTTAGGCCATGGAAGTGAGGTAGGGCTGAAGGACTTATATTTTTCATTTTGGTGTCCCCATTGGTCTCCCGAATGGGAAAGGTACCCTCTATTCTTTCTCCATTTCCCCTAGCATTTCTGTTTTCAGCCATTGGCCCCAGAGGAATTTTTTATTCTTCTTCTTCCCCTATAGGTTCTTCAAATATTCTGGCTGTTCACCTAAGGGTTCTTCTTGACCGTAGCCACCGAAGAAGAGAGAAGGTTGGCTGTGTGAAGCAGTGGGGGTGTTGGAAAAAAAAGTCCCTGATTTATCTCTATTCCTACAAGGCATGAAAGGAAATCTTTTTGGTTGTTTTTTTTCTTTTCCCCACATTGATAGTACTTGCAAAAACTAAAATTGTGATTTGAAAAAAAAAAATTGCAACTGGCTGAAATGAACTCGCTGAAATGAAATTTGTAGAATTGAAAAGGAAAGCAAGGAAATGCAGAACTTGAAAGAAAGGAAATGACTAGTTCTACTTTTGCGGAAATAAACTATTGGCAAAATGTTGCAGGAAAAAAATAGAAGAAAGCAGTAGTCACAGAATACTCTGACGCTACCACTGCAACGATGCTAAAAAGTGGTGAGCACCAGTACTGCAGCAATAATGCTGCAACTCCTGGGCTGCCTACTTTACTCTTATGAACTTGGTAGTTCGTAACAAACTTGGAAGCGTTGGTGTTGTATGCACAAATATTAGTTCTCACTGCAGGTTGTCACTTGGTCAGCTGACGCAAAATCACTAGGAGATCAAGCCAACTTCTATGGATTCTAGAAGAAGCTCTATGTGTGATGAAAGGAAAGAAATATTACTTTACAGATGCTATTCTAACTGCAGAAAGGAGAAAGAATGAAATGTAAAGCAAACCTAGTAAACCCTAATTAACCAACTAATTCTACTTTTGCAGAAAGCATTATGAAAACCATGAAAGGAATTCCATTACCTACTCAAGGAAGTAAACAAAATCTAACTATGCTATTTTTGGAAGTAAGTAAGCAAAAAACATATTTTTGGATTTTAATGTATTTTAATGTGAATTTGACACGCATGTAATTTATTGTGTGTGAGTGTGGCAACGAATAGGTGGCGTTGAAGGGCAGTTTTGGGACTTGAGAGGATGTAGGATGGTGTGGATGGGTCCTAGGAGGTATCAGGTGGACCTCTGGAGGCTTTTCCCACACTCAGCCTTCAAAAGAAAGCCTACAGGAAAATCTACCGGATGACACAGGGAATCTACAGGAGGAAAATAGGGAAACTACAGGAGGCCTACAGGAGGAGGCCGAGAGCGACTTTCACTATTTTGAGGGTGTGAGAGTGGGTGAAAAAGGTGGATGAAGGTTTGAATGAGGTGTTAGGGTGCCTAAGGTCTACCATGAATCACCAGGAGAGAGAAAGATGATTGGGTTTGCTTAAGGAGAGAGGAAGAAGTTCTATGGAAAAATGTAGGAAACTAGGGCAGAATTGAGGTGAGATTTGGGAGACCTATAGGGCATGGATCAGATGGAGGATGTGATTGTTGTTAAGCTGGTCCTACTACTAGAAGAGATCTACTGCAAAGTAACTGACAGTCAACCAAGAAGATTAAGCAAGCAATGAAATGAGTGCATCTAGAAAAACATAGATTTGCATCAAAATAGTCTAAACTATGATCTATGGAAGGAAATGCTGATAAATGATACAAGAAAGGAAAGCATGAAAGAATACTATTGCAAATCAGGAAGTGAACATGATAAGGAATATCTGAAGCAAAGAAAAACTGGACTATTAACCTACTAAAAAGCTGCAAACACTAGAAATCCTATGAATGAGGAAAATCTGTGTTTTTGGGGCAACAATAGAGTCTTTGCCTCAAATCATGGTCCCAGAGGGAGGAAGAGAGGCTAAGGAACTTTTGCTAGCCGTTTGAATCTTTTCTAATCACTACTTAACCTACTACAGAAAGCACAAATGAAAGAAAACTACTAAATCATCAAAAGCAACCTATTCTTAACCATGAAAGAAATAAATCTAACAAAAAATTAATCCAAAAACTGAAGTAAACATAAAAATACAGGTAAAGAGAAGCTTGGAATTTTTGGAGTGGACCCTAACCCAAGAGATTTATCCCTCTGAGGTAACTTAGTGCTAGCTCAAAAAGGATTCCATCTTTATTTTCAAAACAATAGCAAGATTACATGAAACTATCACAAAGATAATAAGCTCGAAATTTGAGCAGAGTTTACATAAGCAAAAAATCCGACCCTAGTGAGGCCCTAGGCCTCTCTCCTTATACAAATGAAGCTACCAACAACTTCCTTAAAATCAGGGAGGCTTGTCTCCCAAAACTCGATATAATCATCAGTCATCCTCCACTTGCTTGGTTGCCTTCTAGTGCATGATTCGGCTGCTTGTACTCCGAGTTGAATGAAGGGGAGTTCAAAGTGAGGAGTAGTAAATGAGGGGGATTCCCTCCTATAAGTCCTCTCCTCATCCACTTCGAGTTATTGCTGCCATTTTTTCATTGGATCCTTGACTTTGACCTCGAAATCCATTAATAATCTGCATTAAATGCATGTTAGACCACATGGCACAATAACTAACTCAACTCACTCTATAAGCATAAATATAATCAGAAAATTATACAATAAGCTAAGAGAATGGTTGATTTGACTAGGTTAGGAGGTAAAATGAGCTCATATAATTGTTGACACCTAATCCTTGTGATTGGGTGAATATATGTAAATAGATAAATAAGAAATATGAACAGTCATCGGGAGATGAATTGAATAGCCTCTCCCTCATGTATATAATGAAGACCTACCTAATGGAATAAAACACACAAATCATTTTTGCCTTATGGAGTTACTGCTTGGCCTGACATGGTATCAGAGCTAGCTCCTTCTTTTTAGCTTTTATGTCCTTTGTAACTCCCTAGTCTGCTCCTCTGCTCTCCATATAGAAGCGCTGCTCCATATAAAAGCGCTACTCCTCCATATAATTCGCTGCCCATATAATTCAGTGCCTGTACGCTTGTCTACTATACTGTCTGTGCTCTCTGGCTCTCTGGACTGTCCATAGACATTTTCTGCCATACTGTTCAAGGGAATCAAAGCGCATTAAGTCATTAACTATGGTCCTCCAGACCTGCGTAGTTGTAACTGTTCCCTCAAACCAGTGGTGCCATATTTGAAAAGCGTCCAGACCCGCGTAGTTGTGGTTGTTGGTGCGCATCTGGGGAATGGTTTTGAAAGCTTCCGCGTTCTCTTTCCCGTTTGGATACAAGTCTTTTGATAACTCTTGTGAAAATCTGCAATTATACATTGTGATGACCTGTACCGTAGAAATCTCAGGTTTGCAAGTGTGTTCCCCTCGGTTATGATTTTCTGAAGTTTTTTTTGGTTGTTGGAATTGTCCAAGTCTCCAGCCTTGATATCCCCGATATCATTGCTACAAGATATAGAGCTGTTGCAAACTATCAGAGCGAGTTGTTGTATATTATATATACGTTGTTCGATTATGAGGGTCCATTTATGTAAACACTGATATAAACGATGTTTCATGCCTGTTGAATGTATACGCTCCAGTTTTTTTAGAGCTGGCCTAAGCTTTTAGCCTGCGGACAGCCGCTGCTACTTGTGGAATCTATCCACATTCAAAAGTGGGAGAACTGTTTTCAAGTGCTCCTCGTTGTTCTTTTTCTTCTCTGCATCAGCATATGGTATATTTTTCAGAACTGCATATGATATTGATATCAGATTTCATTTTGTCATATATATATATATATATATATATATATAGATATGATGGTTGGCATATAGGGGGGCTGACATCAAAGGAGATGAATCCGACATGAATCTTGAGTGATAGGTGGAGCTGAGTGCTACTTCTAGTGTGAATATGTCATGTATTGTATTGAAGTTTTATAGTATATACGTTGAGATTAGATTGGTGAAGACAAAATTCAGATATCTTTGTTGCCTTTTCATGTAAAAAAATTCAAGAACGTTGCAGAAAAATGATGAGGAAGAAATTTGAAATTTTTTTGAGAATGGATAGCTGATCTATGTTTTATATTTTCATTAAAGACAAAGACTGTACATGGAGAGAATGCCCTTTTGAAATGTAAAAAAAAAATAAAAATTAAATTACCACCAGAAGTACAATTTTACTTTATATTGGCAGAAGTATTTTTTCTATCAGAAGAAGTTTTTTTTTTTACAGAATGCATTCAATCATATCCATGGTAGGAATAGTTCTCACTAGCAAGGAGAACTATCCTGAATGGTCCCGTATGATAAAAAACACCCTCATTTTCAATGAGTTGTGGAAAGGAGTGTGTGTTGGAGACAGAGACAATGAACCAGTACAACCTACCTCAGACAAAGAGCTCGCCATTTGGGAAAACAAGAATAGAAAAGCTTATGCATTAATCACAGAATCTGTAAATGAAGAGGTGAGTCGCCATATTTCATTATATTCAACTGCCTTTGAAGCCTTACAAAATTTGAAAGAACTCTATGACTCACATTCTGCACTTGAAGTTGTTCAACTCATGATTAAACTCTTCACTCTTCAACTGCAAAATAATGATCCTCTTGCTCTTGCATTTGAGGTAAAGTCTATAATGCATGATATCAAATCCACTAAGGTTGAATTGGATATTCCTCTTATCGGTTTTCTCAAGGCACTTTATCCTACTTCAATTACCTTGAGTCATTGCAAGCAAATGGAAATCCCAAAGATATAACCTTTGACTCTCTTGTGAAAAAGTTTGCTGAAAGAGAGAAAGCTTTTGGAAAGAAGACAACCCCTGAATCTTCTGAAGAGGCTGTGTGCCTTGCTCATAAAGAAAAGCATCTTGCTCAAGATTCTACAAGAGGAAGAGGTGGTCGAAGAGGAAGAGGAAGATATTTCAGAGGCAGGGGGGGCAGACATTCTCAAGGATAAAAGGCAGATTTGCACTGCATACGCTACAAAAGAAATGGATCACATGATGCCTCTACATGAAAGCTACCATGGGACAAAATTGAGCAGAAAAGAAACCAACAGAAAGGTAAAACTAATGATACAGACAAAGGTAAAGCACCTGAATTTGCTCACTATGTTGTGGCACAATGTAACATTGGAGTAAATGAAGATTTATTTAATGCTTCACTTGCTTCTTGGAAAAATGATTGGTTGCTTGATTCAGGAGAAACCTGCCACATGACTCATAGAAAATATTTTTTTGAATATTTCACTGACAATGTTGATGGAGCAGTATACTTTGCAGACCAATCAAAAATCAAGCCATCAGGGCTTGGCACAATCAGGCTTAAACTGCCTGGTCTTCCAAAATTTCTTCTGCATCATGTTCTATATCTCCCACAACTCAAGAGAAACTTGCTATCCTTGGTCCACATCCACCAGCAAGATCACTCCATTCATATGTTTGATGGCAAGCTTGAAGTAAGAAAAGCATCTAACCACTCACTTGTCATGAGGGGAATAGAAGAAGGAAGGCTTCTTAAGCTGCAAGAAACCTCTGCTCGTGCACAACATTCCTTATCCAATTCTCATCATGGAGAAGGTACACTTCCATCAAGTTTATTATGGCATGCTAGATTTGGACATTTGAACTATGACTGTCTCCACTTGTTGAAGAAAAATGGTGTTACCGGTTTGCCTACAATTCATAGAAAATTTTAGGGGCGAATGTTCGCCCTTTGGTGAAATTAAGGGGTTTTAAATTTTTAGTGGGCGAATATTTTGTATCATAGTACATTTTTACAAATCACCTCAAATAGCCCACCTTATTTTAAGGGAGAGGGTAAAAAAGGTAAATTTAGCCCTTGAAATTAGGAGTTACAACCTTCCATTCGCCCATTTTCAAGAATAGGTTTTATTTAAGTGAATCCATTCACCCATTTTCAAGAATAGGTTTTATTTAAGTGAATCCTATGGGCCAAAGGCCCAAATACCATATTTATAAAAGAGGTATGGTAAGTTAATAAAAATATAAATAAATGAGAGGTATGGTAAATAAATAAAACATTTTTTATATTTACTCCATAAGTCACCTTATATACATGCAAGGGTGTAAACAAATAAAAATATAAGTAAAGTGGAGGTATGGTAAATAAATAAAATGTATTTTTATACTTACTCAAAAGGTATGGTAAATAAATAAAAAATATAAATAAACTAGATGCATGGTAAATAAATAAAACCTCTTTTTATATTTAGTCCATAACGCTCGTTCTATTTATGAAGGCTCAAGAAAGAGGTTTTATTTAAGTGAATCCTATGGGCTAAATACCATATTTGTAAAATAGGTATGGTAAATTAATAAAAATATAAATAAACGAGAGGTATGGTAAACAAATAAAACATTTTTTTATATTTACTCCATAAGTCACCTTATATTTTCGAACACTCAAAAAATGCGTTATATTTAGGTGAAACCTATGGGCAAAATACTATGGGACAAATACCATGGACTAGATTGTTATTAATACCATGCAAAAAAACATTATTAACCCTAATATTAGTTTTAATAAAAATAAAAATGGCACATGGTATTGACCCATGGTATTCACCTGGAATGTAGCCTATTTAAATGGGGGAATTAAACCAGCATAGATCCATCTTTACTCTGGATCTACTAACCCTCGAGAGGTATCAAATATCATGATATGCAAACTAGAATAGAGTGAAAAAATATTTGATCCGATCAAGAGTAAAAATGGATGTTAAACATTTTAGCTTGGTTAAAATAAAAAATAAAATAAAAATCAACTATTAATTTTATTAATTTTTATAAATTACTAATAGTCATTTTTAAGCTCCAGGTTTATGATAACCCATGGTATTGACCCATGGTAATACCATGGTATTCATGTGAGCATAGACTATTTAAAGGGGAAATTCTATCATCTTAGATCCATCTTAATTCTGGGTCTACCAAGTGCTCAAAGGGATAAATAGATTTCATCCCCCTAAGAGTGGTAGATGTGGAGTTAAGATGGATATAGGTTGGTTTTTATGATAATGAAGATATTAAATAGAATTAGGAAATTATATTGTAAAAACATCTTAAGATGAATGGTTAAAGCATATACATTGGACAAGTATATTTGTATACTTCTGTTTTAAACTGAAACAAATCCAGGGCTAAAAGGAATGGATTGATTGCACTAGTCATCCTTCTATGATTTTCCAACATATGCTGGAGTAAACAGATTGTAATTTGGGTAATTTTTCTAATTGCAAACAAGAACATACTTGTGTATTGGCAGGGTGGTTACAAGGTCCCTAGAAGTGATGAATTTGAATTTTTCTTGGTTTTATATATAGTATTAGGATTTTTCTCATGCTTTCTGTGAATGGCGCGGGTGAATTTTATCCTACGCCCACTAGGTTATCGATATGTAATTTCGATAATTTTGATTTCAAAAGATATTTTAAATAAATGCAATGATTTCATTTGTGTATTCAATAAACACAAGATTTTATAATTGAGTAAAATATTCGCCATGCCTAGTGAGAGATTCGCCAAAAAATTATATATACATATCATATTATTGATAAAATCGCCTTCCATTTTTCCTATATACCATGGAGATTCACCCATTTATTATACATGTAAATTTAGGGGGGGTTCTTAAAATTTTCCTTGCTACAATTCCTAGGAAACTTAAGAAATGTGTTGCCTGCGTTCTAGGAAAGCATATCAAACATTCTTTTCATGATTCACATTCAAAAGCACATAGAAAACTTGAACTCATTCATTCAGATTTATGTGGTCCAATGCCTGTTCCTTCTACAAATGGAAATAAATATATCATGACATTTATTGATGACTACACCAGAATATGTTGGGTTTATTTATTGAAGAACAAATCTGATGCTTTTCAAACATTCAATAATTTTCATAAATGGATTGAAAATGATGCACAACCTCATATTGGGTCTATTTGCACTGATAATGGAAAAGAATACACATCAAATGAATTTGAAAACTATCTTCGCCAACATGGGATCAAACATCAAACAACTGTGCCTTATAATCCCCAACAGAATGGTGTAGCTAAAAGAATGAATAGGACAATCTTAAATATGGTACGATCCATGCTCTTCTTCAAAAATGTAAAGATAATGTTTTGGGCTGATGCTGTTCTATGTGCTGTATATATAAAGAATAGATGTCCATCTAATGCTATAAGAAACAAGACTCCATATGAAATGTGGTATGGACATGTTCCTTCGGTAAAGCATCTCAGGGTCATTGGTTCCACTTGTTATGCCTTGATACCAAATGTACATAGAAAAAAACTTGGTGCTAGAAGTCGTAAGTGTATCTTTCTGGGGTATTCAAACACCTCCAAAGTATACCACCTCTATGATGAAGAAAATAAGAAGTTTTTTGTATCTAGAGATGTAATTTTTCTTGAATCATCCAAAACTGACAATGTTGTTGAGTGGAAACTTGATCGCTTGGATAGATTCACAGAAGCAAAATCATTTCAAGAATTTGATAATCAGATTCCACATCTTGAAGGGGGGATTCCTATACTAGATCAACATGTGGTTCTTCTGAAGAACATTCTCCCCCGCATGAAACTCCAACAACGGATGATGCTTTAAGTGATGTGATTGATAGAATTGGGAGACTCAATATTGATTCAGTCCCAACTCAATCAACGGATCAGCTTGGACCATCTGAAAAAGGTCCCCCAAAGTGGCTAACAAAGACACTTGAAAGTTTTCATCCTGATGAGGTTGGAAAAACAGGGACTAGAAATTCAAACCGGCAAACTGGAGGTGATGTGGATGACTCTAATTCATCTGTTGATATGGATGTTTCTTATGATTGTGAATTGAACTTGTCTATAGATTTTGAACCAACTTCATTCAAAGAATCTACATCTCATGATGAATGGAAAGAAGCAATGCAAAAGGAGTATGATGCCCTCATAAAGAACAGCACTTGGAAGCTGGTTGATCCTCCATTAGGAACCAAACCAATTGGCTGCAAGTGGGTCTACAAGAACAAGTATAAATTTGATGGCTCACTTGACAAGCACAAAGCTAGGCTTATGGCAAAAGGTTTTGCATAGAAGGAAGGGGTCGATTATGAGGAGACTTTCCTCCACAGCAAAATGGGCTACCATCCGGACACTCTTTGCACTAGCAGCTCATAATAGTTGGAAAGTCCACCAAATGGATGTAAAAACTGCTTTCTTAAATGGAGATCTAAAAGAGAATGTTTTTATGTCCCAGCCTGAAGGATTTGCTGTGAAAGGACATGAACATAAAGTATGAAAACTAGTGAAGTCCTTGTATGCCCTCAAACAAGCACTATGAGCTTGGTATGAAAAACTAATTGAGCATCTTCTGAAACTCAATTTCAAACATTATGATATTGATGATGCAACTTTATTTTTCAAGAAATTTGGAAAAATAGTTGTATATCTTGTGGTATATGTAGATGATCTTTTGATGACAGGGAACAATGAAAGCAACATTTCATCCATAAAGAAGGAATTGGGGAAAAGTTTTGAAATGACTAATTTGGGCTATGTTCATTACTATATTGGCATTGAAGTAACCCAACATCCGAAGTCCATATTTCTTTCTCAAAAGAAATACATTGGAGATCTATTGAACACGTTTAGCATGACAGAGTGCAATCCTCTTACTACTCCAATGGAACAAAACTTAAAGCTCACATCTATTGAAGGAAAAGAATTTGAGGATGCAACAAAGTATAGACAACTTGTAGGAAGTCTCAACTACCTAACTACTACCAGAACAGACATTTTGTTTGCTGTTGGAATCCTCTCCAGGTTTATACAAAAGCCTTGTGAGGGACATTAGTTTGTTGCAAAAAGAGTTCTAAGGTACTTGAAGGGAACTCAAGACTTTGGAATCAATTATACACAGGTGGATGACTTCAGCTTGATTGGATACTCTGATTCAGACTTCGATGGAGACAAAGAAACTGAGGTATCTACTTCAGGATATGCTATGAGTCTTGGATCAGGAGCTGTCTCCTGGAGATCACGCGAACAATCAGTTCCAGCAGATTCCACAACAAAATCAGAATACGTGGCAGCAGCCGAAGCAACAAAAGAAATTGTGTGGCTTAGGAAAATTCTTGAAGATTTGCAGGTAAAACAAGTACAATCAACTCCACTCATGATTGACAATACCTCTGCAATAAAGTTGGCCAAGAACCCAAAGTTCCATGATCGAAAGAAGCACATCAATACTAAATATCATCTAATTTGACATCATGTTGAGGCCAAAACAATCCATCTCCGTCATTGTTCCACAAATGAGCAAATTGCAGACATCTTCACCAAAGCGCTTGGAAGAGAAAAGCTCGAACGATTCATAATGATGCTTGGACTCACCAACATCCCTTCAGATTAAGGGGGGGAATGTTGACACCTAATCCTTGCGATTGGGTGAATATATGTAAATAGGTAAATAAGAAATATGAATAGTCATCGGGAAATGAACTAAACAGTCTCTCCCTCATGTATATAATGAAGACCTACCTGATGGAATAAAACACACGAATCATTTTTGCCTTATGGAGTTACTGCCTGGCCTAACAATAATTACCCATTTATGAGGCTCATCACATGTCCCAAGTACTGAACTTGTGATTGGAAAAAATCACATTTACTAAGCTTGGAATAGAGCTTGTGCTATCTCAACAATTGTAATACTTCTTTCAAGTGTTCTTCATGCTCTTATCCGATTTTCAAGTAGATCAAGATTTCATCCACAAAAACCAATACAAACTTGTCCAAATGTGGGTTGAGGATATTTTTCATGACACACATAAATGTGGTTGGGGCATTGGTAAGCCAAAATGGCACCACCACAAACTTGTAGTGTCCAAATCTTGTAATAAAAGTTGTCATATGTAATTGACTCCTCCTATATTTACCCACTTTCACCTATTTTCCCGGGGTAAACATGAGCTGAGGGTCACTATGATAATACTCAACCTCATATATGACCTTAAGGAAATGGTGTCGATAACTTAAGACCTTACTGACTTCCCTTAGGTGTTACGTGACCTCCAAGAGCAACCCAGCCCCTCTAGGTGTCCAACCCTAGAGCTAACACTCCTTTTCACTAACCTAGAACCTCAGTCACTCCCTTGACAAGGCCTCCAAGAGACTGTAAGTCTCCAATCTCTCCCATAAGTATGCTTCCTAGCGACTGTGGACTTTTACAGTTAGTTCTATGCTAGTGACTCTGAATTCCGGGCCACTTTTCTAGGGCTAGGACTGAAGCTTATTCCCATAACTCAAAGAAACTTATAGAAATGATATATAATGTAGAAAAAAAGCTTCTAAGCCATAAAATTGAATAAGGACTTGACCTGACACCTCCCAAATAGGGCAAACATTTGTTACACTGGACAATCCCTCTTGCGGACTAGCGTGATATCCCTAGATCCTAAATGTAAACTATAAACAATCACGACAATTGAATTGACCCTTTCCCTAAGTTGAACTTGTTTGAATTATAAGTACTATAGCTAATGGATGAGCCTATTACCTATTTCACGAAATGCCTGATGAAGATCCCTTGTTGTGACTTGATGCAGTTCTTCAATGCTTGATAAGACATGCAAACATAGACAATAAAAAGATAAAAAGCACACGTGATATAACAATCCAAACAACTTAGCCTAATGATCAAGGAAATTAGGGATTGAATTTGCCTTAATAAACATTATAAACAATTGTAAACCATTCATCATTCACATAACAAAAAATGAATGGGAGAAAGTGTTCATTTGTATTAATCAGAAAATAAGAGGAGCCTTAGAACCTTCACCTTAATGCCGCGAGGTCCCTCCCAAATACCTTCAATCTCTTCCTTAGATGACAAGATTTCCAATCTCAAACCAACAACATAAGTTTATTTTCTCTAAATTCTAACCTCTTTAATCCCTTTACCCTCTAGTCATTTTATAGGCTAAGAGGAGGAAGTTTCAGATCCATGAGAGGAGGATGAGACTCCTTTATTGAGGGATTAGATTACCATGAGAAAAGGGATGGAGATGCATCTTTTGAGGGTTATAGTTTGAATAGTAATGACCTGGAAGCTTTCAGTTGGGAAATATTTGACCAACTATGTTTCTAGAATGTACTTTTTATTTTTACTTTCTAGATATCACCTACGTCGTTTATAATGGTAGACAGAGTGCAACTCTACGCTATTCTCAAAGTCAACTTCAACACATGCGTGGGAAACTCTAGAGAAAATGGCGCAGGTGGAACTTAACAAGGTATGATAGCTATTTGACTCAAATTTCTCATGTACTTCAACATATTTTGGTTTGTTTGACTTCTGAGGGAGCTGGTTCAAACATGTTCACGGATGGTAAAAATATCCATAAACTGATCGAGTGTCATGGAGACAAATTGACATGTAACAACATTTTGTCAAAAAAATGGTAAACATGCAACCTCCAGATCATGAATGCATATATGAAGATAGGGATTTGAAATTTATATAAGTTTTAACAAGAAGGACCAATTCCTTCTCACAATAGTTGTCATATCACCAATTAGGTCATGCATTCATTAATCAGATATTCATTAATTAAAATGTGATAGGTGCCATACTTAGATCTGTCATATAACCATGCTTATAACCAAAATATAACCAAATAGATAACAATGATAGAAAAACCATTAAATCCACATAATAACAAGAACATTTACTCATTAAAGATAAGAGAAACTTAGCTCTTATTAACCATATGCAAAAGCCAACCAAGTCATGGACTTCCACGTACCACCCAACCATAGATTGGCTGAACCAAATATTTCTGTCAGCCATTCACCATTGTGCCATATTCCAAGCATGAATTTGGGATCTCATGCGATAAACCAATCCAAAAACAACCAAGGGAATCCAGAGGTTAAACCAAATCCATCCTCACCGTACTGTGATCTCACCTAAACCAGTACGAAGATCACAAAACCAAACCAAGCTTGGATGCCTTAGAATTCCTTTGCCATCCCTCGAGGAATTTTCATGTCTCCACCCACCTGTTGAGGGCTTCCCAGAGAAAGGCATCTCCACTCCCAAGCTTTGGTATTTTCTTGAGACCACCTCACCCAGATCCAAAACCTTCTGGTAATCCAAATCTAAACCAAGAAAGAATCACATCAGACCATGACTATCCTGAAATGGAAAGGCAAGGCTAAAACCAATGTCAAAACCCATGCCAATGTCAAAAATGAAACAAAATAGACACATTTATATACCATGCATGCCAAAACCAGCTCGAAAATCATACATGCAACCTATTACCTACAATTATTCCTAATGTAGCTACTTCATCCTACCTTTACTTACTTTATCCTTATTTTCCTTTTCTTTCCTTGTCCTTCCTTTTCTTGATTGATTTCCTTACCCTCTTGGTGATCTTCTCCTTTATGAGATTAATTCCAAAACTGAACATTCAAAAGGCCCCAAATTGTTGCTATGATGTCTTTTTATTATTGATGCCTCTAATTTCTTAATTCTACTTCAATTTCCTCCTTACATGCAACCTATGACCTTTCACATTCCTTTTCTCCTATTTTCCTTTATTCTCATAAATAAAATACCAATATGCCTTCTTCTTTTTTCAAAGGCTTTGCCATTTTCTTCACCAATTTCCCCTTAGCCATAATACACAACAAGTGATTCCCACTAGGATACTTTACCCAACATTTAGCTTGGAATAAGTGTCCCATGACCTTGGTCTTATTTTACCTTCATTAAATTTATTACGTGAAATTTTAACCCAGGGATGTTACATACCCCCCCCCCCCAAGGGGAATAACGTCCTCATAGTTTTATGACACCTACAACTAGAAAAACTGCTGAAAACCAAAACACACTACCCATGGAGATTTCTAAACTGGCTTGTTGCCGTGTTTACAATGAATAACTTGCTCTAAATCAAAACCATCATGAAAACCATACCACATATTGGAGATTTATAGCACATCCCATTGTAGTATTTACAATAGAAACCATACATAAATATGTACAAATACCAAAAAATCATTTGCCTCCACCATAAAAAAATGAAGGATACAAAGCCCACATCTAATCATCCATTTCCCATGTAGCTTCATCGGGCCCAAAGTGCTTCCACTGCACTTTAACCTACTTGATTGATCTGTTTCAGAGCATGAGTTGTTTCTACTGCAATATGCACTGAGGTTTCTACTGGAATTCTCCTTCCGGTTCCACCTACAATACAAACCAATAAATAACATGATCAACATCCTTTACATATATTTTAAGCAATGAAACATGTAA